>JAWLRI010000180.1:4617210-4683702 GCA_034781795.1 Crypturellus tataupa
ACGCGCGGCCGCCTCGGGCTCGGGCCCGTCCCGCAGCGCCCCCGCCGCGGGGTTTCCTTCGCTTCCCATGGATTAATCGGCGCTGAAGCCGGTTCCACCCGCGGCACGTTTCCACGGTGTTTTCCACGGCTTCCCAAGCGTTTGCCGGCGCCGACAGCCCCGTTTGGGTTTTCCATTCGGCTTTAAGCACTCGCCCGCTGCGGGTATGGGGGAGCTGGGCCTTAAAACTGCCCCTCGGGGGCTGCTCAAGCCGGGGAGACGAGCGGCAGCACCGAGCCCCTCGCTCCATTGGGAGGGATAACGGAGGGCCGGGCGCTGCCGCTTCCGTAGGGACCACGAAGCGCCACGAGGAGGAACGGAGGGATTCACCTCTTCCTGCCCTGGGAAACGGCCGTCCCGGCGCCATCCGCCCCACGTAACGCGGCAGGGAGGGCGCGGAGCCGGGGCCGCAGTTTGGGCCGGTTTGCGCAAGGGGAGCGGAGGCGGCGGAGCGGCGCGGGCGGCGGGGCGGGCTCCGGCCAGGACGTGGCCTGCGCTGATTGGCGGAGCGGCTGGCGGGAGCCGCCGTTAAAGGGCCAGCGAGGGAAAACCGGAGCCGTCGCTCTGCTCCGTAGGGACCCGCCGGGACGGGCGGGAAGCTGCAGGGGAACGAGTTTCCACCGGGAAAATCCCGCTGTTTAACCAAGGCGAGGGCAAAAAACGAGGAGAAATGCTGCGTGCCGGTGTCCTGCTGCGGGGCCTCGGGGGGAGCCGTGGAGCCGCGAAGCGTTTTACGCTGCTCGTGCAATTGGGTGCCTTAAATGTGGGCTTTATTTCGATGTGATGGGGTGGTTATTGCTTATAAAAGAAGTGCCAGGTGGGAATCGCAGGAAGCGGGTTATGGAGTGACAGCAGGTCTGGGAAGCCCCCCGAGCGATGCCAGCCCAGCACGTGCCGATCCGCAGGACCTGGCGGCTCCTTCATCCGCAGCCCTGGAGAGGGAAGCGCTGGCCCGGAGCCGGATTGTGCCCCTGCCTTCGAGGGGGAGCCCAGCAGGGAAAGGAGCCCCGGGGCGGCAGGAGGTGCTGCCGCTTCCCTCCGGTGCGGCGGGGCCGTCGCTCCTTCTTTGGTAAAGACTCCAGCCGTTCCCTTTTTAGGATCAATAATAACACCAGGAATGTGCGCCGGCTCCCCCAGCCCACTCCCCTGCCGGCATCGCGCACGCTGGGAGCCTGCAGCCGGCTCGGGGCGCTGCTCGCAGGCCTGGAGCACGTTCTCAGGCTGCAAATGGCTTTTCAAGACGCCCCTTTCCCCAGGGCGCTCTCGCCTCTGGGCCTGGCGGCCTCCGGCCTCGCTGGCGCCCGCAGCACCGCGCGGGTCCGGCCGGGCCGAGGGGATGGGTGCGGGAGCGGGGCAGAGCGTGGGGCTCCGTTCGCGCCGGCTCCGTGCGGAGCTCGACCCCCTGCGCAGGCTGCGCACCTCCGCCGCGGCGTCACCGCGCTGCCCGGGGTCTGCTTTCCGTATTATTACTCCCGGAAAGCTCTCCCTGATGAATCCCAGCTGGGAGGCATTTTTGTGTCTTATTAAATTGTTTATATGTATTTTTTGCAGTGCGGCTTGTCCTCCCCTCCCCATCCGGCCCCGCGCCCCCTCGCCTCTCCCCGCAGCAGGGGATGGTCCCAGTGCGGAGCCTCCCCGGATGCTGGGTAGGAAGCACCGTGGGCATCGCGCTCACAGGATGCTCAGGCGACGGTGGGAGCCGTGAGGTGTAGGTGCCTTTTCCAGGGCCAGGGAGCCCGTTGTCCATCTACGAGCGCTCCAGGAGAGGCTGGGGCTCCTGGCAAACCTTGTGGAAGAGCAGGTCTGGCCAAGGGACCTTCCCCATGGGTGTCCCCAGCTCCTTCTCCTTTCGCATTAGAAAAATCTTCTTTTGTGGCCAACAACTGGGCATCGAGGGAGGGCTTGCTCTGCATGTTCCTGGTCCCTACCCGTCTTCAAAAGGACACAGCAAGACGAGAAAATTTGCAGAGGAAGGAAACAAGGGCAACCAGCAGTGTGCAACGGTCCCAAGAGCCATGGACTGGGATGGGGCCAGGCCGCTGTGCTCCCCAGGGCTGGATGACTGAATAAAATCTTTTTATTGACTTTGTGGGACAATATTGAGTGTGAGGGAAGGGTGGTGACGGGCCAAGGGGAGGACCTGACACTAGACTCCTGCACGTGGTAGAAATCCCTGCTCAGCTTACATTATTATCCTTCTGTTCCAGCTTTTCTTGAGTCCATAAATAACAGAAAGGGCCCCAGGCAGCACTCAGAGAAACTATTAAGTATAATTAAAATAAGATAAATACATGCAAAGAGATTTAGAAAACACCCTCATATGTCCTGATGTCTGGATCACGCATGGGCTCCCTGTTGAATGAGCAAGATGGTTTCCCACGTGCTGGGGCTGGTGGGCGCTGCAGCAGGAAGCAGCCGAAGGATTTTCCTAAGGGATTTTCTCTTGTCCTGCCCGAGCTGGTGCTGCAGCCCCAGCAAATAGGCAAGGACATGCGGGTGCGAGGAGGGCAGGAGCATGTGGCTCCCCAGGGCTCTCACTGCTTCCCTGGTTTCTTCCTTCATCTCCGAGCTGACGTCAAATAAGTGGGAGTCTGGGAGCAACCAGAAAGGAAAATCAGGGGGATTCAGCCTAAGCTGCTGCTAGCAGCAGCCACGACACTCGCTAAACCCTGTGTTTTGCAGCAGGAGCACAATGCTTCATCACGGCACTTTGCAGCTGGGAGCAGCTCGTTTTCCAGAGGGGCTGGTGTGGCCGGAGCAGGGCCCGTGCAGCCGGGAAGGAGCCACTGACAGCTTTGTCAGCTGCCTCCCCTCCCTGCCCTCCTGGAGGCTCGCTCTGCTCCAGCGTTTGGGGGAGAAATGGCCTCTCGACTATTTTTGCAACTGCAAGAATCGGGTTCAGTTTCCTTAGATTGCAGGGGCTCGGTTCGCTCTTCTAGTTCATAAATATTCAAGCGCCAGATGCTTGCAGAAGTGCTGCGAATCCCCTCGGATTCCCGTGCTCCAGCCTGTGGAGCCTGGCCGGACCCGCCGCGCTCGTTAGCGCTTCCCCTCGTCCGGCGCTCACGGGAAACGCGAGGCCGCGGGGCTAGCGGACAGGAGAGCAAGTGGCCAAAGGCAGCAGCTCGTAAACAACCGCTCGGCTGAAACGAGCTCCTCCGGGCCGCAAAACGTGCTCGCTGCAATAGTGCTTGTTACGATGGTGCTTGGAAGTGCAGGAGCTGGAGGCGGCGGGGCTGTTCGTGGACGTACCTGCTCCGCACGGATCGCTCAGGGCAAATGAGCTTCGCACCTGCACCGCTGGGCATGGGCCAAGCACATGGGAGCTGCTCCACACCCCCTCTCTGATGACTTATCCAGGGCTGGAGACACATTAGCAGTGGAAAAGAAAAAAAAAAGAGAGGAAAAAAAAGGAACAAACCCCACGTTACTGAGAGTTCCCCTCTCGGCAACAAGGCTGGAGAGCGCAGCAGCGTGCGGTGCCTGTGCAAGGCTGGGGCCCACGGATCAGGGTCCAGGCTTGTGGCTTCCAGCCCGGCAGGGCAGGAGGACGTGTGACAGGAGGCTGTTTCCAGCATGGCACTAGGCACAACCCAGCCCCATGGCCCTGCGCTACCCCATCCCTTCCGTCCGCAGGGGCCGCACAATCCTGCAAGCCCGGCTTCTGTTTAGTTTTCTAGTTTCTTGCCAAAATCCCTGCAGAGCGTGTCAGCACGCTGTCATTCCAGGAATCTCATTTCAGAGAGGCTTTCTCCCTCTCTGCCTCTTTCTGCCTTTAGATACAAACCAGACAGATAGGTTTTATTGGGTGTGAGGGCAGGGCTCCCATGCATCCGGCCTCCCTCTGTTTCCACCTCAGAAACAAAGCTGGAGTGGAACTTGAGGACTTTGGCCCTTGCCTTGGATCCACTGTGCACACAGGCCACCAAGTAAACGCACTTCTACCCAGGAAATCGCAACCCAGGAATATCTACAACAACCAGCATGGAAATGATGGGAGAAGCACAAAGATTCCATCCTGGATTGCGCTCTGGGGCACCCTGCTCTTCGCCATTGCCCCTAGATCTGCTCAGCTGACACTGGAATCCACAGCACATTCTTCCCCTTCTTATTCCAAGTGACTGCGCAGACCCCAGGAGCCCTTTACCTGCGTGACCTTAGGGCACGGTGCTTTTCATTTTGGGGTGGACAGCGACACACAAGTCCTGGCCTGGATCCCCCTGCCCAGCTGAGGCCCCTCTCAGCCCCTCTGCATCCCAGGGAAACAGGGATTTCCCATCTCCCAGTCCCCCAACTTGCCCAAAATACTGGGAAGGCTGCAAGCGAAGCTGGAAGCATCGCACCATGAATGGGTTTTGTGCCGTGTTTGCTGCTAACAAAAGCGAGGGGGGCACCTGCCAGACACCCACCGCAGGGACAGGGGGCACAGCCCTGCCTCCAGGAGGCCCCTGAAACAGGGATGGTCGTAAGAGCTTGGTGCCTCACAGGGAACTGGGCTCACCCCACCGAGGACACACACGTACCAAGGCTGCCCAAGAAGGGCCACGAGAGGGCACTTTTCAGGGGAAAGGCCTATTGCCTTAGTCCAACATCCTGCAAACGTGGGGACAAGACCTCATTCCTGCCGGCTGCACCTCAAGTTTTCTCCCCAGAGTAAGAGGGTGCTGAGGCAGTGCGTCCACTCTACACTGCATCCTGCACCCTACCCCACCACAGCGCTCCTGCCCCAACCTCACATCTGCACCTCTGCAGCATTGCCCAAAGATGCTCCAAGCAGGACTGTAGGGTCCCAAGGGACCAGGAATCCTCTCCCAGGCAAGTCAGGAGCCCCAAGCACTGCCCTATACAGAGCACAGCCTTGCAAATGTGCAGAAGTTTAAGAGTTTAAAGTCTAAAAAGAGAACTCATCTCGGACACCCTCTGTGATCCTTTTCCATCATAGCTTGCATCAAATCACTGCTGGACATTTATTGTTTCTGGGCAAGCTCCAGTTCCTCCATGAGACTGGAATCAGAGGCCCCCTTCTCCTTTCTCTTGCGTTGTTTCCAGGTGTAGCTCCATCCCTCAAAACCTCCAACACATCCCAAAGCCCCAGCACTGCCCTGGGCTGATTCAAGCTATAGAGAGGCACGGGGTCTGCAAAGTGCCTCAGGGCAAGGAGCAGGAATCACTGGGCAGCCAGTTCAAACCAAGGAGGTCATTTCAGTGCTGGGAACAAGATGGTAACTGGTGTGGCTGGGGGCAGAGCACTGGTATCTGGGGGGAATTGCACTGAGATGGAGATATTGCATGGGCCAGAGGCATGAAAGGCTGCTCACCTGAGCAGAGGGGCCTCTGTGCTAGGTGGGATGGAGGAGCTGAGGAAATTTTGGCAAATGAGGGGCTTGCTCTTTGTACCAGGATTCCTGCCAAGCAGTGGTCAATGATCTCTCCCATAGCCTCTTCAGGGCTGCTGCAGTCTCAGGATAAGGTTTCCAGTACAAACACTTGGTGGGTTTTACTCCAATTTTATGTTCCAAGACTAATTTCTCAATATTCATTTAGGGAGCCTGCCTTTCTGCGGGTGTAAATTGGTGTACCTCTGCTGACTTGGAGCGAACAGCATTGATTTATATCAGCTGAGATTCTGACCCCAAATTTGCAGTTTGCGCAAAAGTTCCTGCCAATAATATTGTTATTTAAAGAATTCACAGAAAGTGAACCCATGAGGCATGTGAACAGGGTCCAAACAAATCTAATTAAAGCTTTCATCCAGAAAATTCTTCCTTGCTATAGAACAAGGATCCATACATTAATACTTGTCCTCACTTTACTAGGGCTAAAATGTCCAGTTTAGAGGTAAGACACTTGTGCGTGTCCAGAGCCAGGCTGAATACTGACAGACCAACTGGGCAGCTGTCTCTGAACCCATCCTTGCTCCAGGGATACCTTTTTCCTTGTTCCCACTGCATCACCCATCTTTACAGCATCTTTTTGGAGAGCTCTTGGCTTTACGAAGCTCAGCACTTAATTCAGACCAGTCCGACTGGGCTGCAGTAAAGCAAACACACATGCTGCTGGCTGAACTCATCTAGTGAAACATCTAAAGCAAATGTCCTGGCAGGGCCTGAAGGGAAGAGAGCGCGGGAGGAGCGCGGAGCCGCCGGCCCCAGCTCCTCAGAGGCACCTGGCCACGCAGGAGGCCGAGGTGCAGCCCCAGGTTCTGGCTTCCATCAAGCAAGCTGTGATCTCAAGCCAGCTGGATCACAGGAGCTTGAGGTGCCACCAGCTTGCAAAAAAATGCAGAGGAGCTGACCCAGGTGCTTTATGGTAAGGGGCTGCTTGCTCTGCTGGAGGACAGCCAGTCTACTGCTCAGGATGCTTGGACATGAATCCATACCTTTTCTTTGGGCAGGTCCTGGGTGATTTTCATCACTCTGTGACCACTTGATCAGCACAAACTGTCACAGTTTCCAGCCCCACCAAGAAAAGTGCTTTGGTGCTATAGAAACAGGAGAGTGGATAGAAGAGCCGGCCAAAAAACAAACCCTGGAAGAGAGACCCCGACGTGCTTAGGTACCACCTTACCTGCAAGGCTTCAGATGAAGGCTGAAAGTGGAGCATAAGGATGGACAGGAGCAATGGATCCTACAGCTGCTCCTTCTTGATGTTGACCCGGTGGACCCTAGCAATGCACATGGGGCAGGAAGGGGAAAATACCACCTTCCCTGCCTGGAAGTCACACGCTCAGGCCAGGAACTGTGGCTCTCACTGCACTTTGGCAGACCTGCCCACACACCTCCACAAAGCAGGGTCTGAAGTAGTGATCTGGAGCAAGGCAGCCGAGGAGCTGAGGGGGAGAGGTTAAGGCAGCCAGTAAATCTGCCCAGGAAAAGCTAATCCAGTCCCTGCAGTGGGATTTCAGGAGGCTCTGCTGCCACCCACATCTTCCCCAGAAAACAGGCTACAGTTAGACACACAGGCAGGGCAGACAGCATCCATGACAAGCATCACTTTTTTATGGCCTCAGAACCCAAACTATTAATGGTACCGGCACATGATACCTCTCGCCTTTCAGCGCTCTGTGCAGCCACCTCACCTGCTAACAGAGATGAAACTCTTCATCTTCCCATCTGGGAGAAGACCCTTTTCCCTATTGACTGGCCTTTCCATGTCAGCTGTTTTCCAGACCTTCCACTCTTCAGGCACAGGCAGCTCCTCCTCAGGCGATGCTGGAGCTGCTCCTGTGCTGCCCTTGCGAGGTTGGCCCTTTACAACAGCTGGTCCTGATGTGCCTTGGTGGAGCTCTAACCAGCCTGTCTATTCCACAGCAGGTTGGGAAGCATGTGCCAACCTGGGCACGCATAATATATAATGACACACATTATAAGGTCCTGGGCATTTTCCTTAAACATTAGAAGAAGCCACTCAAAAGAGTGTTTTGCTCCTACTTTTCAACTGCAGAAGCCATTATTTGTGTTTTTTATTTCCTACAACCCCTCCTAGAAGGAAAAAAATAAACAATCTTATTTCTTCTGCCATCACAAAGCCCTTGTTTTCCTGAAGGATTCCAAGAAAATGGCCCTGAAGGCGTTTTCCAAGACAGAAGAAACTTCAGACAATGGCAAAAATGTGTAGAATTTGTCTTTTTCAGTTCCCTCACCTTTCAGTGACCTTCAGAGAGCTTTAGACAGGCAACATCTTCCCTCCCTCCCCAGCATGTCCCCCACTGTGTCCCAAACAGCTTGCTGGCAACCCAGCTCAGGTGCCCACTGGAGAACAAGGCACAAATATGGAAAAGGAGAGGGAAGGGGAAAACAGGCTTCCATGAGCTGCGAGCTCTGCCTGCAGGAAGGCTCCTCCTCAGCAGCAGGCAGTCCGATGGGCAAACCCAGGCTTGGGGACTCCCGAGTTTTAGGCTTTCATTCGCTGTATTCACCTAAGAGGCTGTGGCCACAGCACGGCTGGAGCAATCCAGCCTACCGGGCAGCAGGTCTGTGGTTTGCTTTGTCATCAGGGCCTCCTGTTAGGAGAGGAGCACTGGAGGACACGTCACCTTCTGTCCTGGTCCTGTGACCCGAGCTGAAAGGCAACAAGATATCCAGGAGTTCAGCAGTGTTTGCTGTGTGCCCGGAAGGTCAACAAGATGGGCTGGGAGGGAAGATGCAAGGTGTGAGACAAGAACCAGTACCCATGCTGGCCCTCCCGAGTGTTCAGAGAGGATAACCAGGCAAAGGAAGATGGACTGGGTCTTCTCCTGGCCCCGAGTGGTCCTTTCCGCTGCAGGTGAAGCCATGGGAGAGCCCTGTGTTGCCACTGTGCATCACGTCCTTGCAACAAGGCAGAGTGTCTGCCTGGGCCTGGCCCCGGCCCACTCTGTTTGCTGTATTTTACAAGGGAGGGGAAAACAAATGAAATGAAAGGGCAGAAGAGCTGTAAACGAGATAATGTGAGCATCTCCCCAGGGCCTTGTCAAGTCGGCTTCGGCTACGGTCAGCACCTCGTGTCAAGGGATCAGTCAGGCCAGGCTGCCCTGAGGGACTGGTGTGCTAATGCCTTTCAGATGCCTTGGAGCAGGAGAGCATGAAGAACACGCACTCTCCCTCCTTCCCCAACCTAGATACTCATCCCTCATGCAGTTGCCTCAGCTGGTTCCTGGCTTTGCTCTCAAACATCCATTTTGCCAGGTGATCCTAATTTTTATGCTGCCCAGCATGGATTTCTAAGGAATGTTTTCTACTATAGTGGAAAAATGTTCTCTCACCCCCAAATTAAAGTTAGACTAGGGCCAAAGGCAAACAAAAGAACATGAAAAGAGTCTGTTGAAATCCACCAAGTTTATTATTCAATTTTCAGAGATCATTTCCTGCCCAGGTCTCGTCTTCCTTACTCCCTCCCCTTTCCACTTGAGTTCAAACCTCCTTCTAAGCCAGCAACCCACCTGCTTTTAAACCAAAAGCCCCTGTGCCACATTTCCCAGAAGAAATAAAGGATTCAATAGAAAAACTAAAGGTCAAGATGGAGCCATGCCAGGGTTGCGGAACACAGCTACACGTGGGAAAGGACTTCCTGAAAATGCTCCATCCTTCCCAGTGACAATCCTCAGATGTCCCAGATGTCCCACTTGCCAAGAGGAGGGAAGGAGGAGGAGCCCCATCTATGTCTGGCACCCACTGCCCAAGGGTTATAGATGAAGCAGTGGCAACCAGGAAAAAGGTGAGCAGCTAGTAAGTGTGAATGAGCAGAAAAGGATAGTCAAGCAGAAGGTCACTGTGACAAAATGTCAGGCAACAAAACAAAGAGCCAGTGACAGACCCACAAGCCACCATACAGCCAGCAGCAGATGTATTCAATTAGCCCAAGAGCCAATATCCAACCAAACACCAACCTAGCCAGCAAAAATTAGACAATAGGCTACTTGTTCCATCAAACAGCTGAGTTAATAGCAAAAACGTGCAGAAAGTGAGCAAGCAGCCAAAAACCCACACCAACCACTCAATAAGTCAATTAACCAAAGACCCACATAATCAGCCACTTAAGTAGAGCCAAACAAATAACTCAGTGAGCTTTATCAGATGAATTTAGCTTCTAGTTTTGCTCGGGCCATCTCTGTGAACACGTCAGATCCCTCAAATTGATTTTCAATTAATCTTTTTCACTTGTTCATGCTGTTCATTGATGGCCAAAAATTAGCATTTGAACTGCACTCATTAGCCTGATTGCCCAGGAGATTACATGTTTCTTTCTAGTTTCAGGGGAAGTGCTCAGTTTTGCTGGTGAACCTCTGTCTCCAAAATGCTCAAAGGAACAGCACGTGCCTGAGGACTAGTACTAGCCACAGGCCTTCCCTGTTCACCCCTTGCCCTTAAGACCATCAGTAAGCAGTTGGTCATGGTGATCATGTTATTCAAAGACCAAGCTCAACAGACTGGGAAGGAAACACTTACCTGGCTAAATAAGTCAGCAATCACCAGCTGTGCCACTGAGTAGCCCTCCAGGAAGGGCAATGATGCTTCCAGCAGACCTGGGAAACTGGAGGATTTGGGTTCATCGCCCCTAGGTCTAAGTGCTCTGCTCTTTCTGGCAGCCCCAGGACACAGCAGACATCTCGACACATCTGGGTATCAGCAGAGCATTGTAGCAGCAAAAACAGCAGCACACTGAAAAAATCACCACCTATGTAGCAAACCCCCAATTACACAGCGCCAGTCAGTGAAAAGTCTTGGCACGACATTAGCCATGTAATTGCCATACAGTTTAAGACAGTAAAGGCTTTTAAGAAGCACTTTAGCCATCTAGCTTGCAGCAAGGCAAGGCCACCAAGAGGAAACAGAGCATCCTCCACAGCCCTCCCTGGGGAGGCAGCAGCTGGCCCAGCACTGAGCCTGGCAGGCCACGTGCTGCAGCATGAACTTCAGGGGAGGCTGCGCTCCCCATCGCTGTGGGCATGGAGCAGGACCTCCTTCTGATGCCTCCCTCCCACAGTAGGTTTTCCACCTGCTGCCAGCAGACCGTGTACCTCGTTGTGCAGGTGCTCAGACACGAGCTAGGCAAAGCCCTTGCAGTGCAGCCCAACCAGCCCCTGCTACAGGCTCCAATGCTCTGCAGAGCCAGGCGCTCCCTGCATGCCCCGGCTCTCTCCAAAGCAGTGGTCAGAGGATAGACAAGGTAGGGCTCCTGGCCTCTTGCATGAACTGGCTAAGAAAAGCAGCAAACTGCCCGGGCTGGCTGGGCTAGCACTGAGCATGGCCCCATGCGGCTAATGGAGCTTTATATTGCGCTGCTGCCGTGCGCTCTGCATGCAGCCCTGGCCAGGGAGGAGGCATGTGCTGCCGTCTCCGCACTGCCAAACCACATTGTCAACTGCTTCGCCGCTGCCTGTGAATCTTAATCCCGCAGGCAATATATAACCAGCAGGAGCTACACCATCTTTGAAGCGCAAAGTGGAATATCAGAGAGGCACTACTATCTCCTGTGTCTCCGGGAGGCCGTTGCAGGGACTGTCGGAGATTAGTACTAATAGTACTTAGCTCGTTTTGGCAGCCAGCCGAAGCAAATAATCCTTACATGCCCTTATGTCCTAACGAATCGCATCCGATTTCTCACCCGGCTCCTCAAGCATGGAGCAGGGAGCTGCACGGGTCGATGCTCCTGTAGCAGCACCTTGCTGCTTTCGCACTCGGAGGGCTGCACCAGAAGTCACCACCCTCGTTACCCACGCGGATCAGGGCTGGCGTTTTAATCCGCACAGCACCTCTTGCAGTTCCCACTGCACGTTTGGTTTTGAGCTTCGCTCTGAGAACCAACCTCTCAAAAGTCAAGCTCGGCTGCAAGTGTCGGGCTACAGGATCAAGACCAAACTAAACCACCAATTTCACATTATTTCTGTGCAAAACTATAAATCAGCTCCCTCTTGGCTTCACTCTAGGCCAAAGCTCAGCTGAAAGGTTCATGAACCTTAAGGAATCTTTTGACAAGCTTGATCTGAGGTTCAAATTTGTAACAAAACCCCCAAACCAGTTAAGTGGTAGTAGTTTTGTGCAATTTGGGGTTTTGTTGTGAGCATTTCATGCTGCTCTGGGGACACAGTTACACCAGCATAAACCCAGTTCTTCCTTTAAAGTCCATAGAATTGGCCTGGATTTATGCCGGTGTAAGGAGTAAGGGGGAAAAAAAAAAACAACCCAGAAAAAGGGTTATTTTTATTCCTTGGCTTCTGTTTTGCTAGAATCCACCCAATAAAAGTTCCCAGCCTCAGTCCAGACTGTAGAAATGCAAATACCAGTAGAGCATAAACCTTAGCGTATGTCTGGAGGAATTCATGTAAATCAACAGGGTTACTCCATCTGTGCAAAACTGCTCTGTCTTATGCCTGAGCTGATTAAGCTAAATAAAAACCAAGGGAACACAAGGAGTTGCCCACCACTGGGATCAGACCTCCCCTCCCCAAGCTTCTTCCTCCATTTCAAATTTGTTAGTACTTTTAAGAGGCTTCACTGAAAAGGGCCATTTTCTGGGCTGTTATTCCAAACAATGCCACTTGCTGATGGCAGAAGTCTCGAACTGACCGTGGGGCTTTTAGAGGGCCTGGAGAGAGCTCCCCTACCCCTTGAAGGGCTGTGAGGGGCTCTTGGAAGGCCATAGCACAGCTACTCCAGCTGCTTTTGTGCAGAGCCCCAGGTCTGAGGGGACAAACCGAGTCTGTGCTCTGGAAGGAAAGCACTGCGGGACCCAGGGGACACAGTTCTCCACCCTCACTATCTATACAGCATGATATCTGTGATGGTGGGTCAATGTCAAGTGGCTTCAGATGGGAGGAGAATTGATGTGAGCTGCCAAAACTAAATCCATTTGCTCCCTTCTATCCCATGCAGGAACCTAACTCAGCAGGTCCAGCTGGACGCTTGTCCTTTGAGGTAGGGTGACTGCTCCCAGGCCTCTTGCACCACAACAGGGAGAAATCACAGGGCCTAGAGCCTTGTGCACAGAGGCTTTAGCAGAGCACAGGTCAGATGGAGATCTCCATTCTTCTGCAATAACATCAGTCCTTTTAACGGAGCTGCTCCGGATGCGCCGGAGCGGCGTTTGGCCTGGCACCAGTTACTCTTCATTCCTATGCCAAGCGCTTCCCACAGCAAGACAAACAGCAGGAATTCCCTGTGTTTGCTTATTTTGAAAAGTTTCTTATTGCAAAGGCTAAAGTCCTGGCAGGAAGCTGGAGCTGTTTATTTACCCGTGGGCTTGCAGCAGTCCCAGAGGTGTAATGCAAGAAGCGCTCATCTGCCTGCTCCCCATCTGCACCCGAGCAGAGCCCTTGCTCTCCTCCAAAGCTGGCAGGCAGCTCTCCTTTCACAGCTCATTTAGTACCCAGAAAACCACTGGCTGTCCTAGACTAAGTTTAACGTGCCATCCTCTGCCCTTTCCAATCCCATTCCTGCTCCGAAGCCAAGGCACTTTCATGGACCCTCCACACTTTTGGGAGTGAGTTTCCTATGAGGCAGCCTGGTCACTTCTTTGGCAGTCGTCATCTTCTCACTAACACCGCTGAGAAGACAACTAGACTCTCTCTGTCTTCCCCGCAAGCCTCTTCTGTTCTGTTGAAAGGAAAATCCCTCACTCCCTGGCAGTATCTTGCTTATCCTGTGCAGATGCACTGAGGGCCAACCATTTGTCCACATAAGAAAACTCATCAAGTTGCTACCCCATATACAGAACAATTCTAGGTCTGATCATGCCCATCTGAGGCATAATTAGTGTTACTTGTTGAGGGGGGACCTGGGGGTGCTTGTCAGGCCATCTTGAGCTGGATCCCTCCACCCTGGGCAGGCCTGGAGCAGGGGGTTACAGGGGTCTCTGGCATTAACCGTGCTGCACTGGGCTCCCACGGGCTATGTTTCCTCAGGTAGGTTCTTTACGTCCCTGGTGATACTGCTAGGGTGGATGGGCTGACGTGACTGAGGGTCTGGGATTTCCAGCCATTTCAGAGAGGCGCTGCCAGCCCCACGTGGAGTCAGATGTTCCTGAGAGCGTGAGATTAGGTCGTATGTAGCTGTGCAACAGCTGCCAGCGTTTCCAGTGCACTCAATGCAAGCCCAGCGCATGAGCACAGCTCGCTGCCAGGGGCATTGCCCCAGCACCTAATCCCTAAATCACAAGCAGTTGCACATCTCCTGTCTACTCCAAGGCTTTTCTTTGGGAAAGCAGGTAAAGATCTACTGGCCTAAATATGGGCTCCTAAAACTTGGATGTAGTCTTGAGCTCTACAAGAGCTTAGCTCTACACTTGGATTCATCTTTAAGTGCAAAGAGGTCTTGTGGAAAAGGGGTATCCATATTAGCTGTTTGTATTTATATCACAGCTTTTAAACAAAATACCTTAGTGAAATACAATATAACCTTTCGTCCTGCCAGACAGGGAAGTCCTAGGAGGAGACAAGAAGTCAGGCAAGAAGTCAGACAGAAGATGAGCTATAACATCCTTGTGAAAGACGCATCCAGGGCAAGCCTCCTACCCAGGAGACAAGTTACCTGCAGAATCGATCCAAGGAGTCCATCCTTGGATGAACTGCCTATGGCACAGGACTGAAGTCTCTGCAGAGACAGAGCTAGAGAGAGACCCCCCCTACAGCATAGCACAGAAAAGGGGAAAGTGCCCCCTCTCTGAGCTTAAATAGAGCTCCTGGGCCATGGCAGAGGGCATGGGGGTCCCAGATGACTGTGGTCAGGGCAATCAAGGCCTATTGGTGCTTTCAGGGCCCTGCCAGATGCATGTGCAACACTAGGGAAAGGCTAATAGATATTTTAGAGATACCTGGTAGAGACACCTTTTCCCCTCCCTGTCATGGCACAAAAATAAAACTTGAGTTTGCAGAATTCTTTTTTTCCTTCATTTATGGCTGTGTAGTGGTGTCCAGAAGGTGATTTCATGAGCTTCCTGTCCGGCAGGGGCCTCCCACTGTAGCAGGAACGCCAAGCATTCCCACCATGGGCCAAGATTCCCCCATCAGTTATTCTGGCAGAAACTGGGAAAAATGATCCGTGAATTCGGGAGAGGAACTCCAGGTTGAATCCATGGCAGCAGACACCAGCATTTGGCCCCTGACTACTATGCATAATGGGAGAGAACCCATTTGGGAATGCAGAATTATTCAAATTGAATACAAGCTACATTTTATCTTATTGGAATGAGTTTGGAGGTGATGTAATCACTCACTATGCTTGTACATTTGGGATCAGGAAGAGGTGCTGTTTATCATGAGCTGACAAGGCAAGGAAGGATGCAAGAAAATGATCTGGGACTTCCCATACAGGCATTGCTGGAGCTGTGAACGGAGACGTGACTGGAAGCCATAAGGATTAATGGCCCCTTTGCTGCTGTACGAGGCGCGAATGAATGAAATTCTGTTCCCATTACAAAGGAATGCCATTAATTCAAGTAGAGGTAGTCCAGATTTTTCTCTAGTGCGATGAAAGCAGAATTTGGCCCTTGATCTTGCAAAGAAAATGCTTGTTGAGCAGATTTTGAAGGGGTTATTCCCATTCCTCTTTTGATATGATTGTGTTTATCTCTGTAGAAATGTTTTTTTTTCTGATAGATAGAGAAAGAAAGAGAGAGAAGCAGCCAGACAGAGGACAGATGGGTGGTCAGGAAAGGAAAACAGGCGGAGTAGAGGGCAGGCGGTGGGGAGCAGTACCCGGACACAGGGAGCTGCTCCTCTCCAGGTGGCACCGGGGGCAAGGAGTCTGCAGCATCCCCTGCCACCTCCTTGGCTGGAATTTATAAGTAAACACCAAGCGTGACTGAAACTACTTCTACTCACTAGCAGTCCTGCTCGCTGATAAGTGGGACTGGATGTGGGAGAGAGCCGAGCGGGTTCATGTTTGCTCACATTGCATTCCTCTTCAGTGCAGGTTTCGGGATGCTGGTGGAAAGCACAGGATGGTGGTGGCCCAACAAAAGGATATGGAGCCCAACCCCAAATTTGTCTGTGTGTCAAATTAAGATGTTAAGCTGGTGTATCCTGCATGGTGCCATTTGCAAGCCCTGTTACACCTGAGCTCCATGCTCATGGTTTGGTGCAGAAACAAGTCTCCAAAGCTGGGGTGCTGCGGGACCCCACACCCAGCTGGGGACAAGTCACCAGCAGCTTCTGCTCAGGCTCTTTAACTTGCTACTTTGCTCTTCATCACATCATGAAACTTTACCTAACTCCCACCTGAGGCTAGCAGTGCCTTTTCTTGCGGTGCAGTTAACACAGGGACACTTTGCTGTCTATCGCCTGGAACAGTGGCAGACTGGAGCCGAGAGCTCTCTGCCGAGCTGTGTGCTGAGCAGCATCGTGCTTGCCATCTGAGGCCTGCCAGCAGTTTCTGCCCGCTGGCAGGATGTGCTGGTAGGGCAGAATACAAGCAGAAGCAGCAGATGTTTGGGGAAAAAAAAAAAGGAAAAAAAAATATGAGGCAGCAATCCAGATTTTTGCTGATATAAACACAATACCAGCACAGATTACAACTGAAGAAAAGACAAAAACATCCCAAAGACATAAAACATGAGGCTCCTTGGAGAACCTCCAGGCTACATGTACCAAAATCCTTCAGTCTCAGAGAAATGAATGCTTAACCTATTTTCAATCTCTCTGGCAGTCCAGGCATCAAGGATGTGTAGTGGACTCTGAATGAGGGATCTTTCTCAATGTGTTCTAGCCCTTTAAATATGGATGAGAAAAATAACTGTAGTCCTAAAGAGGCCACACATGGCCCCATCCTCCCCATGGTTCCCACGGCTTTTCCTTTTTGCTGATGGACACAGCTGCCCTGAAGCCCTGCTGACACCTCAGTATCCTAGAGCAGCATCACACCAGCGCCTTTGTGGTCAGGCGGACTCCCTCCTCCCAACACTCAGAGCTGAATTTGGTCCTTCACCCCTGCAACCTGCCCTTCTTGATCAAATTGGGACCAAGGGGTGGAGGAATGGGAACCTCTTGGCCTCAAGACCTCTTGGTGTTGCTGGGATTGCCCCCAGCACAGGAGCTGGCACTTTCCTTGGGTTCTGCTGTGGGCTGCATTGCAGCTTGTGTTGAAGGTGCTTCAGCCCTTGGCCATGAAACGTGCTGCCTGGTTCTTCTCCAGCCTCGGCAGATGTGATCCTTTAGGAAAGAGTGAGATGGGATTTCCAGTAGCGCACGAGGACTTTGCCACCCATCCTGGCCAGCAAGGAAATCTGGCATGTGATCAGGAGAGGAGAGAGGTGCAGGACTCAGTGTGGAGAAGGTAGGAGAGGGGAAGACGACATGTCTGAGCAGTTCAGACATTAGAAATTCCTCTCTCCTCACCCCCTTCATTCTCTAGTCCTAATTACTGTGGAGCTGCAGGATACCAGCCTGGTGCGGCTGGATCCAGGGGTCAGGCCAGACTCTGAGGTCCAGCCATGCTCCAAAGACAGCATTGATGTATTTTGACAGGACTTAAGGACACCTGCTACTTTTGGAGATTTTTCTCTTTTGCTAGTGACCTGCTGAGCAAGTGTGTGTGTGTTGACAGGGGCAGGTATCACTTGAGGGTGTTGAGGAGGGAGCAGGAGGGAAATCTCCAGAGAATGTGTCAGGAAAACATTTTCTTGGCTGCTGATCCTGCAGAGAGTGATGTGGTCTGTAGGGGAATGTCAAGGATCTCGCACCATGGTGGCTGGGCCCAGCTTGCTTGTGCTAGCCTCTCTTACAATTTCTTACTATATTTTTTTTTAACAGAGCTTTAAGGCCAATTAGTAGCTTTAATTTATGGAGACCACACACATGCCCAAACCTAGTGTTTATACTGGAGGGCCTCCATCTTGGCTTTCTGTCTATCCCTAGGAAGCTTCCAGGACTTCATCTTCCCCTGCCCAGCCCTGCAGTCATGGGGAGGGAGAGGATTCACGAGCCAAAGAATTAAGAAAGAAATTGAGATACCAACCTTTCCCATCCATCCCCCACCAGCACAGAGAGAAACACCCCAAACTGAAGAGAGCACTTGGACTGCTGCTGAGATCTCTGTATCACCCCAGGATAGGCTGTACCTGAACAGGTCTAGTAGTTCTGTTAGATTATCTTCAAGCAGAAATTAGAAAACGAATGGTACTGAATATTTGTTTTACCATCTAGTTCTCATTCCTTGCTCCAATAACCATAACCTGTCTTCTGCCCATTTTCGGTCTCAGTTTCCATATTCTCCTCACCTGAGGGACTACCAACACAGTAATAGTGAAGTCCAGGTCTGACTCTGAAAACCATTGTTTTCCTAATTATGGTGTGTTCCTAATTAAGGTGACATTGTGAGATGGCTGTTGAACTGCTGGCAGCCAGCAGGTCTGAACTTTACCTAGCTCCACAGGAACTGGCCTTGAAAAATTAGCAGCAAGCTTGAACTTGGGCAGGTCTTTGGTGGGAGTAAGTGAGAGCCCAGCAAGGGTTGAAGGAAGTTTCTCAGCCTCCCACACTGTGTTACTGAACAGGATTCACTCTGTTGAGAGCTGGTGGAGTGATGTAGAGCTATGTTGGCCAGATCTCTCTGTGAGTTTCCAAACACCTTATGCACACACACATATATACACACATACAAACGTATATAATTGCTGTTTTGCAGCCAATGGGAGTGAATGCTGTTCTCAGCCTTGATTGCTCGCTGCGCATTAGCCATGCTTGCCTCCATGCTGACCTTCATTGGAGCTTTTCTTAGTGGGTACTTGAGGAAAAGCCAGGCATTCAATAGGCAATGAAGGTGCTTACTCTCTTCTCATACTACTCCCTCTGCTCCCCAGGAGGTTTTCTCCAGGTCAGGCTGATGGGATTGTGTGAGGAGGGCTGCAATGCTTATTGCTGCACATCTCTCTTGGTGTTGGGGCCTCTGTCTGGCTGCTTTCGTGTGCAAAAGGCAAAACAGAAATGCACCTGATCTGTGAATCTTGGATGGGCCCTTTCACTACCTCAAAGTAGTTGACAGAATCTCTGTTTACATCCTCTCTTTGCTGCAAAGCCCGAACTCTCTCGCCAAGTCCAGTTCTCATCACATCTGCTCTTTCAAAGAGTTGGGAGGTCTCAAGACCAGTCAGCCCGGGAGTTCGGACTCTGACATCTGGTTCAGCCTTGTCTATGAGTCACTTGGGGAGCTTGGGAAAGTCACGTAACTATTTCTAGCCAGTGCAGCTGACTGCTCGAGCAGAGCGAGTCTCACCCTGGAAGGGCCCGGCTGGCCACCCTTCCCATCTGCAACCTCATCTCCAAGCAGATGCCAAGTGATTCGAGCACTTCTGATGGAAAGGGCCTTGAAAATGCCCCTAAGTCTGAGGGCACGTGATAGGAATATCACTGTCCTACACTCGTGGCCTTGTACCAACCCAGCTCCAGAATGGGAACACGTGGAGATACTCTGTGTTGCATCAGCTGTCCCAAACTGAGCATCTGGATGGAAGCGTAGCACAGAAATAGCTGCACGGCCTCCATGCTTCAAATGTCTCATTCATGATACGCCATCCTGTGGGTTCTACCTGCCTTGGGGCCCACCAACACTGATGGGCTTGCTCCCCTCTGCCCTGTGGTCTACTGCATCCCATTACTGTAGAGCTATTTCAGTGATTTTATTATATTTGCTTCTTGGGACCAAAGTCTACTCGCGGCCTCCCTGGCGTTGAGCTGGAGAAATACCGCCAGTCCCAGCTTCACGCCAAGGTTAACTGAGCAGAGCCCGGCCCCGTGTGTGTTAATTGTTCACAGACTCATTACTGCCCTTCCCGGGCTTTGTTGTTTCCTTGGAAGGGCTCGGGGGCGGCTGGAAGCTGTGTACCTTGTGTGAGCTGGGTCCCAACCAGAAAAGCGCTGCAGGAATCTGAGCTGGCAGCTCCCAGCCAGGGGTTGTTGAGGGGGATTTTGTTCTACCGCCTCTGCTGGGTCTTTGTTTTTCCATCTCTATCCAATGAAATAAACACTTTCACATGTCGCAAAGTCCTCCGGATGGGGCTTGGGAGCTTTGTTTTTGCTTTCCTTTCCTTTGCAGAGAGGCTGCAGCCCAACAGCCTCCCCACCAGCCACCTTTCCCTGGAGAGCCAATCCCAGCCTCCTGTAGTGGGACCTCCGTGTTTCTGTCCCTAAGGGTCTTGTAGCACTTTTCCCTGTGGACCTGGTCTCCTCGGACGAGGTTCTTTTTGCCAGGGCAAAGCCCGGAGGTCATGGACCAGTGCGCATGTCCATCCCTGCGGTGTTGGGCCGGGAGCAGTGGGGAATCTGACACCCGGCCAGCGCTATGTGGGGGATGGAGGAGCCAGAGCGCAGATGGAGTGGGGGGACCTTGCCAGGACACCCCAAGGTTTCCCCGTCCTCCTAAAGGCCATGGGACCACAGCTGCCTGCCCTTGACTCTTCAGCTGAGCTGGAGGCTTTGTGCCCCTGGGATCCCTCCGGACCTTTTCCGAAGACCCCTCCTCCCCGTTCCTGCAGGCCCAGAGGCAGGATGGGGATCAGGGAGAGGGGGGCGAGGGGAGGAAGCCTGTCTAGCCCCAGTGTTTCTCCTCATAGACGTGGCAGTCCCCGTGCACGCTGCAGGCTCCAGCCCTGGCAAGAGCAGCTGAGCCTGTTTTTATGTTTCCTGCCTTCCCTCTCAGACAGCTCGTGGACAACCAAGCCCTGAACTGCGGTGACCCGCGATGCCTGGTAGGTCCCTACCTGCCTCTGCAACAGAGATGGTGAGACCTGGGGGGTTTCTGACCCTTTGGGGAACTGTAAATCTCTCTGAAGCATGTAGGATGTGCGCAGCACGAGATGAGAGCGGAGAGCAAGGGCAAGCCAGCACCGGGAACGGGTGTGAGGAAAATCTGATGCGTTCTCGGCACCGCTCGGCAGCCCTGCAGTCCCTCCTCGAAGTGTTCGCCTAGGTCAGGAGGAGCTCGTGGGCCTGGGGTGACGCCAGGGCGAGGGGAGACATTTCATGGGCTGGGTTGCTGGGCCTGCCGCCTTCCTTCATGTGCTCCTCAGGGAGCATCTGGGAGACGCCAGGGCTTGTTTTGGCCTCCCTGATCCCACAGTGTCCTGGCTGCTGTCATCACACAGCCTGGATGTGTCTCTGCTCCCACGAGGAAGATCCTGCCCCTCCGTTCTTCCCCATAAATCCCAGTGCAGAGAGGACACGCGGGAGCTGTGAGCAAAGCTGTGGCCTCTGCTGGGTGGCATCTCCAAGGATGCAGCTGGTGCTGTCTCTTTGGGACTGTCCCCTGGTGCTGTCACCCTCTGGCTGGGCTGTGTCCTCTGCTTCCACACTGGATTTCTGCCCAGGCAGCGCTGATGTGGGCTGGGCCAGACGAAAATCTGCAAGGAAATTCATGTGACCATCCACTATGGGTCATAGATTAGGCAACCTTCTCCAGCCTCCACATCTGGTCTCCAGACAGGTCAAGGTCTAAGCTGCTCGTTCCCTGTACTATAAAAGAAAGGGTGACATTCTCCAGGAAGTTGAGATCAGCAAGGCCTGACAGTTTCTGCGTCCTTTGCTGCATCCCAAGAAGAACCGTTGCATCTATTTTGGGGAGAGGACTATTGCAGAATTATGGGATCCACAGAGATGGGACCTGGTTATCACGTAGCACCTCTGTATCAAGGAGGAGACAGTGCCCCAGTAAGGGGGATCACAAGAAAAAGGCCGGGCTGAGCGGATGGGGAAAGAAATGGTCCAACGTCCCAGGCAGAACATCTGAAATCCTGGTCCTTATTTGCGTGCTCAAACTTGGAGTCGAGTTTCTTGGAAAACCACAGATTTCATAGCTTCACCACGAGGCACAGGCGTAATGGGCCATGGCCCAGGTGGAAGCCGTCCGTCCACTCCTTTCCTCCACATCCCCAAACCTGGCAGATGCCACCGGCAAACTGCAAAGAACAGCGGGAACCTCACGTCCCTCTGGCGCTCGCAGACCGGCTGCCGCGGCTGCACGTGGGGCTGCTGAACCGGTTCCCCGCAGCCGCCGGCCGGTGCTTCCCCACCGCTCCCGGCGCCTTTCGGCTCCTCCTCTTTGATGCAGTAAATAAAACAGCGTGTATAAATAAATAGAAAAAAAATCCCCGTGCAAACACGTAACAAATCAAAATGACCTTCCTGTGAATGAAGGGGAAGAAAAGGGCGGTTCCCTCCCTGGAAATCTCAAAAGCTTCCAAAAATAGTCTCCAGCGCAGCCAAGGCGAACGCAGCCAGGGCTTGCTGGAAAGCGCCGGGACGGTTACCGGGGAGGAGGTGCTCGAACCAGCCCTGCCTGGAGAGCTCTCCCTCTGCCAGCACCGCTCCTGCCCCTGCCCCAGCACCCGGGATGTCACAGGGACCGAGCAGCTCCTGAGTGCCCAGAGGAGGGGACTGGATGCCCAAAGCATTGAGAAAGTTGGCAGTGATTGTGGCCCCCATAAATTAAAGCTATTAATTAGCTCTTAAGTTCTGTCAGAAAAGCAGCTTGGACGGCCATCCAGGCAGGATCGTTGTTATACAGCACACAGCCCATGGACTGCTCTGGTACCCGTGGCAGAACGGGCTCCGCTAGGTCTGACACAGCCCGTGTCATCGCTCTGCTTTCCCTCCTAGGAGGAGGGATCCGGGGGGATCAGGCAATGCTGGAGGTGGGCGCTGCGGGGGCAGCATCGTGTCCCCTCCCCAGATGGCCCTGCAGGAGCCAAAGCGCCACTAGTGCCATCACTGCACCCCACCAGTGCTAGGGGAGAGGCCCAAAACAGGCCCTCTCCCGGCTTTGCATTTTATATCCTTTGGGCTTCTCCCAAGCCTTGATGCAGAAAGGCTGCTCGCGCGCGGCCGCCGTCTCCGCAGCTGGCAGCCCGCTCTGCCCCTCTCCCTGCTCTCGGAGCGGCGGAGCTCGCCATGGAAATTTGGGCCGGGCCCCGCTGGCTCGTCCCGCCGCGCCCTGCGAACGAGCCGGCCGCGGGCTCAGCCGTTTCCCTGGGCTGAAGGCACATTCTTCCCTACGCCGCGTGCTGCAGTTCAGCGTGTGTGTGCACGAGTGCACACGTCCTCCCAAGAGCCCCAGCCGGTGGCCAAGAGACTCCAGATGCTGGAGGAGCTGTGCACAGCTGCTGGCCAGCAGCAGCAGAGGGTGAAATAAAGAAATAAAGATATTTTCTCCTTCCCTATCCATAATGCTGCAGCGCTTGGTAAGCCAGCTCATGCCTGTGTCCTCTGCTTGGTGGGTGGCTGCTGTTGGAGGACACGTCCCAGCCCTGCAGTTCTCTGGGAAGAGGGATCATTCCACATGGGTCTAGCGGCATCTTGGTCTGTGCAAAACAGCCCCTGTGGCCCAGGTGCTCCTTGCTGCAGCCACTGCATCTCCCCCTGCATCCGAGCAGGCATCGTGTCCCTCTGCTCCGGGCTCTGTGTGCAGCGCTGCTCTTGGTGCTGCTCAGCAAGAGCCCGGCAGCTCTTTGCAGCGTTTCCCTGCTGCTCTCAGGCAGGTTTCTGCAGGAAGGAGACGTCACCTGGCCCTTGTGGGACCCCAGCTCTGTCTCTCCATCTGTCCTGACCATTGACCCTGTGGTCTCTGCAGACACAGTTCAACAGTTTTATCCTTGGCGGGAGAGGAAGAGCAGCCCTTGAGCTCAGGTTCACCTCCTGGCACCTCCTGGGTGCCTCCTGCTCCTGGGCACATTTATGTGTCCCGTCCTTCCTCCTGTAGGAGGAATTTGGTGCATCCTGCTAGGTCCCAGCTGAGAAAGGAGAACAAACTCAAATAGGAGTTGCTGCTACCCCTAAACATGCCTTTCTCCTGCTTTTGGGGAGCAGTGGCTGGGTGCTCCCCTCTCAGCTTCTATCCTGCTCCCCTGGGGGATAAAATGACCCCATGAAGCCCTACACTGTCACCCCCCGAGGCCACTCTGTGCAGTCTCCATCCATACTCAGCTGCTGATTGCCAGGACCATCTTCCCTTTTCCAGCCCTTCTGCTCCTTCCCGTGTTTCACACGGGGAAGGGGAGCTAGCGCCTGGCTTTGCCTCCTTGCCAGCCCCTTTGCAGCAGAGGGGCAAAGTGGGGCTGTGACTGCAGGAGCTGAACTTTCACTGGTAGCTGCCTGCTTGGCATGGAGGGAGGAACGAGCAGGGATTTTGGCACTCTTGGAAAGGGAAAAATCGCCTTGAACAATCACATGAGAGTGCAGCTCTGCTCGGCCTCCACGCAGGGCCTGCTTGAGAAATGATAGCATGGAGCAGGAATGCCAGGTATTTCCTCCTGCTTCTCAGTGCTAATTGGGTCCCAGGTAATGGGAAGGCAAAGAAAAAGGGGACAATATTACTTCCCCTTCATCAGTTGGCTGAGGAGCTCTGTGCGACTTCCAAAACGCAAGCAAAGCCACAGGGCTGGGAGCGGGGTTGTCCCTCACTGGCAAGATACAGATCTGACACTGTCAGCTCGCACCGGAAAAGAAGCAAAGAGAAAGCCTGCAAGATTTGCAGGGGGTTTTCTTCAAAGATTACACTGATCTGAACCCATCCCAAGTGTGGGAGCTGGAAAGGAAGCAGGAGACTCTGATCCCAAGCTTTGAATCCAAAATGACAGTATTTCCTGGGCCATCAGCCTGGTGTGTCATGCAATTTGCTTATCAGAGTGCAATGAGGATCATTTTTTACCTTAAAACTGGATATTCATAAACAGGGTCTGTGCCACTCACCCTGGCACCACCTCCCCGTTGGGGCACATTGAGACTCACTTTGGACAAGGCCCACAGAGAGAACTGAAGGGGCACAGAGAGGATTCTCCCTTTGAAAGTGAAGGGGGGAGATGCAGGAATCGAGAACAGACTAGCCCCCAAAGTTGAATTCAGGTCACAGTTTCATTGCCCCTTGTTTTTTCCCTTCTCCTTTGCGTGGCTTGTGGTTGAAACTCTAAACCGGCTCATCTGGCCATATGGCCGATTGGGACCGGGGCTGCAAAGCTCAATCTTGGCGCAGAGCTCATATGAGCTCTGTGTAACCCCCAGCCATTTGTCCGCAGTGGAAAAGCACAGTAAAGCTTTTGCATCCTTGTCTGCACGAGCATCGCTGCCGTTTCCACGTAGGACACAGGAACAACCGACGGGGCTGGTGGAGGCTTTGGGGGCTGGGGCAGTCTGGGGAAGGGCTGGTGCGGACGAGCAGGAGGGATGAGGGCAGCACACAGTTACAGGGAGGATCTAGGCATGAGATGAGGCTGCAGCCTTCATTCAGCGCGAACAAGCATCAGTGCATGTATTTTTCATGCATGCAATTTCACCAACACGTGCTGAGCAGAGACGATACGAGCAGCAGTCAATACACGAGTGTGGTGCCTACAGCTGTGCAGGGATCCCCAGCGTGGACTGTTGTCAATGTATCCCCCAATACCCCTTTTTTCCCCACGGATCAGCATATCCAAAGGTTTGGTGTGCAAGCACAGCGCTTCCCTGCAGCTGCTTGGCAGATGGGCACTTTGCTCGCTTGTCTGGCAACGCTCTGGTTGCCTGCAAAGGCTCCCTGATTACATGCGCTCTTCTGAAATGCGACCAAATGGCAAACAAAATAATCATCTCTTTCCTTCCCCCTACTAGACTCAGAGGCTGAAACATCATCATTTCTATGCTTGTATCACATGTCCATATGCTTATATCTCTTAAATGGGATCCAGTTCCCAACTACCCCAGCTGGTAAGGAGCTGACAAAATGGAAATAAGGAGAATAGAGCAAAATGGGAAACTTAAGATCCACCATTTTGCTTTTACTTCCTTGTTCTTTGTGTTTGTTTCTGAGCCTCAATAGGAGGGTTGACCATGCCAGCTATCCTGATGTGGAAAGTGAGGTTTGGGTTAGATTAACACAAATGCCAGCTGCTTTCCATGAATAATATCAGGTTTTTCTTAAAACCTTCAAGATGAAGCTTTCAAGTTTGATAGCCTCAAAATCCCTCCTGATGGAGGTATAGCCCGGAGCACCCTCACCTGCTCCTGTGAACACTCCGGCTGCTGGAAGCTCATGCCAAGACCTCCTGGATGAGTCCAGCCCCAGCATCTCCTCTTGGGTCACCTCGATGGGTGAACCTCAAGGAAACAGGTTCCTTGGGGCTAGCAAGGATCTGTGTCTGTCTGCAGGTGTGTTGGGAGCTGCAGCATCCTGCAGTCGTGGTGCTGGGGCTGTTTACCTTTCCTTGGTCTTTACAGGATGCTGCTCCCAGCACTCTTGTCCTCCTCTCTCTAACCCCATTCTTTACAGCTCAACAATTGCCACTTTTGGCCTTTTCTAGACTTACTCCTTCCCGGGGGGTGATCTGGCCTGTTGCAGGATGCATCCATGCTCTCCGTGCTTTTATTAAGCTCCTCAACGGAAGAGCAATTTTAAGAGGACACAAATTTAACAGCGCAGTGGTCGCCTGCTCTCCCACGAGGCACCAGTCCAACCAAATACCTGCAGATACTTCTGCCTTTCCCTTTTCCTGGCCTCCGAAGGCCCTGCTCTGGCTGTCCCTCCGCTGGAGCCGTGCAGCCTCCCGTGCTCTGTGCTGTTATCCGATATTGCCGTCTCCACTCCGGGCTCCTCAAAGCCTGTTTTCCGCCGCTTGTCTGTTCTAATTTGGGTCTTTAGCAGGACAAGTCTGTCTCCTCTCAGGACATCGATCCAACTCGCGCTCGTGCGGCCCCATTCCTCAGCTGCGTCTTGGACCTGTTCGCATGTGGTTGAGCTGACTGGCAGCAGCCCCAACCATGGCTGCTCTTGATCACTCGTGCGGAGAACCATGACACTCTTCCCAGCCAGGTCTCCAGCCTCACAGAGCTTCAAACTTGCAGCAATCTTGCTGGTTGTAACTCAGCCCCGTCCAGCTGTGCCTGGCCCATGGGCACTTCCATGAGTTTGGGGTCTCAGGTCTTGTCAGTCCATGCGTCTCAAAGACCATTCCCACCTTTCCAGCAAAGACGCAGGGTAGGTGCAAGGGAACCAGCTCACAAGAGGGGTCCTTGTAATCCAGGCACGTCAGCAGGGACAGGATCAGGCTTCCCTCCCGCGGTCTCTGCAGTCAAGCGCTATGGGGACCCCTGGTAATCATAATACCTGCTTAAATGCTGGAATTGGGGTATTAAAATTGTTGGATAGCGGAGGAATGAGGATGTAAAGGAACAAGGAAGCCATCGATGCTGCGGATGGACATGCAGCTCCAGGGACAGAGGTTTGGTGTCATGGAGTTTGGTTTCATGTGGCCCTCACCTTTGGGGGTGTTGTTACAGTCTCCTAACAGGGTCAAGCTCAGCCAACACATTTCCCTTTAGCAGGAGCCCTGATCTGTCTCTGACTCCTTTACCCCACTCTTGACTTCAGCTGAGGCTGGATAACATGTTCCAGTGCCCTGGAATGGGGAGACAACAACTCACAGATCCACAGAAAAAAATGGAAAAGCTGTGGGAGAAGCTGAGTGCTGTGAGCACGAGCTCAGGGCTGTGACACAGAGCAGAGCAGATCCTCCCTGCATGTGACAGCCCTGATGCTCCATCCAAGCTGCCTGCCAGGGCCACAAAGAGGCTTGGGAGGTCCATCCGCCTCAATGAAACGCAGAGGAGAGTGCTCAGAACAGCCGGGCAGCCTGGCTGCTCTGTCTGCACCCAAGGAATGAGATAAAATTAATTACCTGGGACGATACCATTAAAGGGGGCAGGGAGGAGGGCATTGCGCCCGCAGGCAGCACCCCGCTCCGGCGCATTGGAGGCCGAGCGCGGAGCAGCAGGACGGAGCCTGGCCATGCGCACGGTGGGGACGGGACCTTCTCTTTTCCTAACAAAAATCAGGCGTTTGCCAGGAAAAGAATCAAACATATTTTCCGTCGTGTCTTGGCTGTGGAAGTAGGGATGTGACAGCCATGGAAAATGGGAGGGATTATGTAACAGCTCGGGAAGCAAATAAATAAATAAATAAATGACAGAGAGGAGGTGGGAAAAAGATCCCAAACCAGAAAACAAGTGTCCCCCCCACCCCCAGCTTCCAAACCTACTGCTATCCGTGTAAAGCCACTAAAGCCTCTGCAACTCATTAGGGGCAGAATTGCTGCACAGAGTATGTTGTCCCGCTGTGTGCTGGAATGAAAAGTACATTTCTAACCATGGCGAGAGATGCTGAGAGCAATAAAAAAATTGCTTCCGCGCCCTCCCCCCGCCATCACCACCTTTTTTTTTTTTTTACTGTGCTGAAATTTCTACAATCTGATTTTCTTCCCTCCATCAAATATGGGTTTCACGTTCCAAAGCATCGGGCTGCGGTTTGAGAGGAGCAGTGGAAATTCCCTTGCAGTAGGAAGGGGCCAGAGATAGAGGGGTGCAGCAGGGGAAGGAAAATGTGTTTTTTTTTTCCTTTTCATTGGTGACGCTGTGGCTGATAGGGGTGAGGAGCTAGCGTGGAGCAGAGCCCCAGCAGTCCTTGATCCGCACTGTGCATATTTCCCTGGGCATTAATCCCATCACCATCCCAGTCCCTTGGCTCAGGGTCTGCACCAAGAGGCTGTGAGGAGCCATTTGCTTGCAGCTCAGTTTCCTGCCCTATTCCCCAACCTACCACTGCCTCCCTGCTGGAATTAGAGAAGCCAGAGGGTCCCGTTGCCCTGAGACTGCTGTGGGTCCCAAGGTGGCCAGACCCACATGATGGTCAGAGCAGGGGTTGCCATTAATGCCTCTACCCCCTGCTTATGGTCATCACATGGGGCACTTCCCTGCCTGGCTGGTCTCCAACACATTTTCCTCTCAGACATCTGGGGAGAAGCGAAAGTGCTTCCCCCTCTTCCTTAGTGAGATCCTATTTACAACGACTTCAAATATTTACCTAAAGTGCTGCTCTCCGGCTGCGATGTCAGCACATGGCAGCTGGGTCCCTCCACGCAGCATCTGTTGGGAAGCAGGACCGGGTTCTGCATTTCCCTCCTCGGACTTGGGCCATCTCCTAGTATTTATTTATTTCCCATCTGCCTTGAGGATCTTCCTCGCAGTAAATCATCCCTGGCAGAGCTGGCTGGAGTTGATGGGATTCAGCTGCCCCCTCGGTATAAGCTGCTTGTGCAGAGGCACCTCTGGGTTTTGGCTGTAACTCTGCGGTGACAAATCTGCAGATGGAGGCTCCCTCTTTGTCGGGATCCAGCTGGGCTAGTTTGAGGATGGATGGTGAGAACGGGAGGAAGAGGGACATGGCAGGGAAGTGAGGAGTGCGAAGCAGGCTGTGATTTGCAGGAACCCCCCAGCAGCTCCTCTCCTTTTTATAAAGGGCTGAGGTTAATCTTCAAAACAAGGAAAAGCACCAGGATCTCCAGAGGGTAAGGGAGCTTTGAAGCTATCTGGACAAAACCTTGAAAGCCATACCTTTGGGGCATCAGTTTTACATTCATTTCATATTTGCAGCTTGTCAGCCATCCCCAAAGACCCTTAGTTGGGCTGAACACTTCTTGGTGGCTTGGCCCATAGGTATCTGCAGAGCCTTGTTGATCTCTCCTGCAGCACGTCCAGACACGGCTCTGGTAGCACAGCCCCCTGCATGGGGGGCACACACATTTCTCTGTGTTGTCCATATTTTCCACTTCTCCCTTCCAGTCCCGGTGGGCGAGAGGTAGTTTCTGCTTGGCTTGGCCTTGGGGCAGCGGTGCTGGAAGATGCCACCTTGCAGCTGGGGTAGCCCCAAGCCAGCCACCCACAGCATGCGCTGCATCCCATACCACCAGCCTCCACTGAGACTGATCCTAACCCCTTCTCCTTACAGTTTCTTCTCCTCTGAAGCGACCAGTTCAGGTCCAGAGGGAGCTGATAGGTCACTCTTTGTAATAAGTTTATGGAGAACATTGATGTTTCTTCTTTCTTCTAAGGGTAACAATACGTTGAGGGGTCTGTTCTGCTATCACTGAACATCCTGTTAGGATCACCACTTTTATCTGATGAGTTGTGCCTTCCCTTCTCTCAGCAAAAGCTTGCTGAGCTGTGTAATATTCCTGCAAATTAATTCAGACACAGCAAAACTCTTCCCAAACCTTTGTTTGCAGCTTGCTGCTGTGTGAGGTCTGACACTGTTGTCTCAGTGGGAATGGTACAAAACCAGTGGCTTCATTACTATTTCCTGATGTGATGAGCATAATCCTTCAAAGAGAGTTTCTGTCTCAGAAACTTGTTCCGTTTGCTGCCTCCGAACACTCATGCTGGGCAGCCTAGAAGTCCTCTCCAGGCAGTAGCTCAGCAGCTCCAAGGTAAAACTTCCATGGCAAATACAGCAGGGTGGAGACCTGGCCGCTGGGAACAGTGTCCAGAGTCCAGGCAGCTGCTGGCCACAGGGCTGGTGGTCTCCAAATGAGACACTGCATCCGATAAAGCACCCTGGAAAGACTCCCTGCTGTAGCCTGGACTTTTCTAGCTGCTGGGCTGCTTCTCCTGGAGGGCTCTCACCACTTCCTCTCTCCAACATTTCTAGCCCAAGAGCCTACTATTATTTTGATAACCCAAGTCCAGAATACCTGCAGGTAGCTATTTTTTTTTTTATGATTTTAATGATTGTCTCTTTCTCAGATGCAAATCACCTCCCTTACATTATGTAAAAATGTGTCCAGGTGATTTTCTTGCAGTGAGCTAGAAATAAGGTCATCCTTTGCTTAGAGGGTTTGGCTGAAGATATGTTTAGCCAAAGATATGTTTAGCCTTACAGGTGCAGCCCGTCATGCAAAAAAAAAAAAAAAAAAAAAAACCTTGGGAGCAAAGAAAAAGCCAAGCAGGAATTCCCAACTCTTGGTGGCTGTGCATGGACACAAGGCACTCTGTGTCCACTCTGTATTGCCTCTGAGATCTCCAATTACCACTACATAATACATGTAGATCTGCTTCACTTTGCTGCAGCTGGGGAGAGCCCCTGATTCATCATCATCTTTTGGTCACACGCCGATCTTTTTGCATCAAGAGCTGTTGCCACTGAGCATGTGGGTATTTATCCCTCTCATAAGACTTCCACTCCGCAGCGCCCAGATGCAGGGTATGGTTTTCCAGAAGCAATGAACACACACATCTCCCTGAAGCTCAGCAGCCCAGAAGGCAAGGCTGGAAGATACCACCACCAGAGCATCCAGAAATGGATGTATCCAAAATGAGAGAGTCTGTGAAGTTCTGATCCTCCAGGTCTGCTTTCTCTTGCATAGCTGAGACAAACTTCCCTCTGAACCTTGGCACTTTATCCCGCTCCTGGCATAAAACCATCTCCACATTACACTGGCATCCGGGCAGCTACCTGCTCACAGCTCTTCCTTGTCTGGCCTCATCTCAGGGCTCCTGCACACTCCTCAGCCCGGCTCTTGGCTCCCCAGAAAGCCATTTTAAACCTGGGCCTGCTTTCCAATTAGCAAAGTATTATTTCCATCCCTTTGCACTGCCAAAACAAGCAGGGCTTTTCCAATAACTGCTGCCTTTGTGGCTACTGCCAGGGCTTTGTTTTCTGACAGTTTAAACAAGGGACAAGTTGTAAGCTGGAATCTGATTGCGGGTTCTGTGGCTGGAAATGGCACCTGTAACCCTGCACGTGAGAGCGCACAGTTCTAGGCTAGAGCAGGGGGGGTTTCATGCTGTCTCCCACATGCAGCAGCCTGGTGTCCACAGCCCACTATCCCGGTTCCCTTTCTGGAGCCTCAGGCACCTTCTCAATGTATCTGGGCATGTGTGGGGTCCTGGGGAAGAAGTGGGACCCAGGGATAAAGCCCCTGTGAAGCCTATCAAATAATTTTAGATAACAAGTTCCCACTTTTTTCCATCTTTTTACCCATGTAGTTTCACCCAGCTGGTAGGCTGGCTGAGATCTACTCCTTCTGGGGAAGATCAGGATGTGTCTGATCACCACGGCCTATATTCTCCTCAGATAAAATACAAGTGAGGAAGAAGAATGAGTTTCTGGATTAGATTTTGACATGAATAAACACTTATGCTAGAATTTGCCAGTCTTTCAGGAAACTGCAAGTATTTTCCCAGTGTCAAATGTTCACGTTCATGCAGATAATGTATAAATAATGACTACAATTATGTCAGATATTGCAATGAGCAGAGCTCTGGGCTTTTGTTCATAACAATAACTGCGAACCAGTGTTTTCACTTTTTTGATCTTCTCAGTAGATTCTTCACACTGTAATTCAGTGCTTCGTCACCCCACCTCTGTTGAGAGCTCTTCTCTCTCTTTTTGGAATTAGATGAGATGCTTTTCTCAGCAGGCCCTTGCTTCTGCAGACACGCACAAAGCTGGCCTCCCCTTGAAAGAGCTGGCCATGCTTTTCATTGTCTCACTGGCAATGAGGATTTCTGGCACACAGCCGATTGCTCCGTTGTTTCCCATCTCCACTGTGAGGTAGGAGCCCAGGGTACATTAGATTCTGCAGGCTGGGGAGAGACTGCTTAGAGGCCAGACATCTTTGTTTCTAGAAAGGGAGGCATGTCCTGTCTGCAGGAAGGATCAAAGCAGCCTCCTAATACTTGCCTTGCACTATGACCAAAAGGTAGGTCCACACAGCCTGGCATATGGGCCCCATCCAGCTTTGGGAGAGATGTGAGATGTGTCTCCAGAGTCATCTGGCCACTTATCCATGGAAAACCTGGTCTGAAGCACCTTCTGCACTCTCCTAGATGGAAACAACAGGCTGATCTCCATACTATGAGTCCCAGAAGAGAATCCAGGAGCTTCCTTTTCTTTCCAGAGAGGGAAGGAGGTGTCAGCCCCATTTGTCTTTGCAGCACATGGCAATGACATTGCCAAGGCGAGAGCACGACCAGCAATACACTCTGCCTGTTCAACAGCTGCAATTCTCCAAGTGGGATGCAAGGGAGCCTGGTTTGATGAGGTCAGGAACATCTTCTCTTGGATTGGAGTAGAGCACAAGGAGCGTGGATGCCACCTGTGACTCTGGGATGGAGCAACATCTCCCCAGAGACTGGGACCTCTGGGAGATAATCCTGCCCACTGGGACTTTCACCCTGTGCTGAGACATCAGTCTTGGAGAACTCCTCCAGGACAGACTTGAGAAGGAAAGTGGAAGGCATTTATGGAAAGCTGGAGAAGCTCATGGGTGTGATTCAATTAATCAGTCCTGATTCCTCTCTGTGCTCCTCTGGGAATCACTCTCTGCCTATGGCCCGATCACTCACAGGAACATGTTAGGAAAGGAATGCTTGGAGTTTGCAAAAATAGCTTTTTTCCTCATTGCCATCCCAGAAGCTGTTCCCAGACACAAGTGACCATGGAGGAACCATGTGTCTACCAGAAGCACAGAGAAGCACCAGATCTAGCAAGCTTGCTACTTCTCTGGCTACAGAAATGACATAGGCTCTGGGAAAGAAGAGTGCTGGTGAGAAATAGCAAGGCAAGTGTGAGTTAAAGCCAGTCTGAGTCTGCTTTTTCTCCAGATTGCTCTATCTATTCAAAGTCTTTTAAATAAAATTGGTAGAAAATCAATGGCAATGTAGAGTGATTTATAAGCAGAAAGAGGAGGAGAGAAAAGAATCTCTGCATGGTATGGAGTACGGAGTACCATGCAGAGATTGGCCAACGAAGAGGAATGAGCCAAGCACTCACATCCAGGTCAAGAAATCTTCTCCCCAGCAGTCTGCATTGGCTGCCACTTCCACACAGGACTTTCCATTAATGTGCAATACTTAAATCTGCAAATTAAGCAAAGGAAAAAAAAAAGACAAAATAAAGATCTTTTGTTTTCAAGGCTTGAAGCAAGTGGACAACATCTCCCAAGATGATGGATGCAAAGATGAAACCAAAAGCAGGTACTAGCTTCACATCAGCCTTAACCACGATCCTGGAAATTGTATCCTTTTCTTGTCTCACTTTCCTGTTTCCCTCATTCCCTCAGCCCGTCAGAAACTGGCATATTTCACCCATCTAGGATGCCTACAAAGTACAGGAGGGACTTTACAGCAGGTTGGAAGGAGACAATGATATCAAGAGTGCTTTGGTTTTAGCCAGAGACTGCAAATGGGGAGAAAACCTCCCAAAAAGAAATAATAATAAAAAAGAAAAAGGAGTGAAAAGACCAGCCTTACAAATTTCCTGTGTTTTTTATTGTAGGCAGAACCAGTAGCCCCACCTATAAGGAAAGTTGCCTGACACTTCCATTTACAAGACTCTGGTTACATTTGCTTCTAGGTTTCCCAAACTCAAAGCCTTCGGGCTGAAGTTTCCTAGGCTAGCTGCACATCAGTCAAAATAGCACCACCATTTTTAAAGATGGGACATTTCCTTTAAGAGAGCTATAACAACCTTCTGCTGCTGCAGGAGGATGGGTTTCTTGCACAGATTTATCTTCTTGCAAAAACACAAAAACGCTGCCCAGATGTGGCCAGGTTATAACCTCTGTAAAAATGAAATTTGTCTGGCATATATGGCAGAAGTAAAGGGCCTGCTTTTTAATTCAGTTTTTTATAGCCCCGTGTAAAAGGAAAAGAGTTCAGCCTTGCTCTGAAGCATGGAAAGTGTTAATGCTGAGCAAAACCACCCTCCCCCAGACCCTCCTATAGAAAGCAGAGCTTTTGCTGGGATATGGCAACGCAATCACTGAAATCCACACAGAAATTTACCATTCCAGTCCAAAAAGGGGATCTGCTTTCTCTCTACTCACTCTCCTCCTTTGGGGAATTACATGCCAGGAACAAACCCAACCAATATTAGTCTCTGAGCCCTGTGTGGAGAGCAGGTTGAACCGAGCTCTGCATACCTGATCTGTCCAGAGTGAAGCAAAGTGTCCTCTCCTGCCAAAAACTTTTGAGAAAGTATTTGTAATAATCAGTCACTCTGCTCTTTTACTGCTTGCCAGAACAGCTTTTACCACGTGGCTGTGTGCAGATTTGTGAGTCCAACGTGGCCAGGTATCGTTCAAGCACCACTCGTGCAAGGCTGCAGTGCTGCAGCGGGGCCATCGGCCACCAAGCCATAGGGATCTTCTCCCACACTCATCTGCTCTCAGCGCTAGGGGATGGAGGAGGCTTTTATTGCTGTAGTCTGGGCAGGTGGGGAAATCCCAACCCTCAGCCATTGCAGCAGGTCAGGAGCGGCCAGGGTGGCTAGTGCTATCAGGTAGCTATGGTCATGCTGGAGATGGATCCGGCTCACCACTCTGCTCCGAAGAGCAGCAGTGGGCACAGAGCTTGGGATTGTTGTGCTGAACTGGGAGCCAAGATGGAGGATCATCTGTTGGCCAAGGGCTACTGGGGCTGGTGGCCTGGTTCTGTCTCCTGCTGAGCCAACACGCCCCAAGCACGTCTGAAGCATGGCTGGGACCAGCGATGTGGGCATCGTTGGTCACAAGGGTCTGGCCTGGCTGTGATGAGGGTCTCTGTGGCGGGCACACTTCAGAGGTTTGTGCTGACCACAGTGAGGAGCTGAGTTGATGTCCCAGAGCACAGAAGTGGCCGATGGTCTCTCTGTATGTCCTAGTGTTGGTGTGAACCAAGGCTCCTGGCTCCGAGCGGGAGGATGAGCAATGACAAGCAACCTCCTCAGGCTGCTGTGGCTGTCCCCACATGAGGCCAGGGCAGGCCATGCATACAGGACAGGCCATGTGCTAGGGCCTGAGGGCCAGCTGGGCCCCAAGGAGAAGGTCAGGGAAGGTGAGGATCATTTGGCTGGTGGGTCAGAGCTCTCCCTTCTCCTTATGCCAGTGTTCAGCCAGCTGCACTCTGGAGAGAGGAGCGCAAAGCACCTCCTGTGCCCCATAAGGATCCTCTGGACAGGCATTCACCATGCAGCAACGAAATACACTGTCATATGTCCATATCCTGACCCCTTGCAGCTAGGATCTTTCCCCGTCGAGCTCCACCCAGCATTTAATAAACTCACTCGCTTCCTTGCCGACAGAGCAACAGCAAGAAGGGAGTTTCCATTATTTTTATGCCGGTCCAATTCTGATCAGGAGACTGATTATTTGCATCTGGGAAGCCAAATTCCTCCTTGCTGTGGCTGTCCAGGGCTTGCTAGCACCAGGCAACATCTCTTCATCTGCAGGGCTGCTCTGGGCTGGGATCTGCAGGCAGCCAGCATATGGTCTAGATGGGCCAAGGAGCTTCAGGCAGGCCAGAACCGCAGCTACGATACTGGAGAAAACTGGGCAGTTAAAAACCTGCAGAAGGAGCACCTGGTAGCTGCTCAACCCGGGTCCGGGTCACAGCACCAGAGTTAGCCCCCTCACCCTGGCTGGGAGCACCGAGATCTCCACAGCAACCACACTTCAATATTTAGCCCCAAGTTCGTGTGCCCGGACAAGCTTCCAGGGTTGTCTCCGGGGAGGCTGGAGCAGAGCCGCTGAGCTGGCTCCAGGAGAGCGGCTGCTACCAGCTGAGTTGCTGCCAGCTCGAGATTTCCTCCATGTCTCCCAGATGAGCACTCGCTGGGCTTGCCATGACCTGGTCTGCTCGGTGCTGATTAGCTCATGGCCGGGGTGGAGCCTCGAGGAGAAAGTCTGCAGGCGAGCAAGACAGCACGAGATGGCCGACCCTGCAAGATAGAGAACGTCAACATCAGAAAGGCCCCTGGATGAAGACTGCTCTGTCAGAGTCACAAGGTGGAAAGGAGGAAGACGTGATTTGCAGAGAGATGGGAAATGATGGCAGGCAGAACAGCCTCAATCCAAGCACTGTCGTGACAGGAAAGGAGAGACATGTTGGTGGCTGATGAGTACGAGCAGTAGAGTTGAAAATGGAGAAAGTCCATAGGCTGAACTGCACCATGTCTGTGAGGACAGCAATCCTGATGAGCAACAAGAAGCTAATGGGACCTGAGTTGGTCGCCCTGACTTCTCACTGCAGTAAATACTACCTCGGTATTTGTCATGAAAGGCAGGATTGCATTGCTGTTTGTAAACCATGACTTTCCTTCCTTCCATCTGTAGTTTTACCATATAAATGCCTCCAAAACACTTTCCAACTCACTTCCTTTATGCTCTCATAGGAAGTCATGTCGTTAAAACTCCAGGGGGACTAAGGGGCAAGTACTGCAGCAGTAGGACCCTGTCTGACAGTTTGGGAAGATTAGCAAATCCCACTGCTTGCTGCATCATGCTGCACTTTCATAGCAACAGAAATTACCATCTCAGCTTTGGACCTCTGGTACTCCCGTCGTCTCTGACTTTTGGTGGGCCTCCTCCCTGCATCCATAAACACCACGTAAACATGTTCCTCCCCACTCCTGTGAGCCATTACCTGCACTAACAAAATGAGATTTTGCATTCAGGCTGTCTCATGCTCCATCTCAGGGGCTGTGCAACACCTACAAAGATCTCACAACTTGGGACCTGGTGAATTCTTCAGCATCACCCCCAGCACTGCACCTGCCCTCAGTATGAAATCTTCCCCTCTGTGCCTCCAAGAGTCAGCACAGAGGCACAGCGTGTGCACAGATAGGAAACAACTCTTCTTCGAGCAGGAGGTGGGGGAATGTTTTATGAGAAGCAGTTACTGCCATTCTTAGAGGACTTTGGCTCTGAGCCCCTCTGCCACATTCTTAGGAGAGATCATATCAAAAACTATTTTTACTAAAAATGCAGCGGTAACAGGCTCCAGATGTCCATTGTTATGTAATAGGGTTTGCTTTAATGGATCCGACTTCCAGATGTTCAGTTTGGACTCAAGGCATCTGCTTAGTCCTTCGAGGAGTGAGAGAGCAGCCAGCCCAATGGAGCCCAATGTGGGCCGTGCAAGAGGGGGCAACTGCCTCTGCCAGAGACGGGATCTTTCCTGGCTTGTGCATTTTTCTGAGCACTGCTTTTCCTTGCCTTTCTTTCTGGAAAAGCATTAGTCATCCTGGGCAGCCATCTCAAGTCCTGCATTTCATTTTTAGAGGAGGTCAGCTGGAAGGGTCACTGAGCACCAGTTTGCTCAGCGCTCTGTGAGAAAGCAGGAGGTTGTGGACAAGGCTGGGGTAAGGAGGCAATTGCTGGAAGTACAAGAGCCTCCCATGAGGCAGCCAGGACCTTCCATAGATACCACAGCACCATCGCATAGATGGGAAGAATTGCTCTCCCTCATAGGAGAGGATCCTTCTTCAGGATCTTGCTAATGATTTGCAGTAACCACAGAGTGAGGCCAGGGAATCTGGAGGGAAAAAAGGGGGCTGGCAATGCCCTGACTTTGCAGGATCTGTGCTATGGTTTCCTATCTGTGAGAAAAACCTGGACATGAAGGCTAGGAGGAAGAAGCAAGGAGCCAGTCAGAGCTCAGAAGGAAACCTTTTGGACCTGGAAGTGGAGAGAGACCGTGATGGGATCTGAAGAAGGAGACAGTCACACCACAGCCCAGTGCAGATAGGTGGCCTATCCAGGGAGCCTAGCCAAGCACTCATACTTCTTTCCTTAACAATAAGGGGTCAAATTGTGGAAAACTCTAATATAGGTAGCACCCTGGAAGTGAGGGACTGTGAAAGTGAGGAGGACCATAATAGCCCTGGAATGGAAAGGAGAGTCTCTGGGAAGTTTCTCCCTCCCTCAGTGCAGGTGTGGGAGCCGCAAGTGCAGGATCCTGCAGAGCCCCCGGCACTGCAGAGCCCTATTGACTGCACTGCTGAGATCCAGCCTCCAGCTAGGAAACACCGCTGCTCACCCCTTTGGTAGGAAAGGCTCCAAGTGCAGGATGTAGCGGATGTCTGGATCCTCATTGCTAGTTGGACAGAGGGATGAGTGGTGCATGCTAAGCTGAGAAAGATTTGAATTCAAATTATGTGGCTCCCTGCCATTGCTATTAGCATCTGCTAATAAAATGCTAAGAGTTATTAAGTGCCCAGATCCAGGAGGGAGATTTAAGGAGGATGCACTTGGACTGAAGGCAAAAAGGTTAAGTGCTTTCCTGAGAATGCAAAAACGTGAGCGGCCAGGCGGCTTGACTCTCCGAGGAGCAAAAACAGCCACTACCTGATTACAGAAGGAAACAGCTGGAGATGCAATACCAGCCCTATCACCCCTCCCCACCCCGGACATGAACACACTCCTCCTTGGAGCAGGAGCTCTGAGAGGAAGGAGGCAAAGCAAGGGGGACAGCAGGGATAGATGTGCACCCAGTGGAGCAGGGACAGTTGAGCTCCCTGCCCCTGTTCACCTCCTGGCTTCTGTCCTCATCAGCATCTGGCCTTAGCCTCAAGGAGAGCAATAACAGGTTGTGCACTGGTATCACTGACCTCCCTCCCAGGCTGAGATTGCCAAAACAGGTCAGGCAAAACTGCAGCCAAAATCCTCTCTCTGGGCTTCTTTTTTTTTGGTCTCAGTTTGTACATTCCTTGCATCAACAAATAAAAAAGGTGAGAGGAAATAAATCGCCCATCATCCTGACAGGTCTAAGCGGGAGAAGAGCCGCACCGGGTCCTCTGGTTCAGCTACAGTCTTTTACTTCTTCTTATACATACAGAGGGGCTGGTGGAGCGGGGCTTGCTTTGCTTTTCAGCCACGTACTTGTCTTGGCAATTTGTTTTTCTTTCACCTTTTCACAGCGCACTGCAGTGCGGGTCAGGGTCTCTGCAGACTGCCTCGGCCACAGAGTCAATCGGAAATCCATCTGCTCCCACTTTAATGGAAGATTTTCATGGTTTTGCAAAGGACTCTTTTTTCCACCTCCCTGCTCCTTTCTTCCTATGGTCAAGCCATACATGTGCACACAGAACAATGCCAGAAATGTGGTATTTATCAAAGGTGTATCCCCCATGCTGACATGGGACGAAACTCCAGCGAGCGGGTGAGAGTGAAACAGGGTGGAGGGGAAGACAGGAGCAAAGAGGAGAGCAAACAGAGGCACACTCGAACCAGGAGAGAAGGGGGTGGAAGGTGCAGAGAGGAGCCCTGCAGAACTGGGCTGGGAAAATGAATGAGAGTTTCAGCTCAGACCCTCCTCCTCACAACAGCCCCATGTAAAATCTGGAGATTAGGTGGAAAATCCGTACAGAGGGGAAATGTATGCCTCTAACAGAGCAGGGCTTCAAATAGGCCAACTAATAATTTCAAACAGAAGTCCTGGCATACAGAAAGTCCTCTCATTTTCCTTCCTCTCTTCTACCATTGCCATTAACCCAAGAGAGGTGACAGTCCGTAAGGCCACCAGACTCATTGGAAAGGCAGGGGAGCACCACAGACCCACACTCACTCCACCAGCCAAACATCACAGAGACCAACACACCTCTCCAATGGGGCCCTGGGGCAACTTTGTGATTATTTAACCAGGGCACCAGCAGCCAACCCATCCAAAAAAACCCCCATAGGGCGGGAGCAAAATTTTAAGACAAAATGTGAGGGGTAAACACACAATACTGACAGCAAACTATCAAGACAGGAAGAAAATACTAACTGATTTCCTGTCTACCATTGGACTGGCAGAGATAAGACATAGGGGAGACTGAATTAACTTCCTGGCTTATCCATTGCTCATTTTTTCATAGTGAAAATGGACTCTAAACTCCTATGAACCTTGGGGGAAAGAAGGCCTAATGGTGCCTTCAGAGGGGCTGAGCAGATGTGAAGAGACAGGCTCTCCAGGAACTTTGTAAACAGGAAATCATCTTCGCAGGACTCCTAGCAAGCTGTTTCTGCTGGACATACCAATGCATGGCAGGAAGAAAATGCTACTGGCCTTGAGCAGCTCTAGCCCCAAGTAAAGGGCTCTAGAATGTGGCTCCTCACAGGCTGAGAGTCACACATGAGGCAGTGGGAAGAGAATGGCATCAAACAAGGGTTTAGACCAAGAAGGGGAAAGCTGGTGTCCGAGAGGACATTCTCCCAGGTCCTGGTTACAGAGAGGTATTAATGAGGAGGCCAGATGGAACAGCCAGGCAGCAAGTGCTTCTGCAGGTGGACAGGGTCCTGGGAGGTGCAGTAGCCCAAGGCAGGAGAGCAGAGCACCACAAGTGCCGCACACTACCGTGTGTTGAAAACACTACTGTTAATTATACAATGGGTTCCTTATGCTCCCTGGAAAAGCAATATGCAAGAGGACTTCCAGCCAATTCATGTTTTAGGACAAATCAAGGCAATATATTATGGCACTCAGCTCCTAAATTTGGTAGTTCTCTAGCTGGTGTTTTCAGACATTTGTGAGCAGAATTGGCCAATGCCACAGAGAAAAGTGATGGGGCAATTATCCTAATTAGGAACAAATGCATTACTTCTGCAAGTTATTTGGTGCTTGGAACAAGCCCATCTCATTGCGTGACTACTTTGCACAGTGTTAACCCCCACTGAGACCTCAGGGAGATAATTTCTGTGGGGAATGTAAAGGAAAAATTGGTGCCCATCAGATTACTGGGGTTAAAAGCTGTGCAACACACCATTGTGGTTGCTTTTCCAGCAACCAGCAGCAGGCTCAGCAGCCCCAGTGGCACAAGGCAGCTTTTTCCCCTTCATGAGAGACCAGACCAGGCTGCATGTGCCATGAAGGAGCCTGTGCCACTTAGGGATTTGAGTGTCAATCAAGGGCAGAACTATGGTGAATAGAGGTGTCTACTGAGTTTATTTTACATTCAGACAAAGAGAGGAGAATTAAAGAAAGTGCAAATTATTGAACTAAAGAATTGGAAATGCTGTACAGATTCTGAGCCCCTAGCAAGGATCTTGTTGCAGGTGCTGGTTCAAGCAGCAGCTTGACCAGGTAGACAAGCAAAGTTCCTCCTGCTCCACCCCACAAGCACAGCTTGCAGGCTGCATATGGGACCCCACACATGATCAGACCCATGACCAAGGCATCACATCTTGACAGTTGTTGTGAGTCAGCTGAGCTGGAGCAACTCCTAGTTTAAAGCAAAGGAGAGGTCAGAGAGAGTAGAAAACCCTCCTTCCCTGCAAGCTGAGCAATGTGAAGTTGACTTTGAGGTGGGCTGACAGACTCTGGCACATGGTCCAGCTGTGTCATGGTGTCTCCAGGCAGTCCCTTGGTCACAGCTGCTTCCCAAAGCAGGAGCACACTATGAGGACACATCACAGCCTTTTCTTTCTTTCTCTTTGCTCTTGATATCCAGCTTACAGAGGTTGGGTAACAAAGCTACCCCTCATTTCAAGGCAAGCAGTTGCAGCACCTCTTCCCAAACCCCACTAGGACCAGAGCATAGGAGACACCATGAACTTCATCATTTCCTCACCACCCTCACCTGAAGAGGCCAGGAGGCAGGATCTGTCAGGTTGCCACCATTAACTCACCTTTCTCTTCCAGCAGAGCTATCCTCATGCTGCTGCCACAGTTGCATACATCCAGGGAACCTTTGACAAGAGCAAGCAGCTTGAAACTCCTGATCCTAAGACACATCAGCACCTTCACATTTTGCCCACTTTCTTAAGCTAGCAGCAGCCTCATGTGCTTTTAGAGGCAGAAAGGACCCTCCTGCCACCAGACACTTGCTTGCACAGCCCACAAGGAATTCACACCCACCAGCTCACCCACAAAGCAACTCTACCCCCCAACCTTGCCAGAGAGCCCAAGGGGCAGCAATTTAACTTGTTCAGGCTGGCACATGACATCACTTAAGTTAATGAGGCACAAGACTCATCAATCCCATGGCCCTGCTCTGGTCCCAATTACAGAGCTCCTAAAGTTCCTGGAGGTGTTAACAGGAAGCTGAAACAAGGAGCACCTGCAGCATGGGCTGTAGTTGGTGCCCTGTCCTCCCTGCTCTGGTGGGGCAGGAAGAAAGCAGCAATGTCACACAACGTCACTCGCCTCCCTGCGCTCAGCTCTGCCCCGTCCCTGGGGAGATGTGTACTGCTCGTCAGGGAGATGCATGCTGCTCATTGCTGCGCTGCCTTTTCCCATGTGTTGCTCTGCTTGGATGAAGGATGGTGCTGCTGGCTCCTCCTGTCCTCTCCAGCCCCTGCCTGAGGCAGCTGCATGGGTGCTAATGCCAGAGAGCAATCCTGGGAATCTGGCAAAGCTGTAGCTATCGGGCCCAGCATCTCAGCATCATTTTTGGCCTTTTTCAGCATCCCAGTTGTGTCTAGTAACAGGCAGGTGCTGACCCCATGCTTGGCCATCATGCAGCAAGGTGGACCCCAAGCCTCCACTGCCCCTTTCTGACCAGGCAGCCCCGGCCAGAGTCAGAGTCACTCTTTCTGCAAATATGTCCCCTTCCACCTGACCCAACGGCTTCAGGCTCTGTACGTTTTCGGGACATTGCCTACTGTATTGCCAGAGCCCCGTGGGGACACTCTTACAGCCAGCCTGGAGAGCCACCTTGCCCAGCTGTGGCCAGCAGGGTCCCCATGTTGCCCTGCTCGCTGTGGGCAGAGCAGGAAAATCCTGAGTCTGTGCAGAACTCCCCGTCTTGGTCCAGGCAGGACAGAGCGGGCAGAGGCTGGAGGAGCTGGTTGTATCCACAACCTCCCTTTTTTTTGTGTGTGTTTTGTCTTTCCTCCTTCTTTTCCTGCTTTCTCAAAAAGGGCCCAGATGCCTTTATTTTGGCTGGGATCCCTTGGACAGCAGCCCAAGGAGGCACCAGAAACCATGTGTGCGCGCGCACAATATTAATATACAGAAATGGAAGGCAACCAGCGCATAAACATTCTTTACCGTTTGGGTCACAGCCCGGGGATCTGTAAGAGCTTTGTGCTGAGTTTTGAACACAGACTAAATAGAAAGGGAGCGAGAAGGGCTGGGAGGATGAGGGGAAAGGGGAAGGTGGGAGGATGAGAGGAAGGAGGACGGGCACGGACCTCTTGGCTCGCTGAGGGCAGCGGTGCAGAGAGCCGGTGGGGACGGCCACATATGGGTGAGAGCAATGCAAGGGGAAGGTGCCGGTGCAGGGCCGGGAGCTACCGGAGGCCACTGACAACTGCTCCTCAGAGATGGTGGGCAAGAGCCCGGGGCTTACAGCTTGTTCCTCTGCCTTTGTTTTTTGCGTTAGAACAGAGGAAGGCATATAAATAATAATAACAATAAAAGGCAACTTCCACTGAGGGCTGAAAGAAGCAGGATTCTGTTGCAAATCTCCTAGAAGGGCTTAAGTGTCTACTGGGGAATAAGGAGGAGGGGGCTATGCTGGAAGCATTTCTCCATCAGCCAGTGAAAATGACAGTCTCTGCAGAGCTAATGAGACCCATCTGGGGCTCGGCTGCAGCCGAGAGTGTTAAATCAGAAACTATTCCGTCAACAGCCAGTTTGGCCAAATATGAAACATTTACAAGGAATCAATGGCCGGTGCTGGTGACGCAGAAGCCAATAGTCTTGACTTCTTTTCCAGAGCCTCCAGAAATATATTCATCATTTTGGCCTTAAAGGGACAGGCTGCTCTTTTTCCAGTAATCCCATGGCACTAGACAGAAAAAAATCAGCTCCCAGCAAGGAAAGGGATGGCTGGGCTGTTTTAAGCCATTGGTTAATGTTGCGAAGGGCCCTCGGGGCATGCAGACCTGCCAAGCTGCTCCGCATTACGAATATGAACTGGCCGTGTCCTCCCCAAATGTTTTCTGTGGAGATGAGCTCAGATCGAAGACTCGGCTTTTGCACAGCTCAGCACGGACCACCGTTGTTCTTGTCCTGCGCCACCAGCCAAGCCTTCAGCCTTCACCTGCATTGGTGAATGCATTGGTGAATTGCATGGAAAACAAATGTAAACACTTTGTTCGTGTGGCTCCAGGATGCACCAGACATGGTGTGAGAGCAGGGCAGGGTTAACCAAACCTTTTGCCAGAGCCCTGCCCCTGACCAGGTTGACTGGTATCCACCTTTTTTGCTTTCTAACATGTTGAACATCTTGGTCTACAAACCCAGTGCAATCCTGGAGCCTGCAAACACATCTCTGAACCCCTGAGCGTTTCAAGGAAGAAAACAGCCTGTGGGGAAATGGTGTCACATTTTCTCCAGGCTCCCAGCTCCCCTGGCCAGCTCCTGCTTCCCAAGGCACCAGGCATCACAATAGCTTGTCCCAGCCCTGCTGCCAGCCTGAGTCATCATCATCCCATCCCGGAGGAGAAGCAGTGTCGGTGACGTATCCCCGGTCACAGCTGAGTAAGCAGATAAATCATTACAGTGTAGAACAAGAATCCCCGAGGACAACACAGAAGGGGAGAAATTGGCAAAAAATAGTATCAAATAAATTTAAATTACTCAGACAATGAAACAATAAATTCTGCAGAGCTGTATTTGTCTGCGACCAATTAGCCCTTACTGTTATTTGGAGCAATGCAGCTCCCCCTCCTTGCCCAGCTCTGACCTATGCAATGCACAGTGAAAGCCAGGGAAAGGATGAGAGCTCTGCAACAAAGCTGGAATCTGGCATCCCTCAAATACGGGGTTGGGCAGGCAACAGCCCGTACCTGTTTTGCTGCCCAGGGTCTGTGCCTGGAGCACTTGCAGCCCAAATACATCAGCTTCCTTAGACATCCTCCTCATCTTGGAGAGAGACCCCTCCTCACCCTGGTCTTCAGTGGGTCATGTCCTCCATCAGAGGAGACCTGCTTGTTTTCTGCCCCATACTGGCTTAGGCTTGCTCACATCTGCAGTTTCACACCCTGAAAAGCCTTGCAAGCAGATCCCAAAGATGACTAGCCACAATTTTCCTCCAGGTAGCCGAGATGCAGTCTCATAAACATACTCCCTGGGTCTGTTTAGAAGTAAATGGGCTCTTCTGCTTGGTATGATGCTCCAGCCCAGGTGAAGGGCACGTTGCATCTGCAGCAGGCAGTGCTGATCAGTGAACTCCCCGTGGCGCCTGGTATTTAAACGCCTGGTTGGTGGTCTTCTTGGCAGAGCTTTTATCAGAGGCCAGGGAGCTGCAAAAAGGAGCCAAGCATCATGTTTCTCTTTCTCTGCTGTAGGCAGCCCGAATTCCCACTGCTGGGTAGTAGGGAGCTCCGGCAGCAAAATAATCCTGGGAGTTCTCCTATTAAGCAAATTTGGGGAATAAACAAAGCAGAGGGAGAGCTTAACCCAGCCTGGAATTGGTGCACCCACTGGCTGGCACAACGAGGAGCAGGGCAGGAGACGTCTGCAGAGCACCCTGGGGAGGGCAGTGCCGGGGTGCAGCCATCGGACCCGCAGCCGTCCTGGGGGAGAGCTGAGCACCCCCCGCACTCCCAAGGGTCTGTACCTATCGCTCATGCTGGCGGCTCCCCCTTCAACACGTTTCCAGAGGTGGTTCCAGCATGGAAAGTTCTATTTAAAGACCATTTTTCCCCTCTCTACTTTTTTTTTTTCCCTTTTGGATGAAAAGCTGAAGGCTGTAAACTGCAGAATTTCCCACCTAGTTGAACTGGAGGAAATGAAGCTGACCAAAAGTTTAATTTACCCCATCGTGGCAGTAACTGCAGTCAGGTTTTGGAGACAGAGCAGCTGGGGAGAATGAGCTGAGCCCTGGTGTGAAGGAAGAGGGGGTCTTCGCTTCCCAGACCAGTGCCCAAGCAGCAAGCGGTGCCAGGCTGTGCCTGCAAGGCGAAAGCCACCCCATGGCTCATGTCCCCTGCGCTGGGCCCTCTTTCCCTGTTGTCCCTCACCAGGGAGGAGCGAACGGTCCTCAGCCAAGGAGAGGACGAGGCCAACTGCATCATCACCTTTTGCAGATGATGCTGCACAGCCCTGGAGCTGCCTTCTCGCGAAGGCCTCGTCTCCCCGAGCGCTGCTCTCGCAGCCCGTCTGGCCGCTAGGCGAGACGGCGACGTGCGCTGTCTGGCTCTGCTCTCGCTGAAAGCAAACCAGGCCTCTCTGGGGCAGCCCTGCATCCGCACGGATCTGCTGTGCTCAGATTTCCATAGGGAAAAGGGGCAAAAGGGCCAGCCACGAGCAGAGCGAAAACACAGGATCCTGCTTCTTGAATTCATCTCGTCAGCTCATGAGAAAGCAGGTGTGTAGGTAGGAACATGTCAATAAACATCTTATATTCAAAGGAGAGATGAAAGGGGAGCCTTTCATTACATCAGTGTTGTAGAGAAGTACTCAGAGCTGCCCAAAAGCGTTTCCATGAAATACATTTTTCTTTTTCTTCTCATCAAAAAATAACACCCAAGTTGCTGAGGAAAATGTATTGATTTCAAAGAATTTTCATTAAATAAATATCCTAGCTCTTCAGCACTGAAAATAATCTGATAGGAATCAGTAAGAAATGCCAGAGCATCCTGCTTGGAGATGCCTGGCAATGGAACAGTTAGATTTTTTGTTGTTTCTAAGATTTTTTTTCAAAGAAAATTTAATTCTGGTTGATATAGGCTAAAGGTCGGCATTGAAAGGAAATGAATTGTTCAGATTTCATTTGATCATGCTGGGATGCGGTTCTGAGTGGGGTTTGTTTCCACCCGCTCCTGGGTATGTGTGGGTCTTGGAAGTTCCCAGAAGGAAAAAAAAGGCAATTTGGATCCTTCTAGATCCAAATGAATCCCTCTGGTGCCCCTTATCCAGGACCTCATCCAGGTGGTTGTTGCCTTGGCAAGGTGGAACCTGGAATGTGGAAATGGCCACACTGCAGCTTCCCCATCCACCCTGGGGCTGTGGGAGATGCTTCCCATGGCAGATGGGCTCTCTGCGCCCAGATCTTTGGCTGGCATTTGCCACTTGGCCAATGTGACACCTCCATCTGTATGGATATGACGTTTGGACCGGGAACAGAGTGGGCTTCCCGTCTCCTCCTGGCAGCGCATGCCCCATCACACTTGGCTTGGCTCGGTCCATGCCGGCAGGGAGGTTAATCAGCTCCTGGGAAACCTCTAGGAAAAGCAGGCGGGGGGCAGGTCTCAAAAGAACCAAGAGGGAGGGAAAAAGCATCATTATTTTTTCTTCAACCCTCCCTGCTGACGGGGAGCGAAGTGCAGGCAGTCAAGGTCACCACTTTCTGGGGGCGACACCAGGAAGTCATTGGGGTCCCTTGGCGGGGGCTGCTCAGGAACCCGCTGGTCCATCAGGGATGTGGCTCGGCTGGTGGGCCACACATCGCCACGGTTCCCCTGGAGGATTAGACTAATGCGAATTCCTTCACTGCACGGTGCTTCTCCAGCCTCGCCAGCACACGCAGTTTAACATATGCTGTGGGACCCTGCTGCAAGAAGCGGTCAGTTCTTTTGGTGGTGCTGCTGAACGTCTGCCGCCCTCCCCTGCTGTGGGAGAGCTGCCTTGAGGAGGGTTTGGCTCCACAGGAGGCAGGTGAGATGGAGCAGGGGATCAGAAAGGAACAGCGAGACCCTGTGTCTGACTGCTGCTACTCAAAACAGGCGCCAGGAGGGTAAGCAATGAGACTTGGTGAGTCACTACCACATGAACATCAAGTGTGCAGTGGAAACGAGCCCTGAGTCCATCCCATGGAGGCAGAAGGGGCAAGCTGAGAAGTGGCAATGCAAACACCTGGGGCAAGAAGCCAAGTCCAGCTCCAGCTGAGGGTTCAGTTACACTGGCACTGCCAAGGGGCACAAGTTTGGGCCCTAATCTGGCTGCAGTAGTCAGTGGGTAAATAAAAGGCATCCGCTCCTCCCCAAGCCCTCACCCCACTGAGCATTTTCAGGCAATGGCATCTGACCAAGACTCAGCGAATGCTAAAGGCCAGGGTCCCCAGGAGTCACTAATTTCCAGTTAATGTCAGCTGCACACCAGGACCTGCCAGGTTTGGCAAGAAAACAGCCAGGAGCACAAGTGGGTGGTTGTGCAGGTGATGCCTACAGCGTGCGCTGGAGTAGCCCTTGCTCTCCAGGTGCAGCTGGGGGCTGTTGCTGGGGGCTGCCAGGCGCTGCGGGGGGATCAGCCAGCTGATGGATCCTGGACCGGTTTGCGCTTTCCAGGGAGAGCACATCAGGGCATTCTCCTTGACGGGGAGCACATGGCCATTTCCCTGTGATTTTCACTCATTCTTGGCCTTGGTAGGTTTTGGGATACAAACTACTTGCTCTCAGAGGCAGTGCAGAGCTGAGAAATTTTGATTGGACTGGGCGCTCATGCGTCGTATGCCACGGCCAGAGGAAATCCGCTCCTATAGCTGCCTCAGAGCCTGTTCAGACTCAACAATTCTCTTTTAGGGGATATGCTAGCACTTGCTGCTTGGGTTACCCTTGTGCTGTGCTTATTCTATGCTGGGTTCAGTGATACTCCCATTGCTCTCCACAATTCCTTTTCTGTTCACAGAGGAACACAGCTGAAGAACAGTCATCTGCAAGTGCGTTAGCTAATGGTACAACCTACTAGAGAGCATCAGCTGCACCTATAACAGCAGTGGAACCCAAAGCAAGACTTCTCCTAGGACAGAATTCTTCCTATAGGTTGGGAACTTTCCTGTGGAAATTTCCCTCTTGTTTTACACACTAGATCTCAGTGAAGGGGACTTCTGAAGTCAGACTCTCCATTGTGAAATGCTGAAATGCTGCAGCACCCTGCTAAATATTAAGGCTCTAAGACTAAAGAACTAACTTCCCCTCCAAGATCTGGAAGCCACACCGTGCAGACCAACAAGCTTTGCATGGAGAAACAGCGGGAGAAAACATCCTGTAGGGCAAGAGCAGGATGGTGATTAATCCTCGGAAAAGACTAACTGACATGACCATCAATAACTACAGTAACTTGTTATGGCTGCCTCATTCCAGGAGGATTACATGCCTGAACACTCCTTAAAACATCTAATGAATGTCATTTTGTTTTTCCTTTCGGTGCTCATGCAAGTGGAGCACTCAACAGTGCTGGCCAGAAGCATGGTGTGAGCTGGCAGGACTGCTCCGAGCTCCCCACATGCGGACCTGTCAGCGCACCTCCGCATTGACCTGGAATATCCTCCCTGGAGCCGCAGGCAGCCCTGCTGCTGGATCTCCCCCGGCCAGAAACCGCCTGCAACAACTTCGTTACCAAGTGCTGGATCTCACAGATTTCAGTTGGCTTTGAAGGTCCTCTTTCTACATGATACCTGCTCCATAGCATGCACACCTTGTCTCACACCTCTCTCTTTCCAGTAAGCTGAAAGCAACTTCTTGGCCAAGCAGAACATGGAACCCGTTCTCCAGTTCCATCCCTGATTTGGAGCTTTCTTTGGTAATGCTCAAGAGGATGGCAAGAGCATGAGTGCTGACCCGAAATGTTTTTGTTTGCTCCTTCCTCAGACTTTGCTTTGTCCTTATGGAGAGAACAAAATTAAATGGCAGAGGACTTCCTTTAAAGGCATCAGAGCTTGCTCTTCTTGGAGTCTTGAGTTTTGCAGACATCTCCAGGTACTTTTTCAATCACAAGGATGAGGCATAGAGAGACTTTCCGAGTAAGAGCTAAACCCGGGTGCATAATCTGTGAGGTGCATACTAATTATGGCTCCTCTTAGCTTTGCTGAGCAATGTTATTGAGAAAGGAAGAAGAGTGGAAGCAAGCTTGCAAAAGGCATTTTTCTTTCACTGGAGGACCGTGTCATTTTGACTTCCTGCACAAACAAGCCGTGATGCATTGCATCCCAGCTCTCCCTTGGCAGGCTGAGCGCTATGAATCAGTGTGGAGCTGTTCACTTGACCTGCTTTCACAGCAAGTCAGAAGAGAGGGAGAGAGGCTGCGAGCAAAGGTTATGTACAGTTCCCCAACTCCAAAGGATTACTGCTTTATCCTGTTCATGCTGTGCAGGGACAGTATCAGTCAAAACAGTGGGACGGTTGTGGCTACTGTGTCAAATCGTCCCCAAAACACCCAGAATTATTTTCAACAGTGGAGCTACGCTGGTCAATAGCAGCAGCAGATCTGGCCTCATGTTTCACTGAGGACACAGCAGACTTTCAGCCACCAAAAGACACTGCCAGTAGCTGCTCCTCTCTCTCAGACGTGGCTTTAAGGAAGAGATTTTTATTTCCTGCCAGAAATGCTCTCTGGGTTCATACCAGGATTGCCTTGCATTTCCAACCCAGGGGTAGCCAGCATCCCTGCCTTTCCCACTTACATTTTCAGCTTTTCAGGAAGCTGAAAGCACCTTTGACTGCTTGCCTCAAAGCAAGCCCTGGGAGACGTTCTGATCCCTGAACAAAGGCCCTCTGAAAGGCTTGGAGACGCTTTCTGGATTCATGTGCACAACCCCACTGATGGTCTCGAGTCCTCTGAAGAAAGACCACAGTGCTGAATGGGAGATCAAAGAGGAGCCCGGCTGCCAGAATCCCACCCCGCTCCTCCCCACATCCTGCTGCGCTGCCAGGATAAACGGCCTCATCAATTACTACTCTATTGCCTTAAACATGAGACCGTCTGCAGAGACGCAACCTGAGCCCAGCCCCATGCGGCAGCTCACACCTGACCTTCCCTTATTTCCTCACCCCTGAATGGCTCCGCTTTTACTATTAGCAGAGGACCTTTTTGCCGCTTCTTATACTCGGAGCCTCATATTTCAAATTCCTTCTGAGCTGTATCTGGTTTTCATTTAAATGTATTACATTTAAATATATATATAAAATACAATGGGAAAGGATTTTCAAGGTAATAAATGGAACTTGTGAGCCTAATTATTCAGGATGACCCAATACAATTTGGTAAGTCTGGAGAGCTGTTTATATTGGCAAGATGAGAGTGAAATATTATTGGATATGGTCATTACTCTTATAAGATTTCAATATATATACATTGTCAGGAGTCTCTGAGTTATGAAGTCCTCCTTGCTTGAGGAATAAACATGCTGGGTAGTAATCCTGGAAGCAATCAAAATGCCTTCAGCTCGGCGACTGTAAAGCCCCTTTCTTTGGTGAAATCTGGAGTCAGCCCTGAACCCGCGGGCTTAGGTCACAACCCACACTTCCAAACAGATAGTTTATCTCACTATGAGGCCGTGGGCAGAGCTCGGCGAGTGAGCAGAGACAGAAATATGATTCTTGGCATTTCAGATTGAATTACTGGAGCTGTCTATGAGTGGCCCCACTGGTCAAATAGGAAAAGACAACACGAGGGAGCTGGCTTCATTCTCAATATGGCTGGGAGAGCCTGAAGGGCGTCTGCTCATGAGTGCTGGCCCAGAAACGTCCCGTAGAGACTTGGGCTTTGCAGCGGCAGCTCTGGTTGCTCTGAAGGCATCTCCCCGGCTCCTGTTGCCAGCTGTTGCTGAGGATGCCGTGATGGAAGCTCCTCTAGCTAGTGATCCCAAAGCAGGCTGTGGCAGTCTAGCCTGAAGGGCACTGGGCTGAAAAGCGCTGGCTTCCTTTCCTACCTGAGATGTGCACCTTTCTGGACTTGAGAAAGCCCTCACTAGTGGCAAAGTCTGCTAGAAACACCACAGCAACCTTTCAGCTACCACAGGAGGCCTCCAACCACGTAAAAATACACTTCTTTGGTGGTGACACACACATTTCTCCAGCAAACAGAGGTAATGGCAGCAGATGTGCACCCTCAGCACACTACTGAGAACAGCGCTGGGGTGCCAGTCGTGGGACCATGAAGGGGTGCCCTCACCCAAGCCACCTCTGCGGGACAGGGGCCCATCACAGAGCCCAGGGGAGCTGTGGCTGAACATGCTCTTCTAGTCAAGACATCACGACTACCATCTTTGCAGCAGCACATCACTGCTCCTTGCAGCTAAAGCTCTCCCTGATCCTGACATAGCTGTCCGAAGGGCACCTAGAAAAATGCTGGAAAACTCTGAAACTCTTCTGAAGAGAAAAGAACCCACCCCTCAGCTGGTTCTGTGTCTGGAGGATATAAATCAGCCCCAAAGACAGCGTTTCTGTTTCAGGGAGAAGTTAACTTTCCGCTGAGTGCACTGAACTGACAAGCAGTGAGGCTTTGCCTGTTTACTGCAGAGTGCAGACTTCATGGTCTGCATGGCTGGAAGTCTCAGTGGGGCTCTATTCACTTTGATTTTACACCACGGTTAACTAGACCCCGGTAATTATTCGCTCTTAACAAGGCTGTGTTTACACCTGTGAGAAAGGGTCAGCGCCTGACTTGCTCACTGTGCCTGGAAAGAGAGTATTGCTCATGGCAGCTAGAGAAGTGCAGTGACTATAGGGGGGAAAGATGGGAAGAAAGAAAGAAATTTAAGTAGGAAAGATGATATTAAAGCTTAGATGAAAACTATCTCTCATGATCTTTGACTCCACAGCTTGAGCTCTCCCCATCAGTCCTTCCACCCACCATGTTTCAGTGTAGCCTACAAGAATGACCCTAAGAATGTACACAAAGATAGTTGGAAGTTGGGACAAAATGATTGATTTTCTTAGCTCCTGGGCTATTAAATGTCTGGACCAGCTAATTTTAAAGCAAACAAGCAAAAGCCAAATGACAAATTGTTTGGGAGGCCCTTCAGCAGGAAGATGGAGTTTTATGAGCATCATGAGTACTGTTGCTGCCATTAAATCTGTAGACATGGGGGGAAAATAAGACCTGATTTATCTGGTGATGGTGAAAGATGTTATCCAAGCCATAATTTATTGATCATTGCATTCTCCTGGCTTTCAAGGCCTCTTTCTTGTGCATATGGAATATATACATATTTTTCTTTGTGTATGAGGCTAAACGCAGCAGCGTTCCTGCATTGCGGGACTATGAGGAATTTTTGCATGGTCTGCTGGTCGTGGCGCAGTGGACGGGAATGTGGGCAGGCAGCCAGGGCAGCACGGGGACACCCTTCGTGGTGCAAGACAGGGCATCCCGGCGCAGGGACACTCCGCTGTGGCCCGATGCTGCAGGGATGGCAAGGAGCCCTGCACTTGACACAGCCAAACCCTTCCCCAGCGACAGGGGGACATATGTGACCACTCAGGAATGGCAGACCCACTGGATCCCCCATGGAAGTAGGATTTGCGACGTGCTGTCTCTTTTCCCAGAAGCATCCTGAATGCATTGATGTGTGCAAGGAATAACTCCATGCTTGCAGCACTGCTGGTTGGGATGTCCTTGGGCATCTGCTCATCACCCCCTTCCCTCTGGACACCGCGTCCTCAGACTGCAGCCTGTGCAGCCACATTGGCCCTGGAGAAGGTGGCTTGGCGCAGGCTCCCATGAACATCCATGGCATGGAAAGCACGACTTGGGAAGGTTTATTGGATGGAAAGGAGAACAGGGATGGGCTGTACAGCACTGCCTTGGCCTGACACCCTCCGAGTGACCGCCCCCGCGGCACCTCGTGCTGCTGCAGCAATATCTCCCAAACACTCCCAGCCGCTGCCTGCTCGTGGTTTTCATTTTCTAAAGCAAATAAGGGCTTGGTATCTCCCCGAGCTGGGGCCTGCGGACCCTCGGTTACCTGGCTGGGAAAGGCCAGGTTTCCCGCTGCAAGTCCACTTGGGAGGAGCAAAATTCAACATGGCAAATGAAAAGAGGGCAGCCTCAGCCTCTCTGGCCCTTGGGGACCCTCGCTGGAGCTGGAGGCTTTCTAAGCCAGTCCATCTGGTGAGGAGAAAGCCAGGCTCTGAAGGGATAGCCGGAAATAACAGCAATTTATGCAGTTATGTTTCCAGATTTTTTTCTCTAACCATCAAATAATACCACAAGAAAAAAAAAAAAAAAAAGGAAAGGAAATAGAAAAAGTAATATATGGACCAGAATTTTTAATCCTCCTTGCTTTCCCGGAGAAAGCCAGGGCCTCTTTCCACCCTTTAACTCACTCCTGTTCTGTTAGAGCCTCTTCCAGCCGACTTGGTGAGCGGAGCCCAACTGCTCTGCAAGCCTTCTCTACTGCCTGGAAGGGCTGGGGCTGGGTAAAAGAGATGAAAACGAAAAGAGAGGATATTCCTGAGAAGAAGAGGTCCCACGGGAGTGCCGATGCCCAGTGACGTTGTGGTTAATGCTCTGGCCAGGGGCTGTTTCCCTGCAGTGTCCCCAGGACTAATTCACTAGCAAAGACCAACCTGCAGCCCAGGCTGGAACTCATCTTGCTCTGGGGCAGCCCAGAGGCCATGTCCTCAGGGGACACCAGAGCAGTGGTGGCCTCAGCTGGCCGCTCGCTTCAAAGGCGAGTGCAGGAGAGGAGCGGGCAGGAGGTCAGCGAGCCCGGGACGTGCCCACCGAGGCGCTCTGCACTGCTGCTCCTCCTCGCTTGTTTTCCTTGATTTGGGAAGCAAAGGCCAGGGCAAAGGTGGCTCGTCCAGACCACCCACAGCCCCTCACAGTGACGGGGACTGATGAGGCCAAGAGGGACCTGCCACCTTGGGCCTGCCTGAGCCACATAGGCTGCCAAGATCATCTACATCAGTTGCAGCAACGTTGTCCGTGGAGATGCACAGAGTGCTCCTCTACTGCTTCCACCAAACCAGCAACAGCAGGGGGACAGGAGACCCCGGGCAGCAAGGCTAAATCTGCCTGTGTGAGGACACACCACACAGTTCTTCATCTAGCACCTGGAAATGGAGTGAAGAAGAGAACATGGAGCAGGAGCAGGCAGCGCTGAGGGATCCCATCCTGCCTACCAGGTTGGGAAAGCAGCATGAACAGCAGCATCCTCCCATGTTCACGTGAGAGCTGCTGGAGCTCCCGCCCACGAGACACACAGACCACACGCCTCGTCCCCGTGCCCAAACCCCCTCTTAGTTAACGACCCCTAAGGGAATTTGATTTAACGAGCAGGATGAAGCATTCTCCTAAGGCTGCTTTCATGTTTGTGGAGAGGATGCGATACTGGAGCAGGGCAGAGGCAAGGGGTGACCTGGGGACAAGAGTCTTCTGTATGTCCATGTGGCTCGAGAGCAAGCAATGCTCAGGATTTCTCATGGCACCCGGATGGGGCAGGAGGCAGGGAGAGGGGTCTGGGCTGAGCCAGGCCTTGCCAAGCATGTCCCTGCTGCTGGAGTGGGGGACACACAGCTCTCCACAAACCGGAGGAGCTGCCTGGGTGCTCCAGGCTATTTTCTCTTCTCAGAGCAAAATGTACTTGCTATACTTGCTATACTTGCTATATTTAGAGGCTGGGGTTTTTCAGGAAACAGAGAGAGGTCTGTATGAGACTCCGTGTTCCCCTCTGGAGATGGTCCACAGCCTCCCGACCAGGCTCTGTGGCCCTGACCCACGCTGCTGCCAGGCACCCACTGCTCGAAACCACCCCAGCATCTTTCACACGGCCAGGGAAAGGGAAGCGGCTCCGGAAAATTGGCCGAGGGCCAGCGCCTCGATGGGAAAGAACCGCAGAGCCTGACACGGGCAGCCCCGGCAGGGCTGGCGCAGCCCGGGGAGCTGGGGCTGCCTGTCCGGGCCTGGCAGAGGGCACTGCAGACAGCACAGCCACCTCACGGCAGCAGCTCTCCTGGCTCCAACAGCAGAAAAGAGTAAAACACAAGGAGTTTCCACACACACGTCGCTGAGTGCCTGCCACCGTCCCCAGCGCCGCCCCGGCCCGTAGGGGTGCCCGGCCGGGCTTCCCCACCGGCCGCCCTGCGGAGGGGCCCGGCCTCCGTCGCCTGCCGCCAGCTGGCCATGCGCCCGGCAGGAACAGCGGGAGAAGCCTTGGCTCCTGGCGGGGAAAGGCAGCCAGCGGCAGGGAAGGGTCGGAGCGAGCGCGACGCGCGCACGGGCCGCCCCGTAATTGCAGCCACATGCGGCCGGCCCGGCCTGGCCACAGACCCCGCTCCGTGCCCGGCGCTTCTGCGGAGCCCCAGCTCGCCCGGCCGGGAGCTGCTCGGCTTGGAGCTGCTCCCGCTCCGCAGCTCTCTGGGGACTTTGCAGCCTGCCTGCGGCTCTGCAGGGACATGGCAGCCCTAGCGGTGTGCAGGGCCTCCTTTCCCTCCGTCTCTTGTGCAGCATGAATATTTATTCACTGGGGGCTGCTTCCTTTGCTCTTGCTCCCAGCGCCGGAATTCTCTGTGGAATTCCTCGGCGCGCGGCCGCTCACGGGGCCGCTGGGAGCAGCCCCCTTCCCGCGCGGCCCCGTCCTCGCCGGCGAGCGAACATTGTTCCTCGCACAAAGACGGGCATTGTGGCGGCCAGGGGGGCGTGCAAGGCCGGTGCGGAGGCCCGAGCCCCGGGAGAAGAGGGCAGACGGGATGTGAATATAAATCCTGTAAATATTTTCTTTAAGGTGCCGGGTGTAATCCCAGGAAATGGCTCTGCTCTTGCAGCGGTGCCAGGGGCAGCACCACAGCCTCTGCTCTGAGTTTGTCCCCAGCGCGGAGGCCGGGGAGCCCTGGGGGTGACCCCAGCATCTCCTGGCTCCCAGGACTGATCCCTCATTTCCGCTTCCAGATGTCTCTGTGATTCCCGGTGTGCGGGGCCAGCCCCAATGCTGCCGTGCACAAGGAGGGTGGATGGAGCAGCTGCCCCACGGACCTGCTTCCCTGAGCCTGCCCCCGGAGCAGCGGCTCCCGTCCCTTCCTCGGGATGGGTGTCCCAGCACTTTCCCGGGAACCTGCTGCCATGCCGGGAGCACTGGGAACCTCTCCAGAGTTGCTGGTGCCAAGGCAGGAGCCGGGCTCCCAGCCTGATGGAAAAGGAATTTCTAACCCTAGGGAATTCCAGGGGATTTAGCAGATATTGTCCTGGTTTGTACCTCCCTTTGCTGCGGTTATGATCGTTTTAAGCACTTGCATAAGCCACAAGATATTTCTTTAAGCACAAAGAATGTGTTGCCGGCCGCTCGGTGCCCCATCCTTGCCCAGGACAACGGGGCTGTGCCGCTAAACCCCCTCTCACACCAGGCACCGTTACGCTGCGACAGGGCTCAGCCCCGCTGCTCGGGGAGGCCAGGACTGGGGCTCATTGCAAAACAGATTAGACAGATTCAGGGAGGTCCCTGGGGGCTGCAGGACCTGGAGGTGTGCCTAGCCCTCAGGAATCAGCAGCAGGATGGGGCCGCTTGCTCTTCCCTCTTGCCCATTGCTGGCCAGCGCTGCAAAGGAGCTGCAGGGCCGCGGAGACCTTTGATGCGCTCCGGGCAGCTGTCCTTGGCGCTCTACGTCAGGGGTCAGGAATGGCACTTCTGCCGGATGAGTGACAGAGCGCACGGAGCAAGTGCGACGAGGCCATAAATAAGCATGACACCATGACGGGCACCAAGTACGTTGTAAATGGAATGGGTGGTAAAAATAGGAAGCCAAGGGAAGAGCCCAGGAACAGACACAGCGCGCTGGAGGCCAGGAGTGCCTGATGTGGTGCTTGGCTCTACGCAGGGCCAAGCAGCAGGTGCCAACACGGCGGGCCGGCCCCCAGCAGCCACAGGCAGCTTTCCAGTTCCACCTTCGAGGTTTTGCACCTTCCTTGCTCCCTTTCCCGTCTTTCCCCGGTGGATGAGCTCACCCCAGGCTCCACCAGCTCACGGCCCTCCGTGCTGCTGCTCAGGGCACCTACCGCTCACCTCGACTGCCTCGGGATGCTCTGCAGAGCTCAGCGCAGAGCCTGGCAGAGCGGGCACAGCAGCACCGGGGCCACCGGCCCGTGTTCAGGTCCCTCCGCGCGCCCCCGAGACACGGTGCAAATGCCAGCGGCATCCAGCTGCCTTTGGTCAGCACAAGGGCTGCAGCGGGAGGCAGCAGCGGGGGCTGGCGGGCCTGGGGGGCTGCAGATCAGGGCTGATATGGCCTGGCACTTTGGCAGGATTTTCTAGGACAGTTTGTACAGTGCCTTCCCTATACAATGGCCGTGTCTAGCCGCCGCGCTGCGGCTCGCATTTCCCCGAGCGAGGAATTCAACCGAAAAGTAAACAGGAAAAAACGTTACATCGCGCAGTTTATAAATATATACGGAATTATTTAGGCAGGCGGGCCAATTTGCACAGATGCCGCGTGTGCGCTGTGACCGATCGTTGCGCTGCTTCAGAGCCTCCCCGCGCGGATGGGAAACAGGGCCGGTTTCTCGCCGCGTCGGCAGGAGCGCGCGGTGTCCTCCCGCGCTGGCTGCGAGCGCCGCGGCCCCGGGGAACAGGGCTGCAAGCCGACAGGAACGATCTGCACGTAGCGCTGTGAGAGCCAAGGCCTCACGTTCCAGCTCGGGCCGTGCTCCGCCTTCCCCCAGGCAGGGGAAATTTCACTCTGGATTTCACAGGGATTTCAGCCCGGGACCCGTCAGGACCACGGGGCAAATGGTCTTTTGCGGGGTGAGGGGAGGTGCACTGGGTCCTGCTGGATCTCAGGCTGCGGGACGGACGGATATGGTGCAGGGACAGACCTGTCTCTGTGTGCACGCAGGAGCTGGCATCCCGTGACCCAGAGAGATACAGCTTCCGAAACTGAGATGGACGCAGAAATTATGTTTTTCCCTTTTTTCCCCTCAACCCTGTCCCTTCCTCCTCCTCTCCCAAAGGCCAAGGAGGTTTATTCAGCCTGACAGCTGAGTGACTTGGTTGTTTAAAGCAACATCTTAATTACAGGACGTCCTCCGTGACGTGTTGGGGCTGTGTTGGGCAAAAGAAACGGCACTTCCCTGGTCCGGCCGAGTAGTGTGCACCGCACACAGCGGTGATATCGTTTGGGCTGTCGCCAGCCCGGCTGCCCCAGCTGCAGAATCACCTCGCTCAAAACCAAACAACCCCAGACAAGCCCTTTCTTAATGTGCCCAGCTCCCTCGGCAGTCACCCACGCATGCCGGCACGTTGCACCCAACGGCGATGCGCTCAGGATGTCCTGCCCGAGTGCGCAGGGATGGGGACAGAGACGGCCGGACAGGGGGAGTAGGGAGCCTGTCCTGGCGTCGGGGACGTGATGCTCCTGTATCTGGCGCTACTGTCTGGCTGTCAGGTCTGGAGGTGCATGGAGCACACGTGGAATCCACAGCGGCAACACTGCAGTCTTTGCTGTTGGCACCAAGAAGGGGATGGGACTTTGCAGGGTTAAATCCTGGTCCCTTTCCTGGAGGGACTGTTTTTTTTTTCTCCACACAAACTTGCTATCTGGATGGAAAACTGGTGCGGCTAGCCTGGTTCAACATCCATTGGAGCCCACGGGAAAAACATCCCAGAATCCCATCATCATCTGTGGCCCAGTGGGATTTGCACAGCTAAAGGGAAGGAAATGGAGCTTTAGGAGATGATCAAGCACCTCCAGCCAGGACAGGGTGAGAAGGGAGGCCAGGGCACCTCCTGCACGGGAGGCTTCTCAGTTTCCAGCTACCCCTCAACAGCAGGAGAAAAGTTTTGGCTGAATCCTCTTTCAGAGGCAATCTAAGTGTTTCCTGATTTGCTGTTGATTTCTCAGAACAAAGCTTGTCAAACACAACCTGGTCAAAATCCAGCCAGCATTAACTTTTTTTTTTTTTTTTTTTTTGAAAAAGCAGTCCAGGGGCAGGGCTGTGCTTTTCCCACCCAGCTGCCTGTTTGCTTTCAAAATGGGTCCAATAAACACACACATGTCAAGCATCCTTTCCAAAGAGGTTGGTTTCTGGAGCAAATAGTGTCTTGGGCATTATTTTGTGCAAAGGTGTGGGATTTGGGTCAATACAGGGTTTTACCCTTAATATTCTGGACTGTCAGTGAACCCCTAACCCTGGGTATTATAACTGTCCCCAAGTTTCCATGCTCACCCAAAGGTTGCAGGAACAGTATGGGGCTTGGGACAGCCAGCAGTATAGGAATTCAAGATTGAACCTCTCCTTGATCCCCCAATAAAGGGAGGGAAGATACTAATGAAATATCCTCCCGTATTATCGCAGACAGGCAGAGAGGCTTCCCCTCCTCTTTACCCTGTTCAGATGGAGCGTGACCTCCATGACAGGGCTGGAAATCCCAAACACGACACCGCACTCCGTGCTCTGCAAACATGTGTAGTCAAACTGCGGCAGATTGTAAATTTTTGGCAGATGCCTAAGATCAGGAAATTCCTTGAGAGCTCGGGAAATTCTCCAAGACTGAACCCAGGCTATTTCACTTGCAGAAGATATCGAGTTCTCCTCCTCTTTTTCTTTTTCCCTCCTGGTGGTGGGTCAGTGGGACCTTGGCGCACACGCGCTGCTGTGCGGAGGATTAGAGGAACCCTGCTGAAGGCGAATGCAGATGCGGGGCCCGTGGCAGCAGCTGCTTGCAAAGGGAAGCTGGCAGAGCCAAAAAGCAGCCGTGAGGTCCCAGCTCCGAGCAGGGCTGGAAGAAGCCCAAACTGGTATCGGTTACACTTTCTCCCTGCTCCTTCACATACGCATAAATAGCAATGCCTCATTTATGGCTGCTCCCCCTCGCACGCACGACACGCGTGCGGGTCGCCTCAGAGCTGGCTGCTGCAGGGTGCCCAAAGGGCCCCTTGGAGCACCCAGCGACAACGCCACCTCTGTCCCTGAAGTGGCAGGGAGGACAGCAGTGTTCAGCTGTCGCTGTTCTCACAGAGGGCAAAGCGTTGTGGACAGCTTGGGAAGCTGGCGGGGCCTGCAAAGCCCTTGAGCATCGCGGTGCCGCAGCTCGGTGCGGGGCAATCGCTTCGTGGGCATCCAGAACAGAGCGCAAAGGAGGACGCGAAGGCTACCATTAACTCAGCTGCACCATGGTGCCCTCTGTCTTTAAAAATAATTTAAAAAAATAATAAAAATTGACATCCATTACCATTCCTGAGGTCCCAAGTGAAATTATGCCACCATGTATATCGCCAAGCTGCTGAGCAGAGGTTTTAGGGCTAAATTCCTGGTTGCTGCCATGAGCTCAAAGGAGAGGCAGGAGCTGGACTGTGTGGGCTCCTGCCAACGGGTACAGGTGAGGAAAGGTGTCCTCTGCCCCAGACCAGAAACTGGGGCTGCTTTTGCATGCAAAAGAGCCCATTCCCTTGTTCCCAGCCCATCAGGAAGGGAGAAACCTTAAAAAGAGCAAAGGACCCGGCCTAGCCCTGGAGAAGCACTCAATCACACCACTTTTAAGAGCACTTCAAAGTGCCAGGCTATGGTTTCCTCACTTGCAGGGAACCCTCTCCCTGTCCCTGGACAAAAGCACTTACCCAGTAGAGATGGAGAAAACTGCCTGAAGTTCTCATGCCCAACTCCTGCAGCAGTGTGGAAATGATTGAATTATTTCAGTAGCACATGAGGTCATCTCATCCTGCTGAAGACGAGCTCTGCTCGGCCTGGCCACGCAGCCCAACTGGGATGCAGCACAGAGCCTTCTCCAAGTGCACCGGGCAGGCCAACAAGTAGCATGAAACCCCACACACCTCCCAGAGCCCAGGTTCTTCCAACACTGCCCCCTGAACGTGCCTAACTCTCCCTTGCCTTCCCAACAGGGCAGACTTGGCCAGAGCATGGAGAAGGGCTGACATCCTTTCCCCCATCCCAGATCTTTTCCACTGCACAAGACACCATCTGCTCCTCAGCTCCAAGCCCCCTAGCTCCCTGCACACAACCTTTCATAGCCGTCCTCCAGCCCCTTCCCAGCTGAGCCCGATCTGACGGGGAGCAGCTGAGATGAGGGCTGCTCCTCCCCGGTGCTTTGCCGGCCCTAGAGCAAAGCTCGAGTCCAATCAGGCCCCCGGCATCCCGCTAGCAACATGCTGGGCACTACTCCTCCATCCTGTCCTCCCTGTTGGGTCTCCAGCCTCCTGTGCTGCATCTCCGTGCTGCTAAACCCAGCCTGGGACGGCTCCCGTTGCCCTGTCCCACTCCATGGCCCTGAGCCAGTCTCCAGGGCTATTCCTGGTAGTGCTCTCTTTTCCCCAGGTTCTTGGCACAGCTTGGAAACGCTCTTCTGAGCACATCATCCCTGCACCACACACAGACCTCCTGCCTGCCCCTTGCCCTCGCTAAATCTCCCCTTTCGGCCTCCCTGTGTGTTTTCCTGGAGGAGGGATGCTAACGGACGGATAAATAAAGCAACCCAAGTATTATTTTCCCGTTCAGAGCTTGTTTAACCTGTGGTTGACCCCTCCTGGCCCTCCCCAAACCACAGCCCCAGTGTGTGCTGCCTGCCGCCGCCGTTGCTGCTGCTCTGGCATTTTCATGAATGGCCTTGAGCCCAGGGAAAAAAAAATTGAGCATGGATTTGGAACAGCTCCATCCCTTCTACCGCACGCGCTAATCTTGACAAATGATCAGCGTGTGGCTTTCGAAACCAGAGATAAGGCTGTCTGACCACTTCAAGTCACCACATTTTCTCACGAAGAAAGCGAGTTTGTTCTCAGCCCCTGGCCGCAGCTTCCTCTGGAGCCTGAGCAAACCCAGATGCTCCCTGCACAGGCATTTCTGCTGCTGATGCGAGGTAGCTGCTCTGCCCGCGCAGAGCTGCCTTCCAGCCCCACAGCAGCGTGGGGACACTGCCTGGGGACACTGGGATGGGGCAGGGGCCTGATTGAGAGGAAAACCTTGGGAACCTCCAAAACGGGCACATGCAGGACATGTTCTGGCTTTCTGATCCCATTGGCAGGACCACAACCACCTTCTGTTTGCATGACTGGGAGAAATGGCTCTCCTTGGGATGGTGTCTCCCTGGTATTAGGACACCTCACTCACCTGGTCTTTTACCTGCAATCCCAGGGAATTTGGGAAATATATTTTGCCTGCCAGGCTGGGCAACACAGCATCGCTCTTCCTGCAGGGGCTTCTCTTCCTCCCCAGCAGAGAGCTGGTAAAAACCTGGGAGAAGCTGTAGTGTCTTCATAGAGATGCTGGAAAGGCAGCAATGGTCTTAGATGGATCCCATTGGATGCGCCTCTTGGAAAACTGGGCTTTTCCCTGCTCTCACCCAGGTACCAGCCCACTGCCAAGGGCAAAGGCCTCTGTGAGTGCCAAATCTAGGAATGCCTTTGATCCAGTGGGAATAGTCAGGGAAGAGCTCTGCCTCTAAATTAGGCTCTCTTGCCTCGCCACATTGGGAAATGAATTTATACTCAGAAAAACTCAGGCTGGGAGAGATCCTGGGAAGTCATCCAATCCATTTCCCTACCCCAAACTGGTTCTGACAGATATTTTTTTAATCTAAATTCTCCTTTAAAATCTCCAGATGGCTCAATACAGTCTCCTCCAGAGCTGCATTAACTTTACTACTAGATTTTTTTCTTATTAATATCCAGCTAAAGATTCCTCACTGTACTCTGCTCCTACCCTTGGCAAAGGAGAGGGCGACTGTGCTCTCTGCACTGATCCTCCGTGTGTCCCGCGCTGCCCAGCGTGGCCGCTGCCCCTCCAGTGGCAGCAGCTCACGCTGAGCTCATGATGTGCTCTGGGCCGGGATCCGTTCCTGCCGAACCACAGAACAGCCCGGGCTTCCTTGTCCTGACAAGTGCAGCTGATCTGTCCCACCTGTGCTTGTTCTCCATCCTCCAAGGATGCAGACCTTGAAGAAAAGTCTATTTATTTCAAATTGCTTGGCCAACAAGCCAACAGAGCAGCACCATTCTGAACCTGTATTCGGGCTTGTTTGCAGGTTTGGCTGCTTCTTTCAATGGGTCCAGATTTGGCAGTGTGAGCACTTGTGTCTACTGCACTGAGCCGGTGGGCCCTGTGCAGACACTAAACATTGTACCGAGGTGGGAACGGGAGGTCAGGGGCTGCTGGCTTGTTGACCCAAGAAGGGAGGCAATTATTCAGCCGATGAGGCCATGCAGGTGTTAATTAAAACCATGTGAGGCAGAACAGGCCACTGTTTGGTGTCATCCACTTGTGAAATTAGCCCCAGCCCTCCCAGGAGACAGAGCCAGGGGAAGGGCTGCTGGAGCACATCTGCACTGACACTCATGTCCTCCTACTGAGTCCACTTTGCTGGGTTCCTCTTCAGCTCTGTGCAATGACCCTGCTTCTCACCCTTCTCTCCCTTCCTCCTTCTCTTATCCTTCCTCACTCTTTAATCTCCCTTTTTGACCAAATCTCAGACGGATCCTCAATAGAGAACTTCCATCCATTACCCCTAGCCTGGCCCTGCGCATAGCTGTGAGCAGGGGCAATAAGACAGTTACACGGTGCAGTGAGCAAAGTCTGGGACAGCCAGAAGCCGTGCCATAAAGGTGCACTGATATGAAGCTTCTGGGGTCCCCTTCAATGCACCCCAGGCAGGACCTGTTTGCCTGTGTCTCCACTTCACTAGAGCGAGGTGACAGGGCAGGGCAGAGCCTGCTGTGTCCACTGCAAGGTAGGAAAGTGAACCCATTGCTGTCCCACTGCGTAACAGCCTGGAAGTCTTGGCGTCCTGCAGGACAGATGAGATCCAACCCTTCTAGTGAGTAGTTTAATTCTGTGAAAGGATCAACTTCTGGCAGCCCAGATAGAGAATAAACTTCCTAGGCATATGCTGAGCTGCTGTGAGAGGACACGGCCTCCAAGGACACGTAGCCTTGTGGACATCGTTGATAGGGTCTTGGATTGATTTGATCTTCAGCATTAGCTTTGGTATGATCCCCTTGGTTCTCCAGCTAAGAGTAAGAGAGGAAACAAAGCTTTCCACTAGGAACGACCAAGGGCTGGTGCTCCCTGCTCTGTGTGCCCGCAGTTTACCCCTGTGCAGGTCTGCTGAGCATCTCAGGGGTAATTCAGGGTTGCAAACCCTTCCCCTTTGCCGGAGAGCTTTGCTCAGTACTCACTTCATGCAAGATGAAGACATTTGGCCTTTTCTCTGTTATCTCCCTCACAGGAAGAAGACGGGACCATGTCGGAGGATGGCCTGGGAGGAAGGATTCTCCTGTGTCCACTCCAGGTGGAAGTTCTCCGGAGCCAGGCTCCGATGCCACAGGCACGCTGCTGGGACCAGCCAGGCCTTGTTGCAAGATGAGGACAACAGCAGCATGGTTGAGCACCAGGGGCAAAACCAAGCTGCTTGGTGAGAGGTGGGACAATGAATCCTGATTCCTGCCACTCTGTCTCATGGCTGGGTTAGCTCATGGCCAATACAGCATATCAAAGTTATTCCCACAGTTTGGGGCACTCATGACAGCTTTTTTTCAAGTGGATTTCTTAATGTCTGATAATAGAGGTCATGGTGAATCCATTTCCTCGGTGAGGACTCAAGCTTGGCTCTCTGCCTGCTCAGATGCCTTTTTAGTTTTCATAAAACAATAAATAAAATGGAATTCAGTCTCTCTCATGAAAGTAACCCAGAGGTTCCAAAGTCGCTAGGGCTGGACAGCATGGACAGAGAGACACACACACATCCACACACCTACGAGGGCCGTTTCCTCCTGGACCCAGGCCAGCGAGAACAAATGAGCAACCTTAACTTTGTCTGGTTGTGCCCAGTCCTTACAACACAGTCTTGAAAGACTGTGGACCAAGGGCTTTTTTTTCTGCAAGTGTGCAATAGCAGATGCGTTTTCCTGAAGCTTCAGGCTCACACATGTAACACACTGCTGTTAAAACTGGGTCTTGCTCCTCGTACACAAAGGAAAGCTGTGTGTGAGGTTAGTTCTCAACTTTGGCATCCAGCATTAAGCCACGCAGGCTCCATGGACTTTTGTTTGTTTTTACAGAGCTGCTTATAGAGCATCCCTCCTGCAATATCCCTGAGGACCAGTCAGACACACCAGCTGGATGAGAACTGCTTCATGCATTGCCAGATATACCCTGCAGAAATCATAACGCAGCCACCTCCGGGGTGTAACCCGACAAATGCTTCACGACTTGCAGCAATACCCTGAAGCAGCCAGAATGCAGGCAAGGGGACCTAATCAGAAAGGTAATTTGAAAGGATGCATTGGTTCATTACACAAACTTCCTCCTCTTCGTTTCCTGCCTCGTCTTTCCTCCCCTAGCGTGGCTCTCCAATGGATTGTCTTCTGCCAGTGTTTTTGCATTTGCGTCAGACCCAGCCAAAGGCTCCTTCTGCCTGAAAGTGGCCATTTGTCTCAGTATGTTATTGTCTCTCTCCTGGAGGGTCAGAAGGGGGCTGGATTTTATTCCACTGTGGTTAATGATAGTCCCTGGTGTCGGGACATGGTAGCAGCCACTGCCAAACTTGCCTGAGGTATAAGGAGGGATCTCTGCAGCACTCGGGGAAGGCTGGACACCTCCGCACACCTTTGGAAGCCACCTATGAGGAAAGGCATTTGGCTGCATGACATTCACAGGTCCTCAGAGAAAGGCCAGCAGTTCCTCCTCTCCCAGAACCCCTGTGGGGAGAGCTTGAACATGAACGTGTGTCCGCGCACCCTTGGACATGCAACCCGGGAGCCCGCAGCCCAAGTGCGAGGAAGCGCTGGGCTCGGCTCCGCGCTGGCGCCGCCGCCTTCTCGCCCTTCAGAGGGAGCCGGGAGCCGCCGGGTGCCGCGGGCCGCGGTGGCGGTGCCCGATGCTCGGGGCGGCCCCGCGGGCAG
>JAWLRI010000180.1:4684232-4711186 GCA_034781795.1 Crypturellus tataupa
CGCTGCGTCACTCGCGCACAGTCGGGCTCGCGCTGGCGCTGGCGGCCGTCGGGCTCCCGGTACCGGCGCGGACCGCGGGCGGCGGCGGGCCCAGCGGGGCCGGTGCCGTCCAGCCGGCACCTCTGGGCGGGCACTGGCTGCCCGGCGTGGGTGACGGGACCGAGAAGCGGCTACGGGACCCCCCCACCCCGCGACATTGTCCATGGGCACCGGCTGCGGGCCACTGGCCCCTTGGGCACTGGCCGTGGGTACCGACCCGTCCTGGGGGCTGGTGCAGAGCCCTGGTGTGAGGTGAGGGGGCCACCCCCCTGCATAGAGTAAAACTGGGAGTCCCCCCTGCATAGACTAAAACTGGGGGCTCCCTTGATGCGAGTCCCCTCAGTGGGGTTGTATTTCCATGAAGGACAGAGTGGTGCGAGCGCCCTGAGGGATGTGTGAGCTGCAGTCCTGAGTGGGACAGGGCTGGAGTGCGAGCGGGGATGTGTATGTGCGCACTGATGGGGTGAGGAGTGTCCCCATCCTGCAGGACACAGACCTTTGGGGACAGGACAGAGGCATGGCCGAGTACTGATGTGCACAAGAAAATGCAGCTCAGTTTGGAGAAATATGAATTTACTCTTTGGCTTGTAAAGCAGGGAGTTACTGGAGTTTAAATATGTTTTCAAGTAACCCAGAAAGCCCAGGCAGAAGAGGAATGTGAGCTTTAAGTGTCTAAGGGGCTTTTTCCATTCGATCACAGAGCGGGAGTTGGACTGGCGGGGGGCTCCCTTCCCGTAGAGCTTGTTCGCGAGGCTCATTTCTATCCCCCCGAACAGGGAAGGATGTGGTGTTACGAACAAGCTGAAACGAATAAGTAACTCTCAGACCGAACAATACTGGCAATGCCAGTGAAAGGTTTCCAAAACCCGTAACATTTTCCAGCTGCTCATTCTTAAAACATCAGGCTGGAGCTATAAAACTGCTAGCCACAGGTGGGTGAGAAGGAAAGACATCTCCAAAAAGGAGTGACCCAGAACAGCCCTAACCTCTCTGCTAGGTAGTCACAGGAGGCAGTATTATTTATTACTAGTGACCCCAAAATCTGCCTGTGTTGGCTACTAGCTTGTTTAAAGAGGGCTTTGCAGTGGATCCTGGATTTATGGATAGATGGTGATCCTGTATTTCCATACACATGCACACATGACCTTCCTTCCCTGCAGCTAGGAAAAGTTGCTGGCCTGAGTTCCTGAATAGCCCTGTATAAAGACAAATGACTCATTTTATGGAGTAACGGGGACCAGACCTGACCCCTGCACGCGCTGTGAGACCAGCAGCCTCTTGCCAGCGCAGAGCCACTTGCCCTCAGGAGGCTGCAAATGCCGGTCGCTACCACGAACCGGGGGCCTGTGGCTGGCAGGGGCAGGAGAGTCCTCGCAGAGGGGACCTGGTTGCTCCATGGAGGGCAGTCGGGACGGGTAGGAGATGTTGTGAGGAGATGGTTTCTCAGCGGGGGGAACCCAGGGTGAGAAGTGAGATGAGTCCAGGGAGCTCCTGTTTATGCCCTCATTCCTGCCCCATGCAGGGCTCTTGGGGTCCTGGAGGGCTCCTGGCAGGCCATGATTTGGGCGAAAAGTTCTTCATGCACTGGCCATCAGGTCCTTTTTCCCTCCATGGCCATCCTGGCAGACCCCAAACCTGCTCCCTTCCCAGGAAGGTGCAAGGCCAGTCCACACCTGGCTGGGCCCAGGGGGCCACCCTGTTTGTCGCCCTCCTTCAGGGAGGCTGCTCAAGCAAGCTCAAAGCAGAGGGCTGCTGCTGGAGGGCTGCACGCACCCGTGTGCACAGGACACACAGGTTCCTGTCTGTGTTCACCCTCATCCCTCCCTGTCCTTCTCCCCAAGGACTTCTGCTCCAATGCAATTGTTCCTGTCCCTTCCCCTGTTGCCAGCACCTGCCAGAGGTGCCTGAGCATCATCTGGACCATCTTGATATCAAGAGCTAGGCTGAGACCCCTGCAGCTCGTGTCCCTGGTGAGCACCCAAGGCTGCACTCCCAGGTCATACATGGGCCTGCTGGCTCTGAACTGGCACAAGTGGCACCAGGGGAGCTGTAGCTGCTTCCTAGCCTGTGACCAGAGGCTTGTGCAGAAGCAAACCTACCTCACACGGGACGAGCAGGGTCCTCTGGCATCGCTGAGCAGAACCTCCCTGCACCAGGAGCTCGCTGCGGCCCATCTGCTCCAGCCTGCTGACCCTGCGCTTCAGCTCCGAGCTGCGTGTCTGTGTGCCGCTCTCCTCCCGCTCCGCCATCTGCCGCATCTCTGTGCCCTAAATCGCTGTCCTCACGAACCACGTGCATCTGCTTCCCCCCTGCAGCCCTGCCTCCAGCTGGAGCAGCCTTGGCCTCCATCTGCCCAGCAGCGCTCCAGCTGCCCTCCCATGTGGCCTTCCTTGCCACGACCTCCTCGGCACCCAATGTTCGTGACCCGCACCCCTAGGCAGGCACCTGGCTCCAGGTGGGATGCCAGGAGGGAGCCGGCTCTGCTCCTTGCTGGAGATTGTTGTCTGCTGCAGGCAGACACGGGTGATGTTGCCTTCCAGGAAGCTGAAGGGCTCTCCAGCTGCTGCCCCAGCAGTGGAGGGAGCTGTGGTCCTCTGGGTCTCCTCCTCTGTGGCTGTAGCAGCGCATGCATAACCGCAGCAGCATCCTTGAGACTGTGCTGTGCTGAACACCGCGTCGGCTCTGAGTGGCTGCAGCTCTGGCTAAGCCTGGTGCCCACGGCAGAGGCAATGGTGCCACAGCAGAGGCAGCAATGCCTACAGCGGCGGCAGTGCACGTACAGAGCACCGTTGGTCCGAAGGGGCTCTGGGTTTCCTGAAATTGCAACCGAGTAGAGAATCGGAGGATGCCCCAGGACAGCGAGCACAGCGTGTTTCCAGCACCAACACCCGATTCCTCGGGGGAGTCTCCATGTCTAAGGGGGCTGGCAGCAGGAGCCCTTGCCCAGCCCTGGAGCTGGAGGAGGATGGTGGAGCTGCCCGTGCAGAAGCCATCAGCTCAGAGGGCTCTTGAGGATGAGGATGCTGCCAAGGCCAAGCAGAGCTGCGCTGAAGAGTTTAGGGATTTAGCTGTGTTCCTGTTTGCCAGCAGGCTAATATCTGGATCTACTGACACCAAAGAGGAGGCACCTCAGGGCTGGGATTCGCCAGTGTAATACAAGCCAGGTCCCAGCTGCCGACGGGCCTTGGCTGGCACCCGGAGGACAGATGGCAGCGTGTGAGAGGGACTGGACAGGGATGGTCCATCTGGTGCTTTCCAGAGCTGCTGGGCTGAAGGCAGGTGAGAGCTGAGGAGTGATGCAGTTCAACCAGCCTGGCTGAGCCAGCAGCACCTGCCTCCTCGTGGCCTCCTGCACCCAAAAAGCAACCCAGGCGTTTGGGGACCCTTCTCTGTGTTCTCAGCTCTGCCCTCGAGCCCTCTTGCTGTCCGTTCTCCAGTCAGTGCTGGCCAATGCCCCATCCCGCAGCTGTGCAGGTTGGGAGGACCCTCAGGCTACTTCCCCTTCCCTACGGTTATTAACCAGGACAGGCAAAGCCGGGGCTGGATTGGGACCATCCTGCCCCTGGGGTGATGCTCTGTGTCCTCACTGGTCCTAGGGGCAGTGGGTGACGGTGTCTCCTTGTTCTCTCCCCTAGGAGCTACTGCGCCTACGTGGTGCAGCGCAATGTGACGTGCACGCTGCAGGATGGTGCCGAGAGCTACGTCAAGGCCGAGTACCACAAGTGCAGCTGGGGACCCAAGTGCCCCGGCAAAGTGCTGTGAGTACCCACGGGGGCACCACTAACTTCCCTGGGGCTCTTCCCAGGTCACAGGGGTGCTCATGGTCCTGGGCATGAAGGGGCACTCGCACCTTGGGCTACCCCTTATCTGCCTTCAGGCCACAAAAGAGGCAGCGCTGTCTCCTGCCACAAATAAACCCGGGAGTTTCCGCAGGAAACGTGGAGGGGAGCAGTGCCCGAGACCTCCAATTTGGCACAGAGGCAGCAGCTAGGTGAGAGTGAGGGGGAAAGGAAGCAGAGCCCGTGCCTGGGGCACGCCGAGGGCTTCCTGCCCCGGGAAAATATTTGCAAACTGCTCTGCCACCTAATGAACGCTGCCAGGAAAAGCCCTGCCGGGCAGGAATGGGGCCACGGCAGACACTGGGGCTTTGTGCTCCACCACGAGGCCTGGCTCGCGCTGCTGCTCTGTGCCCAGCGCTGCGGTCCCCCCCGGCAGCAGCCCGAGCGCCAGCGCAAACAGCGTTTGAGGGGGCTTTGGGCAGAGCTAGCAGGGCTCGCGCCGTGCCGGCCCGGCAGGGAAGGGCTGTTGTGCCCGGGCTCTGACGCTTTCTTTCCTTGCTGCACCGTGAGCAGTATTTGGGGGTTTTGGATACCCTGCAGCCACTGATCCTGTGGAAGAGATCCGCAGAGCAGCTCCCGGGATCATAGCTTGCCCTCAGCGTCCATCAGGACAGACCCAGAACAGCTGTCTGTGAAGTGGCCCAAGGAGCTAAAGACGAGGCCTGTTCCTCGTCGCAGTGGCAGCCACATCACAGCGGCAGCAAGAGCAGCCGAAAGGTGCTACCGAAAGGCTCAGTGTCCCTGTGCGAAGGTGGTGGGACACGGAGAAGATGCTCGTTCCTGCGGCTGCTCCAGTCTCTGTTCAGAGCTTGGGCCCTGCTGGGCGGGATGGAGCTCCGGGCTGCAGCTCCAATGGCTGAGGAGAGGCCAGGGCCAGTTCTGTTATGGGAAGGGGCAGGTTCAGCAGCTTCCTGCCTTTTCTGCAGGCCATGACGCTTCCAAGCAAGTTTCTACACCCTAAGGAAGAAGGAAAGACCATAGAAACTTGGAAGCTTCTGTGAAGAGGAATAACAAAAGAGTTCATTTTTGCGGCTAACATATCAATTTTTCCTCATCTTCTTCTCCTTGTAGCTTCCTGTGTAGCTTCCATAACACTGAGGGCCTCTGGCACCTCATCCCAAGGACAGCAGAGCGATGGTCCTCAGCACTAACCACTTTTTGAAGCCTGCTGCTTCCGAGAAGACAAACTTGCCTCCCTGGAAGTATTTTTTTCCACGTTTTACACTTATACTGGAGAAGCAGCATCTCCCAGAGACTGTAGCTTAGGCAGGAGCACAGAGGGACCTTGCGCGAGGGCCTGTGTGCTGCCTGAGCTATCCGATAGCTCCGAGGGCCTCATTGCACTTCCTCGGACCCCATGTCTGTACAGCAAGGATGTCTGTGTCAGTCTCCTCCGACGCCTTCCGCTGGGGGTACTGGAGGAGAACAAGGGCCGAATTGTGTGTGGTGTTTCAAAACAACAAATGTCAGGATGTTTTAGCCCCTTTGGTAAATTTAGACTGGAAATTTCCAGAGGAGATGAAGTACTTCTCCAAAAGTGTTTCAACATTCCCAGAGATCTCAGGGCACGAAGAGAGTAGAGAAGAGGATTTTTACCCTCCAGGAGGTGCTTGCTTCAATCCAAGCTGGAGAAAACACATGCAAGCCAGTGTCACAAACTAGTGACCTTCCACAATGGTAGTGGGAGTCCTGTTAAAAACGAACAAACAAAAAACTCCTAATAAGCCCTCTGCTCAACCCCCCACAAATACAGAAGCAATGGCTCTGCACTGGTGCACTCTCCTACATCCCTGCAGTATCCTCAGTCTTGTCTAGTTGTATCAATAGCTGGTTGGGCAGAATTCCTACCCCTGCTGTGCGCTACCCTGGAGAGGGTAGATAAATGTTTGTGGCATGCCAGTTAATGAACTGTGTGCCCATTTGTGTTGCTGATGCTACACTGTGCATTGGTGCAGAAGCTGCTCCTTGAGGAGGTAGTTAATGCTTTGCTGATGAAGAACTTATGTCTTGACCTGACTTTCTAAGATGCCCAGTTGGGCACAGCTTATACAACCCATGGCCACTGTCTTCTGCATTGCTTGGAGTCTAGATTGTTTTCTAAACTGTCTTCTCTCTTCCTTCCCTCTCCTGGAAAGGTACCGCACCTTCTTCAGACCCAAATACAAGATTGGCTACAAGACAGTGACGGAACTGGCTTGGAGGTGCTGTCCAGGCTTCATGGGAGAAGGGTGCCATGACAGCCCAACTGACCAACCTGGCCTCCTGCCCCAGCATCCCAGCCCTCGAATGCCTCCTGGGCAAAAAATGTTTCCAATTCCTCGAGTTCCTCCACCTCCAAAAAGCCACCCTGACTTGTTTGCAGGACCAAAGAAGAACCCGTATGGTGAGACCTCTCTCATACTTCACACTGCTAGATCATTCCAGGAGAAATCCCATTCCATAGTTCTTGTTCACAAGCCTTCCTATTTCTTCTGTTCCAGTACAGGGGACAAATTTGGCAAGCTTTGTTAGTGACCTGCTTCCTGATCAGAGAAATGACATTTCATTGGTTTGAGGATCACTTACCTTTTTATTTTTTTTCTCCCAAAATATACCACTTCAAACTTGCCTTTCATCACTGCTTTAAAACATTTCTCCCTCAATTTGAGGGTAGCTAGAGTGTGTTTTGAGACAGCTCCCCCAGACTGTCCTCATCACCCCTTCTTGACCTTGGGAACAGAAGGCCTAATCTCACACAGTGAAAAGAGGAGGGTTTTCCCTGTCACCTTGAGACTGTTCTCATTAGGGACATTAGGGGAAAAGGGGGATGTTGATATTTGGGCGAAATAGCAACTAGAGCTAGAGCAGGAGCTAATATCAGTATGGAAAAGGACTCAAGTCAGGAAGATAACACAGGAAAGTGGCTAAAGGAGCACAGGCCCTGACTGTCCCCTCTCTGGTTCTTTTCCCGCACAGGCAGGAAGATCCCTGGCCTTTTTGGGGACCGCTTGGATCGGCTGGAAGAGGAGGTGAGGCGCCTCTCACAGGCCTACGACAGCCTGCACACCCTGGTCAGCGGCCTGGGCGACCGCCTGCGGCTCGCTATCCGGGAGGACACCACCAAGATGATCGGGTCCCTGATGAACAGCCCGGGAATGCCCGACTCCACGGTGGGCTTTGGCATCATTCCTGATGGCCTGGTGGACATAGCAGACAAGGCTGACATTGGCACGTACCCTCCCGTGGGGGAGATCCTGACCAAAGTGACCGAGGTGAGCGACGTGTTGAAGACCAAGGCAGACTTGCTGCACGAGGTTCGTGGCATGGTCCTGGACCACGACGGGCAGATCAAACACCTGCTGGAGTCGGCCCGACCCTCGCCGCTCACCTCCATTGACATGCTGGAGGAATACGTGGACACCCGGCTGAGCAACCTGCGTGGAGAGCTGCTCGATGGCTTTGAGAAGAAGCTGGGGAAGATCCAGACCACGTGCGACTTCCGGATCCAAGAGGTGCGGCAGCAGTGCGAGGAAGAGAAAGCTGCCAATCTGCGGCTGCAGCAGACACTGGATGGGAAGGAGTTAGAGATCAAGAAAGAGATCTCCCAACTGGAGACCCAGATCCAAGGGCTGACAGTGGTGGAAAGCTGCTGCAGCAACCTGGACTACCTCACTGATCGCATGAACATCCTAGAGAAAGGCCTGCACAGCATCTCCGAGTCCCAGAAGAACTTACACTCACGTATGGATGGAGAAGTCTCAACTGCCACCCTCGAGAACCTCTTTGAAGGGCGCTTTGAGGATCTGGAAGCCAGACTCAATGCTACAGAGAGGGAAACGGGGAGCTGCTGCTCCAGTGTAGAGGACAGCATGAGAGGCACAGTGGTAGCAGAGGTGGATGGCATGAGGACTGCCTTTGAAGACAAAATGCAGACCTTGGAGGACAGATTCATGACCATTGTGGGGGAGCTGAACAACATCAGTGCTCCTGTGGGCATGGATGGAGCAGTGGTGCCTGTGCTGGAGGGGGAGCTTGCCAGCATGAGGAAGCGTACGGACGAGAGACTGGAGGTGTTACAGAATCGCCTTGTCACGCTAGAGAGTACTTGTTCCCTGGGCTGCACCTCTGCCTCCAAAGACGTGGAGACCTTCCGGACAGAGATCGAGGACTGCCAGAACAAGAACCAGGACCTGCTCCTCCGAATGGACAGCAATTACGACCTCCTGAACAAGCTGAATGCCACCATCCTGGAGATCCAGCGGCGAATTGAGGAAGAAGCATCGGGAGCTTTGCAAGGGGAAATCACCTTGCTAAAGATCAACCTGAACACCATGAGCAAGTCCCTGACAGGGCTCAAGGACTCTGTCTCCCAGTACTCAGACACTGTGGCACATGTCAACTCCTCACTGGATGAGCATGAGCGGAAAATCGAGGATGAGGTCCACTCCATCCAGGAGAAAGTCAGCGACCAAGGCTCCCAGCTCTTCTTCAGCAACCGGCGTGTCTTGAATCTCAAGGGAGACTTGGAGCGACTCAAAGCCAGGATTGTCAGTGACCTGAGCTCCTGCAAAAGCGTGGCCCATGACCTACAGCGGGAGATCACTCATTTTGATGAGCGGGTGGCGCGGGTGGAGAACCTGTGTGGCAGGCTGGGTGCCGTCACAGGAAGCCTGGACATCATCAGGGACGAACTAGAGAAACACACGGGCAGCCTGTGGGACTACATGGACCATATGAACGGGACCTTGGCTGCTCACTCTCAGGAAATAACAGGACTGAAGGACAACCTGCTTGACTGCCAAGCCAAAGTGTCCGAGCTGGCGGAGCAGGTCAGCCACTTGGAGGAGCAGGCAGACACGAAGCAGCATTAGCCATCCTGACACTCCTTTCTTCTCTCTGCCTGGAAGAACAGAATTAATTTATATCACACAGACTTACTCCAATGTGACAACCGTTCTTTGGATATTTTTTTTAATTAAAAGATAAATTAAAAGCTGCTACAAACCTGTTCTTCCCCATCCTCCTTTAAAAAAGAGAATTTACCAGCCCTGCTTTTTGTTTTGCCATTACTGTGCTTCCCTCCCAGCGCTCAGCAGCTGTGCTGGCCCCACGGAGCCTGCGCTGCAGCTGGAGGGGGTGGTTTGGCTCCTGGACTGATGACTCCAGAAGGGCAATTCAAGAGGAAGCTGGAGGCGGGATTTTTTTTTTTTTTTATGGATTTATCACTTCTTGAAGAATAAAACTCTGTAGTTGCGAGTTGAGGAATAGGGTTTCTCCGACGTGAAGACCACCTGCATCTTAATCCAGGGAGTAAAGAGAGCCAGGACTCCTAACCGGCTGCAAAACTCACCCCAGGAATTGTGGATTTCAAAGAAAACACATATTGCCATGTGTCCCTGGGAATTATAACCCCCTCTTTGAGATGTCAGCCCTCCTTGTGTAAGGTAAATCCATTTATACTGCTCATTTCTTCATGCAAACGCACATGCACTACAGAGCATATGAGGATATGCATTAGGAAAACATATGTATGTATATATATTTTGAACAATCCACAGTCATGGTGCTTGTCCAATTGCAAAGTCTTCTAGTGGTGCCCCTGTCTCCCTTGCTCTTTGATCACGGCTGAGACAGACATGAAGGGTTATGGAAATCTTGCGTCTTCCCTGACGGCCCGCTGTCCTTTGGATGTTACTGAAGACATGTGGGGCTATAAGGGGCCTGGAGAGCAGTCCTGTCCCCCAGCTCTGGCTCTCGTCTGTTTTAATTGCTTGAACTGTGAACATGGATTCCCTCCTGTTGTCACGGGGCAGCAAGGTCCAGCTGTGATAGGGAGGAGATCCCCGTTGTGCAGGGAGGCAACATGTTCAGCCAGCGCAGGAGCATGGGGCTGCTTCCTCCCTGCCTTCAGCTGCTGGTGAGCGCCAAGGAAGGGGAAGGTGGCCTGGTTGAGGAGCAACCTCAGCACAACCGTGGGGAAGGACTGACCCCATTCAGGCATCCAAGCCAAGTTAGTGCAGCACGAGACCTGCATGATTCCCCCAGTTTCACTCTTCTTTCCCATGACAGGGCAGCCCGGAAAAGACCGTACAGGTACCTGAGCGACTCCAGCTTCACCCTGGGGGGAGCTAGTGCCTCTTCCCCACAGCTGTTCCCCACCAAGTCCAGCCCTTTGGAGAGGCCACCTCCACTGCTCAGCCTGGAGGGACCATAGTACCAGAAAGGATGAAGAAGAAATTAAGGAGCCTGTGTTTGACCAGCTCTGGCACGTTATAGTGGAGGAATCTGCTTTCCTAGAGGCTCAGAGCTGCAGGTAGCAGCCTCTCACTTCATCTAGCCTCCAGCCCCACTGCCTGCTGTCGCCCTACCCTGCATCCTTGCTCTTCCTCACCATGATTACCTGGGTCAGGGTGCAACATAGCAGCAGCGAGCACCACGCACAGCCCACAGCACCTGCCCAGGGCTGCTCTCACAGGCATGAAGCAGCAGTGATGCCCAAGAGGGGTGCAATAGGGACAGCTTGTCCATCCCAACTCCTCTTTCAAACAGAAGATCCAATGCTGGGAGGAACTGCAAGGATCACCCAGTGCTATTGGCCATGCCACTTTACCCTGACCCTGCTGGGGCTGAGGAATGGTCACAGTAGCAAAATCCACTCACTCTGCTCTAGATATGGCCAAGTTAGGGCTACACTGTCCCTGCTGAGCCTTCTGCAGCTAAGAGGAAGGAGCTGAGGAGCAACATCCAGCTGCCTCCTGTTAAACCACAAGGATGGTTTTGGGCTCAGCCAAAGTCACAGTTTCATGCCAACCCTCAGCGCTGTTCAAGGGCCTGCAGAGTCCTCAGCCCTAAAGAGCCCCCTGCCCAAGCCAACCTCTGCATCTTGTCACAAGAGGAAGAAAGAAGGGCTGCAGCAACCAAAGAAGAAAGATTAACCAAGCACCATGTATGGGATTGCCATACAGCCACAGCTTGGGCTGAAAAGGAACAGCTCCCTCCAGCCGCAAGAGAGGGGGATTCTGGTAACAAAGCTAGGGGAGGAAGAGCCTTCCAGAAAATGGTGCTATGTTTGGACTATTCCTGATGTGTCACTTGAAGATAGGGACAGTTTCTACTTCAGTTCTCAGCTATTCATACTTAAAAAGTGAAGTGAACTCTGTGTAAAATAGGGCATTTTTTTGCTTGCCAAGAGGGAAGAAGATTGGCCTCATGGGGTTGTTCTTACATGGGGCAAGCCTCCGAGGTGGTTGGTGAGTGATCTTGGGAAGAGGCTGTGTTTTATTGTTTTTAAAGCCTTGTATATTTGTTCAGATTTTAAAAGCTGAAAGACTGTTTGTATGGAAAAGAAAAATAAAGTATTTCTTGCTGAGGTTTCCAGCATCAATATAAATGTGGCTTTAAGGAAAAAAAAAAAAAAAAAGGGGGGGGGGGGGGGGGTTAATAAGCATAAACCCCCCCCAAGAAGCATAACACCTTTTCTAAGCCACTCCACAAGCCCAGAAAGCTGCAGGTTTCATCTCCGAGAGACACCCTCAACAGAACCCCTGAGGAGGATAAATGCACCTGCATTTGTGCAAGGACTCAATCTGATTCCCCCCTTCCATGCACAGGACTTAAGGAAACAAGAGACAGGCTGGATTAAGATACTATTTATTAATGCTTTTAGTGAAGAACATGTCAACCCTGACAGCTTCCAGCCACCTTTAAGATCCCTGATCCCTGCATTCCACCAGCTACCAAACAAAGTAGCTGGACTGTCTGGGAACACCAGTCAAACCAGAGGTAGAAACAGCTATGCTAGAGGCTCATTAATAAATACAACAGTGATCCATCACCTTTAAAAAACAGCCATGTTTTAAACATATAAAGAACATTAAGACAGCACTTGGCTTAAAGGAAGTTTCAGTTTAGTAAATGAGTTTTTCTAAAGATAGAGCTCCCCTACCCTCATTTTGCCCCTCGAGGAGTATTTCTAGTGCAGAATATAACCCGTATCAGAAGTGCAGTACACCTGAGCAGCACACAGCAGGAAAAGATGCATCTGTTGCATCCAGTTCAGCAGATGCTCATGGGAGAGTCCTTGGCCTGGTATCTGTGGGCAGCAGGGTCAACAGAAGTCTTCCAAGTCAATGACAGGCAGTGGAGGTCTCCAGTAGGCAAAGTGGCTGTATTCAGGACACACTAGAGCAGCGCTCCCATGCTGCCCTACAGGAGGGAAGATCAGCTCCACTAGCTCCGACAGCCGCTCGTACCTAAGGAGTCAAAAAGAAATTACAGCAGTAATGGATAAAAAGAGGCTTAAGGCAATTTTGTCTGCAGGGACCTTGCAAACACGCAGTCAAGGCTACCAAGTTCATGCTAGTATTACTGTATTCACCGGTCTGTGCTCAGTCCCATAGTGATCTAGCGCTGCCATCACAGCTTGCCTGGCTGTCGAGGAGACAGGCTAGCTTAAGTCAGAAGTCTTGTTTCCTTTTATTCCCACAAGACTCTTCCTTGCATTAAGTCTAGTTAACCCAAAGGTACTAAGGAGCATAGAAGCAGCTTACGTTGACTTGTGGGTCTTTGCGAGTTCCTGGATCAGTTCTCCCTTGGGGTTGACAGTAAATATGTGACTCTCCAGTAGTCCTACTTGCTTGTAAGCATATACATCCTGCCAAGAGAAGGCCAATAAGAAGTGTGAGCCACAGAAGTATGCTACTACCCCTGCCAGCATCCTCCCCCTCATCCCCAAGGAACCCACTTACATTGACTCTGTTCCCAAAGGCTGCAAAGAAGGGCTGCTTTGGGGCAAAAAGGTTCCGGATATCCATCAAGCAGGAAATCTTGAACACCTCTGGCTTCTTCTCAATCACCTCCCTGCAGCACAAAGGACATGCATGGAGCCCCAGCTCAGAGCAGCATCACCAGGCTAGGACTGGGGACAGCCAGACAGGGGCTTGAAGGGCAACAGTAGTTTCAAGCATTGCAAGAGCTTCGATGAAGGCAGGCCAAGGTCTTCCTGCTGCCTCCCATGAAAGGCATCCAGCACCATATAAGCCATGTGTGGTTTAAAGCTGGGACACTTCTAAGCTTTGAGAGAGGGGAAGAGCAAAGTGCCATCACTGTGGCACAGGAAGGTGCAGGGCTGGGGAACAAAGAGGAACTGGCACCTGTGGAAGGCAGAGAAGAGGCTGCTGGGGGCCAACAGGATGGGGCCCTTGGGGAGGGCACAGCCTTGCTCATTGACCCATTTCAGGTAGCCTTTGGTGATGTGTGCCATGCCAATCGCTCTTGCTGAGCAATAGAGGAACTTGTAGCCATTGCTGGAAAGAGAACGAGAACCTGTCAGAGCTGTGTTCTGGACAAGGCACCCTCTGAATCGCCCTGCCCTGCCTTTAGGGCAGAAGGTGCGACTGTCTGACCTAACCAGAATCTGCTTGACCTCTTCAAGAGACAGAGTGGCTTCACAAGTGCTACAGCTCACTCGTTCAGCAGAAACCCAAATGAGCCTTCATCCTTGTTGTGGCAAAGCCCAAGGAACAGAGATGAGGGGCCCTATGCCATCTTTTAGGCCTTTCCTAACACTATCATTCATGCTACAAATTGCCCTTCCTCATTTGGTGCCCATCACACTCAGTGCCCCACAGCTGCCTCTTGCCCTTTTCATGAGTCTCAGCTGTGCACATGGAGAGGACTCAGTCCTGTGCCACGTGCTCTAGGTGACCCTGCATGTGCAGGGGTGTTGGACTAGATGATCTCTAATGGTCCCTTCAACCTCAACCATTCTATGGTTCTGAGACTCCCAGGCCAGCATGAAAACACTAGTTACATCCTTGTGAACCCAGTACAGCTTATGAGAAGCTGGACACAGTCCCTACAACGCCTCTAAGTTGCCAGCATTGCTAGATAAGTGCACTGCTTTTTGGAATCAGAGACTAACAGGTACAAGGTGCAGGTAAAGGCAGGCCACAGATGTGGCAGCACAGAAGGCTCAGCCTGGCTTCACAGGACAATCAAGTAGTCCTAGCTCCACCCTGAGCCGGGCTGAGCAAACAGCGAGCCGACAGTGCCTCTTAGTGGCTGAAGATAGCAAGGCAGAGAGACAGAACTGAACCTTGGGCTCCTGCAAGTATCCACGGCCCCAGGAACAAAATATCAGCAAGAGGAAGCTGGGACAGCTGCAGACCTCAAGGCAGGTACTTGGTATCAGGCTTCCCCTCCACCACCCTCCTGCCTCCTATCAGCCTCAGGGTGCTAGTGGATCCAATACACACAGGTGGATTTTGTGGAAGAGTTTAGCAATCCCATGATGAGTCCAATCTTTTCCCAGATGTGGCAAGATGTGTCCTAGAGCATCCGACCTAGCAGGAAAGGAGGAACAAGTTAGGCTGATCCAGGCAGAATGCAATGGAATTGGTGCCTTCCTGGCTGCTTACACAAGCCTTGAAAGGCACTTTTCCCTGACAAGGGCAGCACAGACAGGCGAGACACAGAAGGACGCTTTACTTGGTGATGGTGCCGTCAATGTCCGAGATCACCACCTTGTCATCCCAGTTCCACAGATAGATGGTGGCCTCACAGCGACATGTGCCCTGATACTGAGTTGTCACGCTGAACACCACCTCATTGGGGCCATCCCGCAGATTCAGCCTTTCCTGCGGCAGAGGAAACACCACAGAGGTGACACCGCCACACGGAGGAAGAATAGCACTCAGCAGCTCAGCCAGAATAAGACTCTCTGAAGTAGGGTCTTCAAGCATAGCACACAAGCACCAATTCACTGCCAGCCCAAAGACCAAGGCCAAGACTGTCACTCAGCCAGACCACAGAGGTCCCAGGTCTCTAAAAGGGTGGTAACTGAGGGCAAAATACTTGAAAGTCCTATAAAAACATAGGTCAGAAGCAAAGAGAAGCAGAGAGTCTTATGAGAAGAATGTGTTCCCACTGCACAGAGGGAGGCCAGTGAAGGAGGGGAGTACGCACAATTTGTTTGGAGGAAAGACGCAGAGATTTCTTGTAGGTTGGCAGAGATTTATGTGCTGATGCATCCTTTGCTAAGAGGTCCCCAGCATCTAGCAGATCATCATCACTGGATGATACCTCCTCCTCCTGCCTACACAAAGAAGGAAAGAGTCTTTCCGTTTTTTTCTGTGCAGGTCATGGCTTTTCCCAGGAACACAGATCTGGGAGGAATTCAGAAGACAACTTTGCATGGCCTGAAATCAGCCAGAGCATTAACAGAGGTTTTTGCCCCCCATATACCAAGAAAAATTGGAAATAACTGGTCATTAAGAGAAAATCAGGTTTCCTGTAGACATCCCTCCTGCCCTAACTAGGGCCCAGCAGCAGGAGGAAGGCGCTCACCTCTGCTGAACAGAATCCAGCTGCAATGTCTCCACATCAGCCTTGCCTGGGCTTGGTTGGGGCTGCAGACAGAGGGGCACCATTAGCATGTCATCGCAGAAGTAGTCAGGGACAGCACCATTTTGCTTCACTAGCAATTGGAGTAGGGATAGTAAAGGCTGTGGTAGTGCATGTCCCCATCATGAGGACATGGATGGCACATGGAGCAGGGAGAAGGACAAGCTGACACTAGTGTACTGGAGCTGGCACTCCATGAGTCCCAGGAAGCCCAGAGTGGCCTCAGCACTGCCAGGGTGGTCACTGGCTGCTGCTTGGGCACTGACAGACCTGAGGGGACAACGTGCAATAGACACCTTGCCACCAGGTACCTCTGGCCTCTCCTGCACTCAGTCTCTGGCCAGCCCCAAGAACCTGCTATTCTGTGGCCAGAACAGTTCCTGAACCCAGGGAAACAGCTGCCAGGGCCACCACTGCAGACACACCTCCTCCACAGGGAATTCTTGCCTCCTCCAGGAAAACCACCACCTGCTGCTCTTCTTTGGCATCTTCTCCTTCACTAGTCTGTTGATGATGCTCTGTGAATATGACAGAACACCAAAACAAGTCATTCTCCAGCACAGAGATGCTAAGATGCCCAAGAGCCTAAAGAAAATAATTTCCTAGACTTTTCTTCCAAATTATTTAAAGGATAGCATGAACTCTCCTGACCTGCCATGAGCTGAGACAGTTTGAGGCAAAGATACCACAAATGATTCCTTGATATAGTTTAAAAACACACACAAACCCACACAATAAAATACGCACCTGTAAACTCTATTCTATACAGTCTCAGGCAGCTCCATATTGCTCTGGAGCAGGCCCATGCACATCCCAAATCCTTTCAAATATCCAAGCTATCTTACTCCTACTTCTGTGCAGGCAGGAATAGCCACTGAAATAAGTCATTTTTAATACTGAAATTTACTTTCCACATTTCAGTAGAAACCAGAAGAGTCACTCCCTAGGTACATCTGAGGAAAGGACAGATCATGGGGCCTGTAGGCTACAGCAACCCTCAGCTCTGCCCCAGATTCCTTACAAAGCTTTGGGGAGCAGATTAGGGCTTCAAGAATGCCCTGTTGGGCATCGGTGTAGGTGTGCATGTGTCACTGACCTCAGGAATGTTTTTCTGGAAGGCCTGAAGAGAGAGGACCATGGGAGCAGCCACTGCCCAGTTGTAATACCTGGAATAAGCAGAGAGATGAGAATACCACAGCACAGACTGAGCAGTCTCAGGAAGGCAGTGGGAAGAGATGGGTAGCACATCTCCATGCAAGCCAGAAAGTAGAAGGGGTCTGGAAGATCTCTTACATTCTCTTGGGAATGTAAGGACATGTCACAGCTTGGCTATAGCTGCAGGCAGCTGACATCCTTTTGACATCCTAGAGCATCCCTCAGGCATGTCCATTTGATCATTACACGCAGAAAACAAACCAGACAGCATACTGGTGAGTGATCACATGAGCAAGCAGACTTTCCAGGGGTGAAGACATGAGGAAGTTGTGTGCAAGTCTGGATGCCTGCCAGCACAGCACTGGAGCTGCAAGGTCTGTTTTCAGATCACTGTTCTACAGCAAGGCTGCAAAACTCCTGCCCGTAGCTACTATATAACAATAATTGCCTCAAATGGAGGCACATTCCTACAGGAACATTTCTAAAGGGAAAGAGAGGTCTCACTGGTTATATCACACTAAAACTGTGAGGAAGAGCAGGCCACTCACTTCTTGTTGAGTAGTATCACCAGGTTTGGATCATCAACAATTCCTGGATTTTCTGCAAATTCCTGGTAGGAGACGATGTGCTCCATGAATTTTTCTAATGGGACAGAAGCAGCATCATGCCACTGGTTTACACAACAGGTTTTACAACAAGCAGATTCCCCTCATACCTACCATGAGAGAGCTGCCTGCTGCCCCCAAGGCCTCCACACAGTGACAGTGCAATTGAGGGCATTAAGTCTGACTTTGAGTCCATGGGGCTCTCAGCAGCCAAGTCAGACGGCAGCTGGACACAAGAAGTGCTGCTGGGGTCAGCCACAGGCTTTGGATTCTGCTCTGTGTCACTACAGCAAAAAACAGAAGCAGACAGTAATTTTAGATGCACTCCTAGATCCTTTGGTATATAAAAAAAAGTAAAAGTTTCTCAAGAAAGTCTGAGCTCGGCTAGTTTAGGCCTTCATACCTTCTGGGGAAATAAAGAGCCACCTGCTCCTCATGCAGTCTGGTGAGGTCTTCTAGGTAAACATCACTGGGACCCAGGTGAGGACTTTTTTTGATGGATCCTCAATGCAAAGACAATAAGGAGAGAGCTTAGCTGAACTGCCTTTCCAGCCTCTCACATCTAACAAGAAACTTAACAGCATTTTCTTCTGTGTCCCACAGATATGTTATAAACAGACGGCATCTTTCCTCCTTAAGCAACAGCATCAGTAACACCCTCACCTTGTCTCTTCTGGCTTTCCAGGTAGGGCTCTGGGCACTCCAAGGCCACCTGCCTTGGGCCAGCAGCTCCTTCAACAGCCAAGGGCTTAGAGTCCAGCCGAACCTCTGGCACAAAATACGCTTCTTCCTTCTCTTCCTCTGGGCCCTGCTCCTCTTGCAGGGAGGAGGAAGACTTCAGTAAGCCCTCAGCCCGCACAGTGCTGGGAATGTCCTTCAGGCTGTGGGAGCTGTCCCCTCCCTGGGGTGGGGGTATTGGTTCAACAACAGACACAGCAGAGGAACGAGGTGCATCCTGCAGTCCTGCTGGGCTTGGAGCACCTCCCAAGTCTTCAGAGGCAGCAACACTGTGGGTTGTTCCATCCACCAGAGCTGGTGCCATTGACGCAACAGCTGATACAGCAGAAACAGCCTTTGTGGACTTGGCCGATTCAACTCGCTCCAATTTATTCACCTTGGGGAAAGCAGAGAAACATGTTTGAGTAGATGAAGTAAACCAAAGCATGCTTTGGAGAGGAGAGCTTCTCTGTTGCTGTCTAACCACAGCTTTTTCTGCTTTCACTCAGCTCCTTCAGGCACCTGCCATCTCAGTCACTAGAGGGGGAGCAAGAGCAGAAACTCACCTGAGGGAGCCTTCCCCAGGCCCACTGCATATGGGATTCAGCCCCTAGAGCAAAACTCTCCTGAGGTCTGATCTCCAGCTCAGAGTCACTTTTGGGAGAAGACTGATGGCTCAGGGAGAGGCTGCAACAAGAGAAGGCAATATTGGACCTGACCAGCCACTAAGCCCAAAGTTTTCCTGTCATTGTAGTGGCATCTAGGGCTAAGAACCTTTGTAAAGCTGATTCCCAGAGAATCAATCCTGCCCCATAATATCTACAAATGAGCAAGACTCATAGGAAGCTGCAGCCTGAGGCAGTAAAGTGATATAACCCAGACTGTCCAGCAGCAGGTCAGTAGCAGGGCAGGGATCAGTCTGGGATCAAGCTGAGCTGCCTGCGTACATGGGCTTCTTGCATCTTTGACCACAGCCAGGAGAAGTCTCCTTCACAGGCCAAGACAGAGCTCTTAGCTTTCCTTCAACCACATCTTATCAGGCCATGGAAAAAAAATATCTTCCTTTCTTGACACTTTCAAAGAATTTTTCCTTAAAGCCTGCCCTAACTTTGCAAGTCACATTCCCTGCTCTGACCAAACCCAAGCAGAACACTTTTCCTCCATCTCCATTACCTGTCCACAGAGGCCAGCTCACCATCAGAATAAGGGTAGATTTCTTGAGACTGCAAGGACTCTGCTTCTTTGGAGAGATCCGTAAAGGAAAAATATACTGAATCACTGCAAAAGACAGAGGTTAGTTATGCAGCAGTTGGCCCTACTCTCAGATGGCAGTCATCTCCATAAAATTGCTAACACACAAATTTTCCATTTCCACCACACTTTTCCAAGCCTCTATTCAAGGAGTGCCCAAGTAGGAACTTCACAGAAGGCTAGTGTCCGACTCAAAAGAACTTTCATAGAGAAAAAGGCACGTTTCAGTCCTGCAGAGCATCAACAGGTCAGCTTGAAGGTGTAAGCCCACTGTGTCCCACTGCCCAGATAACAAGCTTACCTGTGGGGGGTTGGCAGCCTGCATTTCTCTTCCAGAAACATTTCACTTTCAGTGTCCTTAGAGCCTTCCAAGTTGGACTCTGCAACCTCCTTCCGCCTGGGCTTCTTCTTGCGACGCCTCCTTTTGCGCAGGGTCACTTCAGAGCTTGAGACCTCCTGCCCCTGGGAGGCCTGAGCTACATCCTCTAGGATCTCCTCCATGGGGATGGGGGAAGTGCAGAGATAGGAAGGAATACTCCCCTGAAACACAGATGCAAGACCAGGTTTCATTTCAAACTCCTTACTTTTCCATGGCCCTCCTCTATACAACTCTCAACCATTGTAGCCAACATCACTAAGCCTCAACCTTTGGAGTGGTTTTGTGGCTTGGCCTAAAGAAGATGTTTTGTAAACACAACATAATAAAATAAAAATATCTGGTCATAAGGAGGCACAAAGAAGGAGAAATAGGCAGGAGATGGCACCAAGAGACTTATATTATGGAGACTGCTGATGGAATTTGGCTCCTGAGCCCTCTGCCTGCTAGTAATCCTCTCTAACTCAGTCTAATCCAGTTCAAACTAACAGCAACCACAAGGCAGGCTGGAAGTTGGCTGAGATTTCTTGAAGCAGCAGTTAGTCTTGTCCCACTTCCAGTGGAGCAGAGAGACTACCACAAGATCTAGCTCCTTCTCACCCCTGTCTCAAGATCCCTCAAGAGGCCAAGCCCTGAGGTATCTGCATGGCTGGCCAACAGTTATGCCCAGAGACAGAGGCCTGAGATGTAGATGTCTAGTCTAATATTCCCTCAAGGTGATACACAGTCCAGGTCCCATGCACTGATTGCGCAGTCCTTTCATAGAAAATTTTCTAGACGTGCCAATGCCAGAGCAGCTAATATAGCCCCAAAACACAGCAGCCCAAGCCTGGCCCTTCTATTTGAGCCCCACAACTCAAGGCAGCCACAGCAAGAGAGCACACACAACCTAAGGGCTCCTCAGGCATCTATATCCTTCACAATCTTTAGATGTCCTCATTGGCCACTTCCATAGGTTGTTCATGTGGTTCTGATCCTTCAGGTCACCAGCCTGGGCTAGTCAACATTTCCTGGGCTTTGCAGGACTCTGCACTGAAAGTCCCAGTCCCCCTTGTAGATCTGCCTATGTGAACTGGTAGCAAGTGCACTGGACCCACATCACAGGAACTTGGAGCAGCAGCTGAGGGATTTGCATTCATTTCTTCATCACCAACCTCATTCTCATCTGACTCCTGGACAAAGAAGGCCTCTCCATTATCACCGAGCTTCATGTGCAGATCCACAGTCTCCCCATTGATTTCAATGTCAACCTGACAAAGGGCAGAAGTTCATTCATCCAAATGCACCCATTCATCGGTGTACAAAACAACCCTACCCATAGGAGGGGACTGGTTGGGTTTGCTCAGAGAGCTGAGGCAAGGGACCTATCCCGATTTCTCCAGGAAGAACCATCCTCTTCAAAAGAGGATGGCTTCCTGCAGAGGGGGCATTTCTTTGAAAACTAGCTAACACCCCTTTCAGGAGGCCTCTTCCCTCAAAGAGGATTCTTTTTGTAAGCATAGACATTAGTCTTCCATCCCACAAATGACTCCTGTTCATGACAGCATCTCTTGGTTAGATGCATCCTCTCTGGGGACACCAAGAACACTCTACATAGATCATAGGTCTTGGGACACCAGAAGCACAATTTTCCCCCCCACCCAAGAAACTTGCTTGCACTACCACCATGACAGTGACAGTGGAGGGGAGGACACAGCTTTATTGAACTTAGAGCAAAGAGCACCCAGAGGAAGGAACTCAGGTTCTCCAGTATTCACCTTGCCAGGGTGAGCACCACTTACCACCTTCTCCTTGGAGCGCAACACACCCAGCTTCCCAAAGCGCACGTGGAATGGGGAACACTGGAAGGAGTTATCAGGCTGTCTCACCACGATGACATCGATGCATCCTGTCAGGGTGGCTGGGTTCAGACCCCTGTACAGCTCCTTCACGGTGACGAAGACTGTCTCAGCAAGCTGCCCCACATAGTTCATTGTTTGAGACTATAGCAAAGATACAGGAACAGACCTGGGTCAGAAGGAAAAAGGACTCCGCCAGGCAGACTCCTGGCATAAACTCACCCATGTAAGTCATTTTGTTTCACAGCTGCAAACACAACCACACCAGGGTGACAGATAAGTCATTAGGGAAACATAGGCAAAGATATGAAGGGCCTCAGTAGAGACCAGCTGTGAAGCACCAATAGATGGAACAGAAGCCAGAGCACTAACCATCATATTTGGCTTCAATGAAAGATGCCTTTGCCATCAGGCACCAGCATCATACTTGCCCTTAGGAGGACAAATATTACTTCACAACCACATCTTGTAATCAAATTGTTAAAATAGCATTCAAACAAACACTTATTTGGAGAGACATCCTGTCCTGAACTGTCCTTAAGAGCTCTGGGAAGAGAGGCAAGAGGTCCAAGCAGTAGCTACAGACACTACACACTCATCTTACTCAAAACCCAAAACAATCAGTGCCCGCTCAGAGGTACACATAGCCAAAATGATCATATGTGGCCCTTGTGTGGACCAGAACACTCTAGCTGTTGCTCTTTGGCCACTGCCACCATCATGCAGCTTCCCAGGGAGAGGGGCTGCTGCTGCAGGCAGACCAAGACATTCCAGACAGCACCACACAGCTGCCATCAGCCAGCAGGTCCTGCCATGGGCACCTCCAGGTCTCTGCAGCACAGGGGCTCTCCTGGTCTTCCCAGTTCTCAGCTGGGGAGCAGCAGTAACCTAGGAGATGGCTGGAAGGCCAGGTGGGATAAGCCTGCACAGGTCTGAAGGAAGAAGGACCACACACTTGAGCCTTCATCTTGCCCAGAGCATTGCCAGGGCCAGGGAGGAGAGGCCTATTTCTGCAGGCTCTGCAATACTGCTCTGTATGAGAGCACCTTGCATGGCCTCCAGTCATCAACTGGACAAGCCAGCTCCCTGCCTTGGAGGCTTGTGCTGGGGTGCTGCAAATAAAAGCCAGGTTCAAGTCTGCTCCCTCACTAGGATGCAGCTTCAATAAGACAACCATGCCACACTGTCATGTGAAACCCCCATAGCAAGGCCACAGTGAGCAGCACATCCGAGTATCACAAGGGCCACATCCAGCTTCCAGAGCTGCCACCTTTGGGCCCACCTTGCCCCAGGATGGTCACTGGACATGAGCTAAGGCACCTCCTACTCCTGCAGCAGGGTCACCAACAGCACGGTGTCCCCAGGGAGACCAGCACAGCTCCCAGGAGCTCACGTGACCATGGAGAGGAAGGTAATTCCTTACCCAGAGGGACAAGGACAGACAGAGGCTGCCTGATGTCCGCCCTGCCTTGGCAGACACTGGCCGCCTCCGGCCCGTCTCGCACAAGCTCACGCGCTCCCTGCTCCCAGGCATCCCTTGGCTCCCTGCTGGAGACAGCTCCACACCGTGTCCAGCTCCATGGTCCCTCTGCTCCTCTCTGGCACAGCAACAGGGGAGAACGAGCCAGCCCCGCCGCAGCTAAGCGGGCCCTGTGCGGGCAGGGGAGGCAGTACTGGGCAGCTCCAGAAGCTTCAGTGGCTCCGTCAGCACCGCACGGGCCGGTGTCACAGGATAAGGCTCCCGCTGCACCGTGCTGCTGAGCCCGGCATTCCCTGGCGCTGCCGCCGGACAGGGCCCTGCGCTGCCTTCCCATGGGGCACACGGGAGGCACCAGGAGGACAGTGCAAACACCCAGGGCCAGCCCTACCGCTGGCAGGCTCCTAGTTGGGGTTAGTCCAGGATACACACCAGGATGGATCTGGAAAGCATTTTGGGGGGGTGAGGGGGAGGGAGGGAAAGAAACACTAAGAGGAAAATCCCCCCACAACCCAGGGAGCCAAGGGGTGAATGACCACCCCCACAAGCAGCCCCACATCACATGAAACATTTGCAGGGCCACTGCAGCCCCCAATGAAGCACATTGCGGAGTGACCCAGTGTGTGACACGCTGCAGACCATTGGGTCTGGGGGACCAGCCACCACTTCTTCATGCAGCCCCTTCACTGCAGGGCCTCCCCAGACACACTCAGGACACCCCAAGTAGGCGCTGAGGCAGGTTTGGGAAATGGCACAGGGCAAGGGTGGAAGCCAGGCCAGAGTCATGGAGAAACTGCTGTGTCAATGGGGAATGGAGAGACATCCCCACTGCCCCCAGCTACCACAGGGCCCTCACAGCACATACCTCAACCAGGGCACCCCCTACAAACCCAGGTGCTGTTGCAGACTCTGCACATACCCCCCAGCCAGTCCCTGCTGCAGTGGCAAATGCAGGAGGGCTCCAGCACCTCAAAAGCTCCAAGGGAGCTTCACAGGACACTGCATACACCCAGCCCAGCACCTATCCCACCTAGAGCAAGCTGTGGTCCATGTTCAGGCTCAGATCTGTTCCCAGTGGATCACCCCAAGACAAGTAGGGGCACAGCCTTCTGCCACCCAGCCCTCACAGACAGGGAGGAGGCAACAAGCCTCACAGGCCACCACTCCAGCCAAAAAGCCTCCCCAGATAAGTAAGGCACCTTGCTAACAAGCCACCTCCCCGGGCACCCTACAGAGAGACCTGTCCCCATTACCTGGGCAGCAGCGTAACTTCAGTGCACTCTCAGCTCAGGAGCAAAGCCGGCCTAAAAGCCCCAGGAACTGCCTGTCCCAGGAGCACTACCTTACCCTCAGCTCCACCTCTTTACCTGCCTCTCCCTTCCTCTCACCTGAGCAAGGGGAGGGTCCCGTCCCTTAAATAACATCAAATCCCCAGCGCAGAGCTTCCTGCAGAGCCTATGAGGGCTCTGGGGAGGCCCCGAGGGTGGATCTGCTGGCAGCAGCTGCTGATGGGAGCAGCTGTGTGTCATTGCAACCAGCTCTCCTGCTCCAGTGGCTCTAGGCAGCACTGCCAAATGTCATTCCCTGATGGAAAGATTCCTTCCTTCCTCTCTCATTCATTTCCCAAATCAGATTTGCAAGACTACTGCAGCGGGACCTACCAGGCTTGAACTTCCCGGGAATGTTCTCCTTTCTGAGGCTTTCACATCATGGCAGGTGGGGCTGAGGGGCAATATTTGTGCTCAGGTTAAGGTGGTGTAGTCCAGCTATGGGAAGTATCTTGCTATAGAGTCCATGCTGGATGCTTATTTCTCCTCCCCAGCTTTACATGCATGCCTGGTCATATAGGTATGGATAATTGCTGGGTTGCTTCCTTAATTGCTCCTGGCTGTAAGGGCTGCTGCATTTTAACAACACTGACCAGGCTTAGAGTTGGAGGAATGTGGGTTTATCATGGTTTTGGCATGTGTTTTGTACATGCAGGAATGAGCCTTTGCCGGAATCTGATGTTCTGGGGTGACTCTGGGAATATTTTTAGCTGACCCTCAATAGCTGTAAATTTGAGGGTCGGTTTTGGTGGGCTCTGGGGAGCCCCGCAGAGATCTCACCGCACGGTGGCGACTTCCCCTTTTCCTCCCTCATCCCTGCAGCCATCCCTGCCTGCTCCTTGTGCCCCAGAAACCCTCGGGAGTGCAGCAGCACCCTGGGCCCCACATCCCTCACCGGGGGCAGCACCTAACCTCTCCGCATCCCTCATTGCAGCTTTCTACTCTTTTCTGAGGGGAAGAAGGGGAATGTTAAAAAAAGAAAATTACCCCCTCCCCACAAAAAAAGAGAAAAAAAAAGAAAAAAAAAAAAGGGGGGGCTTTATGAAGGCTGAGCTTTTCTAGATCTCAGTGGGCTGGGGAGAGCCCAGTCTGGAGGGTGGCTGCTTAGGACCTCCTTAGCTGCTGAGGAGGAGGGCCCTCAACACCCATGCTGTCCCAGCTAACTGGGGTTGAGCTGAAGAAATGCCACGTAGGCACCAAGAACTGCGTGTTCCCAGGCAAGTCATATTACCCCGGTGTGGCAATTTGCTCAGCTCTCCGATGCAGGTGAGGCTGATGGATGCAGGTGAGGCTGATGGATGCAGGCAAGGCTGATGGCAAGCTGATGAGTCAGAGATCTGGGTCAGACTGCGACCCCCTGCCAGGTTAGAGACCAGGCACTCACTCACTTGCAGCCAGAAAGGAGACTTCAACCTCAGCCTAGTCTTCAGCCTGGGCACTCCAGTGCCCCACGGGCACTGTGACACCTTGTCGCAGCACTTCAGCTCCGGCTCAGTTTAGACTAACACTTGGCAAGGAGGCTCCTCAGCTGAGGGGGCCTGTCCCCAGCCCCAGTCGGGCTGCCAAGGCCACCGGACACCGCAGGAGGCTGCTGCTCAGCTATCTACACCCTCTTGGGAGCAATCCCGGCCTCCCCCGCCAGTGCCGTCTGTCCAGGGATTCCCACCAGGCCGGAGGGTTTGGATGGGAAAGGGCTTTCCCGAGCCCCTGTCTCCTTCTCGGATAGACGAGACAGCGGGGAAGCCCTGCCAGGCCGGCATTTCCTGCCACGCTGTCATCCGGCCTCGCAGGGACTCCGACTTCCTTCCCGGATCAGCACAGAGCCGCGGCACTGCCGAAAGACGTGACGCAGCCACGGGCACACAGGGAGAAAGACCCATGGCATCAGTGCAGACGGATGGGAGGAATTCCCAGCTGGCAAAAGCAGAAGGCAGCGAGGCTCAGCCGTGCCGCTCGCTCGCTCGGAGCGGGATACAGCTCCCAGAGTCCGGCCCTGCGTGCCGGCCTCGCAGCCGGAAAAACAACTGCAAAGCACAGGATTTTTTTTTTTTTTCCTCTCCCCATATTCCCAGGAGAATCAGGTCAGACTGGCCTGGCATGTGATGGAGTGGGTGGAAAAGTCATTTAGCCTGAAGAGAAGGAAATGAGGAAACGCCACCCACCACTGCCCATCGGAGGCTCGGCGCGAGCATGCGCTGCGGCCCGGGCGGCTTTCAGACCATCCCGCTGGTCTGCGCGTGCCCTTCTGGGAGCCTCCTGACCCATTTCCCATTTCCACCCTGCTAAAAGTCCCCAGTTCTGTAGGCACAAAGTTTGCCCAAAACAGAAAGTGGCGATTCCTCCCCAGCGCAGAAAGGGAGGTCCCTGCGCTCCTCCTGGTACGAGGTGGACCCAGGCAGGGTCTGCGAGCTAAAGCTGACAACAGCCCCAGGGTTTGGCTAAACTGCTGCTCATTACAGCAGCAAAACAGGCCGTGGAGCAGCAGCCCTGAGCCCAGGGGAAGGGGCAGGACACAGTAACGCAGCGGGGAAAACTCCAAACTTTTGCCCAAAGCGGGTGTCTCCTTTCAGGACAGGTGGTGCCAAACTGCACACCGCGCTCACCCAAGCTGCTCATGGCCGATCCCAGCACGGAGCACCGCGAAAGCCCCGGCCCCGCGCTCGGCCCCGGGGCTCAGCCCCGCTCCCGGTTCCCGCTGCTCGCCCGGTCCTCGGGGCTCGCTCTCATGCACGGGTCTGGCGCACGGAGCCGCCGGTGCCAGCTGCCCTTCCCGGTGCGTGCGGCGGTGCCCGCGGTACCGGTGCTGGTACCCGGTATCTGGTACCCGGTATCTGGTACCCGGTACCCGGTGCCCGCGCGCGCCGATCCCCGCGCAAGCGCGCGCGCCGCCCCGGCTCCGCTGACGTCACCGCCCGGTCATGGAGCCGCGCTGATGCCGCTGTGTGTC
>JAWLRI010000180.1:4711286-4770610 GCA_034781795.1 Crypturellus tataupa
TGGGCGCAGCTGGCTGTGCCCGCGAGCTGAGCTGAGCTGCGCTGCGGCGGGTGCAACAGCCTGGATGGAGCTCGCCCTCTGTGCTGGCTCCGTACAGGGAATGCTGAGAGATGAGGTTGTGTAAACATCTTCGTATTTCTAAACTAAGGAGAATGCAAAATATAAAATACCTCTTCTTCCACCCATAACATTGTCGAGTAAGATTCAGATAAGGCCTTTGCTTCCATCTGATAAATGGTCTTTTTAGCTATATGCAATAAAATTACTTATTTGAAAGAAACCACATTTCTCTGGCAACTGAAACCAATGCTGCAAAACAGATTATTGCTGCTAGAGAAACAGATTACCAAAGAATCACATTTGGTAACATCTTTTTTTGTCGTTGTGCCAGCCCGAGCAGCTCCTAGTTCCTTCTGATGTCTGTGCTGCCCTTCGGTTGAGGACAGACTTCTTGCTCATTTATGGAGGGAAAGTGAAATGGATCAGAAAAGTGACCTACATTCGAATAGGTCCAGCCCTCACTTTGTTTTTGAGGGGGGGGGGGGGGGGGTTGAGAAGGGAAGGGGAGAGGGCGGTGGGGAACTTATCATACAGAGTCACAGGATGGTTGAGGTTAGAAGGGATCTCCAGAGATCATCTAGTCCAACCTGCCTGCTCAAGTAGGGGCACCTAGAGCACTTTCAATCGCATGCTTTTAAATCACACATACTAAATACCCATTAAGCTAACTGGTACAATACCGTGTTCCAATTCATTTAAAAATGGAGTGATGATGTACAGATTTTTGATAAGGGCTAATACAGAATGATTCACTTCTCATCAAAGGCAGCTCTCAAGGCTTCCTGCTTCCATGGGGAATTGGTTGGACTAGAGGGGGGATGATAATGTGTCAGAGAATTTTAGCCCCAAATTTTCATTTTTAATTCCATCTAGCCTTTCAGAGACTCAAAACTGCTGTCAGCCACTGGCAGAGCTATAGTTGTTCATGTGAGTTCAGAGATTTTGGGGCAAATTCAGAAGGATTCTTTTATCAGACACAAAAACTCCACCCCACCAACACTCTTCAGTTACTGCAGAGACTAAGATAAAGGCTTCAAAAAGTTCTAAAAATCTTATCCTAGAAGAGTTAAACATTTCAAACTTAAATTCAAAGGGGTCCAGTCCAGAAATTTCAAAAACAAGAAAACAAACCCAACAAATGCAGACTTACAGAAAAAAACAGTGCCAGACAAACCTTCCCACTAAATTACTGCCTTGAAGATCAAGCTTACAAGTCAATGATATACAGTAAAATGCACTGAGATGTGTGTTTTAAGAATGACCCATTTTACCGTGAAATATTGCAGATTTTTAAAATAATGATTTTTGGCACTGTACCTCGTATTCTGTCAAACCAGTTGAACTGCATAAACATGCATCCTCCAGCATATCAGCTATGCTTAGAAGTGCTAATCATAAGTAGTGGGAATAATTTTTCACCTATCGGGTATAAACATCTTGATTGAAATCAACAAAAGCATTGAAGAAAAATTACTTGTACAACATGCTTCTTATGGTGCCTGCAATATAAAACACAACATACAAGTTCCTTAGTTCCTTACAGTGCTTTTATGAAGAGTCATCTCTGTGCTGATGCAGCAGAACGGAAAAGCATTTAGATTCTCCCATCCTTTGGCCCCATTCTCAGGACCTAATTCAATCTAAGTACTTAAGTCTGGAGTTTCATTTTGGCATGAGCAATCTGAAAACATAAGGAAACATTAAGCAGAGGGGCTACGAACTCATGCCAAGAGAATGGGGCTCCCTTGTCAGTAAAGTTTTGCTGCAAAGAATACAAGGGCTGTGTGCACATGACCCATGCGAAGGGTTAATAAATACAAAGGTCTTTGTTTGGGATCATTTCTTATCAGCCAAAACTCCTACTTAAAAAAGAGCAATGCACCACTGCAAGAGGATTTAAGGAGTTCACAAACTTGTTCTTTGGCTCAAAAATGGTATGTAGACTTTATAACGTCATTTTCAGCTTGTACAGTTACTACAGCTGCTTAAATTGGTACGTTGATTAAATTGGTTAACAGGCAGCTGTAAGTACATGCACATTTTACTAATGCAAAGACACACCATAGTTTGCAAAACCATATTAAATAATTAGTAACAGGAACAGAATTCTCTGTGCTATTATTTATTAACACAATGAAGAAAAGCATTTGTATGTCAATACTGATATGATTACATTTACAAAAACCTTAGCTAATTTTCATTTTATGAAAAACACTATATGAGGCTATTTACAGGAATATAAAGCTCAATGATTATTATAGTAAGCAAAAGGAAATTTTAGCTGCATCTACTGAAACATTTGTTAGGTGCACTCTGTAATAGAACTTGCAGTATCAACCTCTTTAAAAATCAACAAACCCCTCATAGCAGAAAATCATCTTTTCTTAGCACTCAGTAATAAAGTATTTTTTATTGACTCTGTGAATTGGATCTCAAGAGACTCATCACTAAATATGCAACTATTTTCATTAAATATGCTTTAAACAAGAGCTTAAAGTTGTTTGTTGAATTATAAGTAGTCTACAGATTTAGATGTTCAATCTTAAAGTCGTAAAAATGCCATTAAATCAATTTGTATAGAAAAATAATGCTTATGCTGGCAACAAGTTATTATTTGATTGTGTGGTAGAAAGATTTGGTAATGGTTTTTCAATAAATATCAAACAATCACACATACAGATGCTATAACCTACCATATGGCACTGCTTTGACCTAACACATAATTCACCAGGGATCATATAATTCAGTTAAAAGGGCCTTTTTTTTTTTTTTTTTGTGCAAAGTCAGACAGACCTGGACCCGCATGTACCTCACTGCTTGTTCTATCTGCATTTGCTTTTATTAAAACTGTTCAATCACAACTGGAAACAACAGTATAAATTTGGGAAAGGTAGGGAAAAAAACTAGTCCATTAATAATCTGCTTTGAAGATGAGAGTGAAAGAAATGCATTTCTTCTGCTCCAGAAGCTTACATAGCCTTTTCCCCCCACCCCCCTCTCCTATGGTCTCAATGACAGCATTTTGTAATTTTTAAAGGAAATTTGGCCATCTAGAGCTTTTGTTATACCTGCCAATTTATTTTGTAGCTCACATCCTTAGGGAGAAAAAGCCTGCAGCTTTGGGATTCAGTCTCACGGCCTGTTTTGTTTGCTGCATTTAGAGATGAATTAGGTTCATGTCTTGCTTCTGTTAAACTCAATGTGATCTTTGTGGTTGACTTCATTAGGACTAAGATGAGACTGTTACAGCCCTCTGCTATCTTTGATGTAAGTGAGGCTGAGAATCCCAGCACTTGGGAGCAGGGCAGCACACCTGCAGCACCCCTCAGTGAAGCCATTTTGGGCTTAAATGTAATTATACCAGATAGAGATTAAGCACACCACACTGGATTTACTTTTTATCTCCTCTTTTCCCCTCAATTGATCTATTTTTTGTGCTAAATACCTGCTAAAAAGCTGTCAAAGGTGCCTAATGACACATATTTAAGTAAAGTACAGTACATTCATCTGAGCAGAATTAATGTAAGTCAAGGACTCAGCATCTGTTCCCTACAGCTTTCCTGGGGAATCAGTCATTGCAGGACTGATCCCATGTCCGCTGAATCCCTTAGTATCTTACAATGTCTATAAACACTGTTTTGAGTTTCTATTACAGAAACAGTTGCCCTAAAATTCTAAAGGGTTGTCTATTTTTATTATTATTTATTTTTTAAAAAGTTCTTTTATTCAGAAAGCAAATCAGTGAAATGACATGAGAATAGCTCATTCTCTTATAAGAACTTCAGTTTTGAAATGGATGAATTGGGGTCACATTTATCAGTGGCGCAATAAACACACACCATCCTCAAACCGGCGTAATCGTGTCTACTTACACACAACTTTGTTTCCAACTGACCTTTATTTCTAAAAATAGGCAATATCACAGAGGGGGTCATTTTGCCTGTCTGGTTAACAGGCTTCTGACCAGATGACTGGCTGCCAAAATCAATATGGACACTGATGAGGAAGAACAGCAGAGCTACAAGAAATCATTTAAACCCCGTTATTTCGTAAAGTGTAAATGGTCACCATTAAGCAGGTCTTTGATCTATAGATAATCACACAACCTGGCTAAAGCCAGTGAGGCACATGAAATATTTTCTCAGAATTAATGGAAAGAACCAAAACTACACTTTTATATATCTAAATTATTGGACTTAGTGGAGGTTATCACACCAGGCGTTATGTGGTGACACACAAACTTTACAGGCTGTAGAACATGAGACTTTGTAGTTGCAGGACTAATTACTGTTTTTTTTTTTTTTTTTTTTGACAGCTAGCGGTCATGAACGGCAAAAAGAACTAAATCGTTCAAAAAGTGTTCCTTACAGCCCATAATGGACTGAAGGAGAATTTGTCTGCCATTCTTCTACTGTATGTAAGGAAACAGGAGATTTTAGATACTTTTTAAATAGGAATATAGCAAGGAACACATTTGATGTCTTACGTCTTGCAAGGTCATACATCACAGCATGTAGCCTGCAAGGTTGCAAGGTCTCAAAAACTAGCTGTTTGTGCCATGTAGGCAGCAACAGAATGACTGGACAAGTAACCTCACTTCAAAAGGCTGATACTCAGTAAAACTCTCCCCAGCAAGTTTTACTGTCCCTTCCCCCTCTTCTCCCCGCCCTTTTCCCCCCCTCCTTTCCTAGAAAGAGTTTTTGGCTCTATAATCTTCAGATCCATTTATCACATGAACCTCTACTACTCTTTAACCTCTACAATTAGCAATTAGACCCATTTGCAGTTTGGGTCACAGTTGTTTTTCTTTTTTTCTTTTTTTTTTTTTGAGGAGGGATAGAAATACATGACATCAGGATACCTGAAATTAACAGCCGTAAATGTTTGAGTTCTAATGTTCTACAATGTCATCTAGAATACCAAGGATCTCAGGCATAGGCCTGAGAGCATAGGCACACAAACAAGTTGTTCTCATCATTTCTATTTCAATGGAAACAAAAAGAAAGCAAGGTACCACAGTCTTTTTCTTCTTGCGAAGCTACACTGGGATGTAAGAGTACAGTATATAGTTTACACTAACAAACGCAGTCCAAAATCAAACATTTCCATTCTCTCATCTTCCTCAAGACTATCTAACTGACTACTCTGAAGAGGGAATTAGAAGGGAGGAAAACTGCTAGTGAAAAACACAAATTTTGCTACTCAGAGAGAATATGACCAAAAAAATGTCTTTAACGGCATGATCTCTGAAATAATCTAGATTCTTTGATCCAGTGGATTTGCAATGCAACCCTGAAAACATTTCATGGAAGTTCTGCTTTATGACATAACTCCAAAGCTCCTGAGAGAGAGACAGAAAATAGAAGAAGAAAGGAGCCATGGGCTCTCACATGTTTGTTTTCTTATTCTAGTAAGTACTGAAATAAGATATAGTGGATATAATTATACCAACCCCTATTTATTACACCACCACCCATATTTATACCAACACAGCTATTTTCCCTTGGGGTATTTGTTTAAGTTCTTAGACAAATACATACCAACAACGAGTGGGTAAATAAATAACAGACTACCCTTGGGAAATCTAGGCAATAAGCTTTTTCAGGTCAATATCCACCTAAACTAGTTCCTGAATTCACCGGAATAACAATGAACAATCAGGACAAAGTACAAACATCCGTGCACATAAAGTGCCCACGAGACATGAGAGAGGAGATGAATACAGCTCATGCTGGTAAATCACATGCATTCTGAGACAGAAAAGCCTGTTCTTGCATGTTCCTGACATCCACTTCCAGAAGTCCTGCTCTCCTTCCCAAAGGCTCATATCCCTTTGAGGACTGCCTGGGCTTGTGAATAAGCAATGTGCAACTTCCACAGTCATCACCGGAGCCCTCAGTTCTAGCAGGTGCTTAATGCTGTCTGCTTTCATGAGATTCAAGATACACAATATAAAATGTTGTTAGAAGGCCCGCCAGCCTTGCAGTGCTAGAGGGTGCTGCATAAGCTCAGATCAGATCTTGAAATTATTATCCTTAACGTCAGTTCCTCACAGACCTCTCCAAGAAAACAGGCAGAAATAGTACACTAGGATGAGGAGGAAATACCCTAGCTACAGTGGCAGTCAAGCATTCCAGAATATGACATTTTTTAATGAATATTTTAAGCAGGTTCCTCTTTAGTAGTTGCCCTCCATTTTGGCATGAAGAAGGTTATTTACTGTAGTTTGATGAATATTTTATTCTGAACATGAGTCATCTTGTGTTTGGTTACTAACCTCTTCTGCTTAGAAAGGAAAATAACAAGCAACTGAATTATAGTGATCTCTTGCGATGGGAAGGATGTGGGAAGAAAATATGTTTGTGCATGTGTGTAGTGTTGCTTTCCATAGGATACAGTCAGGATGCCACATTTTATGCTACTACAGATAACCGAAATTTTACCAATGCTCTTTAGCAAGCTTATTAAAAAAAAAAATCTATAGAGCAAGAAAATATGAAGCTTGGTAGTTCTATATGTAAATCTTAAAGAAATATAGTGCTTAATAACAATTGTAATGTAAAGGTGACCAGTCATTTTTAAAAGTCTTTTACATCTGCAACAAAGTGTAAAAAAGCAGTGAGCAAAAATATCAACTTGTAGTTTCAACCTGTTCTTACGTGACAAAGAGCCCCTAAACAGCTTCCTACTAACTCCCACGTTTCTATGATGGAAGTAGTATAGAAACTGAGGTAGTGTAGCACTGAAAGCAGTATTCGCTGCTGTATCTGTCCTTAACAAAACCTCCACTTCTGAATGTAGTTCTGACAACTGTTTCATTCAGGGATGAGCCGTCTCCTACAAATCCCAGCTAACTAAGGAGCCCCCTTACACTCTCACCAAAATTATTTCCCTGCAGAGAGAGGATAGAAGGAACAATAGTTCTTCACGATCTTCCTGGAATAGGGTATTAAATCCAAGTTGTCACCTTCTGTTGAAGCCTGCTGTTCTGAACAGCAAAGAGAATGTTACTATTTCAGTCTCGCAATCCCCTTGGTGTGTAAAACTTCTGGGCACAGAGAATCTATCATGTCACTATTCGTAACTCCAAAATTTTCTTCATCACTACTTCCATTACCAGCCTCTATTCCAAAGTTTTACAATCTGGCAATAAAAATTCATGCTAGGATAAAATCTGTCCTGGGAGATTGAAGGAACTCAAGAGCTATATTCTTACTTTTTTTCCTTTGATACAAAGTTATTCCTCCAGTCATGCAAGGCTAAGAAAAGATTTTTTATGCCAACAAAATGCTCAAAGAACCTAATGTCTGCAAATAATTCCACCAAGCAATTTATTAATGAGAAATAATTCATTTGTTACTTGCAATACCAGTCTCCTGAGCCAGTTGACCTAAACATTCACAGTTTCTGCATTGCAGATTCATTTCAGTCAAATTTATTATTTACATGCTAAAACACTACTTAAATATAGTGGGCACTGGACTGCTGGACAGACAATCATTCTTTGCTGTGAAAATGTATTATTTTAACCTACAAAGGCTCAGAAATACTAGCTCATAGTTCATTCTCAACCCTGCTACTGGAGATCTGTTCTGTTGATAAGTGCGAGTTAATCCTGATTGATCCCAGTCCGGGAGGAACTGAGGGAACTTGATTATATCATTAAAAAATTCAGTCTAATGCTGAATTTTGAAGGCACAACCCCATGAAAGCAAGACTGAACATCCGTCTCTCCACACCAAATATGTGACTGAAAACAGGGAACTTCAGCTTGGCAAAAAGCCAGCCCCAAGTCCCCAGTGCTTGGAGATGAGGAATCCTGCTCCACCTGAGCACTTTCCCTCCCACCAAGTTGCTGAGAAGTTGGGGTTGGAATCCCAGCTCCACATTGCTTATCTCCCTCTCTGCTTTCAAGAGTTGCTCATCCAGGAACACCAGAAACGTAAGAAACTAAGATCAAATGTATGAATAAGAAATTTGATTACTTATTTGGCAGCAGCTGAATGTTTTGCACATTCTGTTGAGCTGACGAGATACTGAATCTAAGACACAAGGAGACTGTAAAGAGTATTTTGCAAATATTCTGTGGAACAGTAAGAGAAAAAGCACCCTGTTCCGGCGCCCCCCTCGCCCCTGCAGGGAACGAGAATACAGCGACTTTCCCCGGCTGGAGGAAGCTCAGCACAGGCGCAGGCCTTGAAGCGGGGGCACCCCTGCGGGGCATGGGGGTCTCCTCAGCAGCACTTTAAACATTTGGAGAGGCAGAAAGCTGAGGCAGCCACAGCTCTTCCAAATACTCTCCAGGTTGAGTGGGGAAGTCCTCACAGCCTTCTTTTGAAAAGAGGCATAGGAAACATGGGGCGAGAGAGGGAGAAGATGAACCTTTCCTGAATGTTTTTTTTTTTGAGTAGGACACTCAGAAGTACTGTCCTGCTCACTACGAAAGGGGTCTATGTTTTAATCAGCACTCATCATTTACGAGAAGACCTTTTGCGCTTCCCCATTCTGACTGTCTTTTGAAAAAGAAATAGTTCTTACTACTTGAATCACAGAAGATGTTAGAAAACACAGCATATCAGTGATGTACATTAGTGAATTAACAATAGATCTCAGAATTAAAAATATAACTGTAGGAGGAAAGGAGGAAAAAAAAGTTAAACTAACAGGGCACTGCAAACTGGGATGTCTGTTTCCAGTTTGAACTCTGTTTGACAAAACAAATGTTTAAACAGATTGTTTAAAAAAAAATACATTTAAATCTGCTGAGGGGAAAAACAAGTGCATTTATTATCAGATAACAATACTCTTCGGACAAATCAAAGAAGGTCACATGTCATGGGCTTGAGGAGACCACTAAATATCACTATATCTATATATAAAGTCCCAAACCAGAAAGAAGCTTTGCCACCCTCTGTGGCGCATGAGAAGAAAGCTGCAGTCGATGGGCAAAGACTTTCTGCTAAGGAGAGAAGCTTCTGAAACAAGCTCCTGTGGTATTACTATATTTCCCCACTTTTTAGAAAGAGAGCAGTATTATTGTGTCGCACTTCAGTGAATTTAAGTGGAGTATGCGTCATTAAATAACGTTAAGCTTTTCCAGGAAGACACGTACAAATTTCTTCTTACTGAAGTCTCAAGATTACTGATGTTGCCTGCCTTGTTTTTGCAATAGTTTGACAAAAGCAACAACAAAATAAAAGTTACTGTGGATTGAAAGAAAACATGATTTAGAATCTGAGTGATCTACTTTGTTTTCACCCTTATAATTCAATATATAATTCAATAACATATACTGAATATATATTGAAAATTTAACAAAGACTTTTATCAGTATAAATTTGCAATAATAATTTGTTAATTAGCCATTAGAGAGCTGGAGCAGTTTAGTCTGGAAAAAGAGAAGACTGAGGGGGGTGGATCTTAGCAACGTATATAAATATCTGACGGGAGGATGTAAAGAGGAATGAACCAAACCGGTTTCAGCAGTGCCCAGTGACAGAATGAGAGGCAATGGGCACAAACTGGAAGGTCCTTCTGAACCTAAAAAAAATAATTAAATATATAAAACACATTTTTACTGTGATAGTGACTGTGCATTGCAGCAGGTTGCCCAGAGAGGCTGTGCAGTCTCCATCCTTGGAGATACTCGAAAGCTGCCTGGACACAGGCTTTGGCGATTTGCTTTACCTGCCTGGGCAAGGGCATTGGACTAGATGATCTCTAAAGACCCTTTCCAGTCTCAACCATTCTGTGATAATTTCCAGGAAAGATCTTTATTCTCATCAAGACTGTGAAACTTTAGTATTCCTCTGTACACAGGCTGGAGCCAGCCCTAACCTGATGGCCAAGGTGAGGCAAAGTCACTCCCGCCCCAGCAACTTGACTCCACAGTTGATTGCAATGGGCAGCAGGGAAGCTGAGGGAAGCCCAGGTTGCTGGAGATGATGTAGGTGTGTTGAAATATGCAAACATGTTCAAAATTTGAGTATATATACAAGCGTGAAATCAGTAATTGCACAAAATGAAGCTATGGTGATTTATACGGGAAGAGAACACAGCGTAAAAACTGCTCACAAGCAAATATTTCTACAGTGCAAAAGAAAAAAAAAAATATTTTTACTCCTGCAGTTGTTTTAATCTCAAAAACCAGATCAGATATTCTGATCACCTCTTAGAAGAATGTTTGCGATCTACTGCTGGCACATTGGTACTTGTATCTTATCCAGGACATCAGTTGTTACACCATCACCTTGAAGGGAAATATAGTTGAAAACACCAGCATGGTGAAAAACTTCTACACCTTCAGAAAGATAGACTAATTCTGACCATTCAGAGCCATTTCCAGCTGTTCAATGGAGCTAACGATATGATCACTTACACTTTCAGAACATAATCGGGTCTCTTGCATGATTTAGGAAGGAAATTTTTCTTGTATAGGTGGAAAAACGTCCATGCCTGGAAGTAAATAGTGCCTAATGTTAGCAGCACAGCAGTGGACTTGGGGAACACTTACTCTGCTCAGACACCAACAGTGGTTATGCAGGCACACAGGGAAGTTTTATACAACTTTATACATCCAACCCAGGATAATATAACTCTTCTGCAAAGAGCAGAAATACTGTCCAATATATTGCAGTTAAGTCACTTTACAGAAAGGGAATCTTTAGCTGCACAGAAATGAAAACTGCCATTTAACATCCTACATTGTAAACTATGGTGGCTATGGTGGCTTCACAGGCATCACAGTAGCTATAATGGATCTATGCTCCACGTGTTCCTGAGGCTCCTACAACGCAAAGGTTTTAACACCTTCCTGCATCACAGCATCGGGTCTACGTCCTGAGGAAGGGTAGGAACACACAAAATGCTCCAGTGTAGCAGCAGGCTCAGAAAATAAGGACTTTTACCAGAGGTGCATTTGCACCAAGAACCAAGTGGCTGCTTTGTGAATAGGATGCAAGAGACTATGGTTTTGTTTATTTTAGGTGGATAGTATTATACAGTTGAATGACTATAAAATGCTTTTAGTATTTAATAAATCTGAGCATCATCTTTAATTTTAAACAGTTATGCTAACATTTATCCATGTAAGCCAGCTTGATCATTTTAATAAATCTGTGTTTGAGAAGACTTTCTGGGACCTCTGGAAAAGAAGTAGTATTCAATTAGGAAAAAAAAAATACTTATTTCTTTAAATGAAAATATTCATGATGTAAACAAAGTGATTAAATTGTTTACTCAACTATTATACAAAACAGTCTTGCATTTTTTGCTGTAATTTAGTGTAAGTGGTTAGTTATTAACAACTCATTATTTGAGAAAAACAATATTTAAGAGCATAATATCTCTGAAATAAGGGACTAGTGACAGGATTAAAAAAAAAAAAAAAAGAAAGTCTTATCTAACTTGATTTCCACTGAAGTAGGAACACAGTAATAGCAAGAGAGAGTTTCCTTCCCCTGAGAACATAGATATGTACAATGGAAAAAATACTATTTGTGCTAAGAAAAGGAGGAGGGGGAAAAAAAAGAGAGAGAGAAAGAGAGAGAGGTTAATCTCTATTTCCAGAATTTTCTCCTTGGAACACTCTTTTTCCTGCAAGTCCAGTAAAACTCCACCAGCCGGACCCTAGCTCCCTGTGGTGCAGTCCTGCACAGCAAGGGCCCCGTATGTACCCTTCCTCTGCATGAGCAGCAGAGGTGCCCGTATTTGCTCTGCTGCCTTTAGCATAAGCTCTCTGTACCCCTCATCCAAATAGGATTTCAGGGTCCCAGAGGCCCACATTCCCTTCCCAGTGACCACTGGTGACTCACCAGTCTCTTCTTCACGCAACATCCCAAGGGCCACCTTGCGATCTAAATTTCCAGTCCTGTTCTTCAGCAATACCTAACAGATGCACAGGACTACCTAAGTTACCTAAGTGCACAGGACTCAAGTCAGTTACCTAAGTGCAGGCATCTACAGTCACCTGTAGGACATCCAGGACACCCCTGGGGGCTGGCAGATAGGACACAGATGGCTCACGCACTGCTGGAGCAGCATGTGGAGACCAGGGCAAACAAGGGCATCCTCAGTGGCACTAACACGTGAACATTTAGGCAACTGAAGGGTTATGGCCTTGTTGAGGATTCAAGAAAATAAACAACAAAAAATCCTTTATGTTACCTAAAAAAAAAAAAAAAAAAAAAAAAAAAAAAAGATTGTGACAAAATAAATATTTATATGCATTCATCTGGCACAGTTTCTTCCCATCTCGGTGCATCCTTTGGCTTCACCCCCACACATGGCTTTCCCAACTCACAGCATCTTTCTCCATCTCCTCTGCAGCCAGCTTCCCTTCTTCTTGGTTGACATTTAAAAAGGAATCACACTGATGGAAGGTATTTTACTGTATTCCTCACTGTTGTGAGATACCATTCGTGCCTTTGAATTTCCCAATTAGCAAATCTCCTTCTAACCCCATTCCTCAGGCAAGCAGTGTCCTTCTCCCTGCGCTGTGCATCTCCCTGCCTAGAGCTCAGGCTAAACAGAACTGGTTTATGCCATCTAGTAGCCCTCTCTGTATAAGTGAAAATTAGCAGTCTTTATTAATTAGCCCAGCATCAGGTCCCTGAATCCTTATGAGGCATTGTCTCAGTAGAAGTGGAACACAGGGAAGGCAGCTGCACCTCACATTTAAAAGAGGTTTCAGTCTGACCCACAGATACATCGACCCTGACATCGAATCAAATTCTGATTTGTACACAGCCAAATCCCCCAAATTGCTAATGTTTCATGAAATAAGCTAGTCTAATTATAAATGTCAACTACAGATTGTATTCTGTGCTCATGCGAATACCCAACTCCCCACTAAATGTCATTCATCCACTTTTAGAAACATTCATATTCAAAATTATTCAGATCTTTAGAAGTGCCTCAGTGACAAGGAAACTTGTGCTCTTATGTCAGGTGCCACTGACAATTCAAACTACATCCATCATTAGACTCTCTATTTTGTAATCACATGCAGTAATGGGGCCACTTCCTGAAGAGCTTTCTAGGTAGCCCACAAATCACATTGAAGTTAGTGGGGCTCTGGCGCACAGAGACGACTCACAAAAGAAAACACACAAACATATCTAGTGAGAACCATTTTTTTTTCCTGAGATTTAAAATAAAGATGACTGTAAACCATAGCCCATTCGTGCATGCCGAACCTTTTGAAGCATTTCTTCTATTCTTTATCACTTCTTTGAATAATAAAGCTAGATATTGGCAAACACAAACTCTTTAGCACCCTTCCCCGCAAAACCAACCCCAAAAATATATATATATCTTCTCATTTTGACATGTAACAGACTCTACTCTCCTTTATCAGGAAAATCTTTTTGATCTGCGTGTACAAGTCTCCCATTATGGTGTCCTGTTCCATGCCTGGGGTTCACAGGTATCACAGTCATACAAGAAAACAAGAATCCTGGCCGGAGACTCCCCACCAAAACCCATTTTCTTGCGTTTAGCAGGCACAACACTCGCTGGTGACTCAGTAGTGACACATGCAAGTAGCGACTTTAGAAGAAACAGACTCTGATCCTGCGTTATAAAAAATGCCCAACATTAAAAATAAAACAGTTTGATTGCATAAAACATCCAAGCAATCTCTTTTTTTAAGCTAACATAGTGCTGCACTTAGAGCAGGGCCCTCAGTATAGGGCCAGACGATTTAGAAATTATAGAAAATACTTCAAGTTCATTAAATACCCTTAGAATGTAATAGTATAACACAAACAAAGAAGAGATGTTGACATACAGGACGTCTTTTTTTACATAATGTCTATTAAATATGAGGCTCCTTCTGGGCAATGTTTTATTGCCTGGAATATATAAGACTATTTAACACCAGGAAAATAAAGTAATTCCCTTGAATCAGCATCCCAATAGGAATCCCCAGAGCCAAAAGGAAACAAACAAAAATCCCTACAAGAGACAAGAAATTCAACTGACTACTTGAGATTTTTTATTATGTTTTAGATTGTCAGTCAGCTTAGTTCTGCTTAAGATTCATTTTAAACCACAAAAATCTATCACCAGCATAAAGGTGGAATACTATTAAGTAATTTTTATGTTGATCTATTTACATGGTATTTATTGGCTCAGTTGCTTTACTGACTTGGCACCATCCTTCAAAACACCACAGCTGGAACTTCAAAACACACTTAAAAATCTTAAAAGCCACACTTAAAAGCCTTAAAAATATCTTTTTCTTCTTATCTTACTAGAGATGCACACAAAGCCTTTTTAAAAAAAAGCCCAGGTTCTTTCATGAACTCAGACCTATTCTTCAAGTTTCCTAAGATCATCACTCCTGAAATTTAACAGAAGAAAAAAAAAATAAAGCTAGCACTTACTGAAATCTCCAGGAAAATAGGACAGATTTAAGACAACCACTGATCTGACAGTTGTAAATTCAATGCAGTTCCCATGAAACCATCTGAATTACCATGGATTTACAATAAAACATTTATTTCATCACTACAATGGTGTGACTGATCTCAAAATGCCCCAAATCAGAACATTTACTGGAAAATTACAAGCCTCGTCTAAAAATCTGAGCTTTTGCTCCTGCTAAATGACTGTTCCTGGTGAGAGAATGCATTGTTTACAGCTATTGACACCAGCTAGCTGGAACAAATCCCCTCTATTGAGACTCGGTAATTATAACTAAAATAACTAAACTGGAACATGCCAGACCCCAGAGAAAACGACACTGATGTTGTCAGGTTAGCTTTGCTTACCAACATGTGACAATGTTACTCTAAAGACGGAAGTCACTGCTTTATTTTAAAAAGAAACGAGAACAGCCACAGAATTACATATTAAATCAACTTATAATGCTTCATAGACTGGTACATAATGAAGTATGACTCTTGTATGCCCAGCACTTTACCTGTTCTTCCATACTGCTTCACCATGCAGCCTTTCTCTCCTGAAACTATTTCAAGAACAAATCTTATTCAGTGGTTCAGTTAAAAATTTTATGTCTTAAGATCCCATTATTCTCCTTTCTTCCTCTGCAAACCCACAATCACCTATGAAGGGGGTTAAAACATACGGAGCAGGAAGCATGACAAATTACAAAACTAGAAGCACCTGGCTTACTCATTATCACTGTGAGAGTTCTAGCTACATTTTGTTATTTAAAAAAAAAGTATTTTTTAAAGCAGAAGTTCAATAAAGAGTAAAATCCAGAAGCACACACGTCAAAGAAAGGTGAAAAGGTTTAGAGTAATGATTGATGATTAGAAAATTAACCGGCTGCCTAGAAACATTAACTGAACGCAGCTGCTGGTAGCAAAAATCATTCTGGTTATGTGAGAACAGACACCAAAGTGACTAAACGGAGATCAGAAGTGACCTTGCTGTGCAACAACAGATTGATGTGCATTCTTTACTACATTTTATAATTGGAGTTTGGGTGCGTTTTTTTTCCCCCTTAGTAAATCATTAGAGAACAGTGACTAACGGTGACCTCTAGTGGACGTACTGCACACACGAGAGGCAGAAGAGACCTGCAGCGCTGCTCACAGTTCTCTAGGTATTTCTGAGAAGGATGACAGATACCGTTAAAATGATAGCGCTTATTCGGAGTCTCCTTTAAAACAGCCGCTGTTATTTGACCATATGATGATTATCCATTATTTTTTAAATACACCTAGCTGCCTTGCAAACCTCATCTGAGAAAGTACCATGAGAGATAAACTGTACAAACAAATACATGTATCTACAGGCGCGAGAAATGGGGGTGGTAAAGCGCTGTTTTAGGCTGGGTGTCCCTTGGGAGACACAGGGCTCCGCTGGTGACCACCCGCTGCACTGGTTTGGGAAGGGGGCACTCACCTACCCCTTCTCGCGGGCGGCTGCGGAAAGCGGCTGCTGGCTGTGCCGCGGGAGCACCTCGCGGAACGGCGGGGCTGCCTGCTCACGGGCCGTTTCACCCCACGCTGCTCCAGACGCCCGTCAGCCTGGAAAACACAACTGTCGTGCACAGGCTGAGAGAGACGAGGAGGCAGCGGTGGAAGCGGAGGGCTCCTCGGGCAGCCCCCGCATCGAAGCCTTGGGAGCAGCGCGGGCTGCCGCGGGCCGGCGTTGGGGACGAGCGCGCGGGGAGAGCGCACGGGCTGCGGGCTGGGCACCCAGGTGCCTGCCCGCACGGAAGGCGCTTCCAGCCATCCCCGCGCCCGGTAAAAGGGAGCGGGGAGAAGTGTCGCTCCCGCGGCCAGCGCGGCGGGCAACGCGCTGTCCCCGCCGCTCCGCCCGCCCGGCCACCTTCGAGGGTCTCCCCGCGCCCCGCCCCGCGCTGCTCCGGCCACTTCTGCCCCCGGCCCAGGCTCCGGCCGGGCTGGGTCCGGCTGAGCCGCGGGGCCGAAATCGCCGGGTCTCCCGGGACGCTCCGTGCCCGTTTTGGGTGCAGGAGGGCGAGTTAGGGGCTGCCGGGTGGCCCTGGCACGGAGCGAGCAGGTGGCACCAGGCGGGAGGAGCGGGAGCGGGCAGGTGACATCGCCCTCCTGTCACGGGTGGGGAAGCAGGGATGCTGCTCCCGCAGGGATCCGTGACGGACGGGGACCCAATCCCGGGCTGCCTGTTCCCGATTTCCAGCTGGACGCTTTAGTGGCGACGCTGCCCTTCCTGCCTTGCCCTGGGAGGGTGATTTAATGAAACGCCCTTGGGCTGCGGGTTAAAGTCCCGCCGCGTACCGGGACGCGAGGTGCCAGCCGCCCGCGGCCTCCTCGCGAGCGCCTCGCCAAGCGGGATGCGCATCCCGCGGGATGCGGGGATGCCGCTGGGCATCCCCCGGCACCCCTGCGGAGAGACCACGCACCATCCCGCTCCCGGGTTCAGCTCCCTTCTCCGGTTCGGAGCGTGGGAGGGACTCATTGCTGCTCGGCTCTTGGAAAACTCAAGCAGCAGATGTGTTTGTAAAGGAGTCTCTCCTCTCCCAGCTTTTGGGGGAACGTTAGGCTCATTAAACTGACCCATACCCCCAGAAAACGCCCCTGCGGGCTGCTCTTCGGATGCACTTTTTCATGTTCTGCCCCAGGCGGAGAAGGCGCCCGCCTGGTCGCGAGTTCTCCTCGGGGGCGGCCGCTCCAGCTCAGCCCGTTCCTCGCGGCCACCTCCTCTTCCTGCAGCCCCAAACCGAGGACCGCCGTGTCCAAAGACATTTTAAAAAGCAATTTGCCACGGGTATCAAGCCAGAAGTTTACTTCATTATCTGGAACAGCTTCTTTTAAGCCAATTTCTCTTTAAGAGATGAAGAGAGGGAGGAGAAATAAAAACAAAACAAGATCAGAAGCAAACAAACTGGAGATTGCATTTTATTTACTGTAGAGGAAAACTGCAATTTAGTGATAACTTATATAAACTCAGTTGGGCTATGACCTTGGTGTATTGTATAACTTGGGATCCGTAGCTCAGGAAAGAGAGCCGTCCGTCTCAGCCTGTTATTATTTCCTTTTAATTCCTTGCACTAATTTGCACCGTGTCCGTGCCCACACGTTTGAAGAGCCCTGACCCACCTTTGGGGGTGGGATTGTGTTTTATTTCAGCTATTTTCTCCAAGGCTGCACACAGCCTGGTTTCTAGTTTATCTTAATTACATTATAGAGGCGTTGGAGCTCAGCGCAGGTTTCGCTGGCGGGGCTCAGCTGCACCGTCCCGGCCGCAGCGAGGGAGCTGTGGCAGTTACAAGCCCCAAAGTCGCTCCTGGTAACTCGTCTCTATCCGTAAAGCACTTGGGCTTCTGTCTTTCGTCGGTAACGTGCAGAGGTTGGTATCGGTCTCTGAGAACCTGCCTTGGGCAAACCCAGAGCCAGCGGGCGGTGAAAGACAGGGAGCTAAATAGCTCCGAGTCACACATTCTCCTTTGCATGAATATTGCCCTCCAAACTTGATTTTCTACGTAGTGGGAGTGTTTTTCTCTCCCTAGTTAGACCTCCTCTTCTTGCCCTCCGAAAACGAGGAGCCTGTGTGTATACAAGCTACGCTCGACGCGTTCTCCGCTGCCTCGGTTACTATGGTGTTACTATGTAAAAGCAGCTCCCTCTGCTAGTCTCGTAGCTACTGAAATATCAAAAACTTGGGTTTGCAGTTGCTATTGAAGGTGTAACCCGAAGATGTGGGCCTGAAGCCACCTCTCATCACAGCCCCTGCCTCTTTGCTCGTGGAGCGGGTCGGGATTGTGCATCGTGCTTCGCATCAGGGTGTCTGGCAGAGCTGTGGTTCAGTCCTCCGGGAGCTTTTTCCCATGCTCCCAGCAGAGAAAAAATAAGGAGGATGCTGCTGCCCAGAGCAAAGTCTGGGTTAGATGTGGGGTTTGGGGTTTCCAGGTGCGAGGCCGCGTCCTCGGAGGTGGTGAGCCCTGGAAGACCTGTTTATATTCGCGAGAGCGGTGGCTGCTCGGCCCTCTGGGGACCGGGCTGCTTGTTTGCTGTCAGATGCAGGCAGGGCTCTAGCGCGCTCAGGAGGCTGTTGGGAATGGAAACAAATAATTTAGAGTCTGTGGAAATCCATGCAAACAAAAGGCAGAAGATGGGAGCAGACATTTCCCCCCTGCTCATGACCATCATCCTATTCTGCCTTTTCAGCTTGCGTAACTGCGAGCCAACTCAGGGACGCTGGTTGCTTTTTGCTGCAGCCTCCCGTGTCCCATCCCTTGTTATTCCTGTTATCTTTTCTACCTGGTTTGTGTGTAAAAAGGCACAAGGGGGATTCGTCCTGTGCAGAGTGCAAGTTATTGTCACCCTTGTGCTGGGAGCTGGCATGGCCCTTAAATACGGGATGGTGCTCGGTGGACAGGAGCCATGGACAGATCTGTTGCTGCAGGGAATGGCTTGTCCCACGCAGGCTCCGAGTCACTCCCGGACGTGCTTCTCTCTCTGCACTAACTAAATAGGAAGTTTAGGGTGACTCAGCTCATAACGTTGGTACTAGTTCTAGGTGGAGTGGATCTAGGTCCTCCTGGGGAGGTGAATTTGAGTAGGTGAGAAGACCCTGCTCGCTGCTGCTTGCAATCCTGATGGCTCCGTGGTGCTGGGCTGCAGCATCTCTCTTCCTCTTCCAGCTGTGATGACTTCGTTTGCTTTGTTGGGTAGGAGAGAGGCGATGTTTCTAATTAAAAACAAAAAGTTTTGTACTTGTCCCCTTCTTTGTTTGTTTGTTTATTCTTTTTTTTTTCCTTTTTTTTTCTGGACAAATGTTCTAAATAACAATGCAAACTCACTCCATTTGTGTTTTAAGCATGAAGCAAAAATCGCTTCAGAAGCCTTGGTTGGATGAGGACTCGGCTGGCTTTAGAGGAGCTGGTGATGACACATGGCACAAGAGTAGAGCCAAAGTGGTTGGTTTGTCACCAGATGTAGTTACAGTAATTGCAGTATGGCTCATCCTTGCGTGGAGGACATTTACACTCTTACATTAAAAAAAAAATCGTGTTTTTTTCCTCTTTCCAGAGTGACACTGTATGTGGATGTCCTCTCTTCCCTACGTACATGATAGCAGTGCATTTAACTCTCTTTTCATCTGTGTCTTCTTTCCCTCCTCCTACTGCGTATTTTTTTTTTTTCAGAAATAGAAACCACTTGAAAAACGAACCTCCTAAAGTGAGTTCCTGTAGTGATGACGCTTCTAATGCTCCACATACTGAGTGATAGCTCTGCTCTTAATGCAGTGCCAGACCCCACCGTGTGTGTTAGTGCTTGCTTGGAAAAAACAGCTTGTAGTTAAGGTTGCAAAAGTTTCCATTATTGCTCCACCCAAATGCTCCCATCCAGTAATGCCCAGAAAAATCAGCCTGGCCATGGGGCATCCCTTAATTCTTTTCTCCAGGCAGTGATTTTTTTTTTGGAGAAGCTGCTAGGGATGCAGGTTCTGGCTGTTTTAGGAGGAATGCTGTTTGTTGGTTTTGTCTTACTTGTGTTTTTTTTTGTTTGTTTGTATGTTTTAATATAGGGATTCTTGAGAGGGCCACATGAGAAACAGGGTAGAGAAGGAGTTTGAAATTTGACGTATTAGATGGTGCTTAGTGAAGAGCAGCACCTTGATGGGATAAGCTTAATAAGAAGCACTTAAATATTCAATGAGGCAAGGGGCAGATGGATTGATTAGGATGGGTTTCCTGCAAGTTGAGGATGCTCCGACCTGTTGCTCCATCAGTATATTTTAACTCTTCCTTTCCTAAATAGGTGCCTTGAGATAATTTTCAGTCTCTTTTCTCCTACCAGGCACCAAAGGATCAGTTTGCTCCTGAGAAGGATGAGGATGGTTGTTCATGGACCTCTGGATTAGCTTGAGGGCTGCTTGAGAGCAGCCAGGCTCACACATTCTCTGCTGTGATAATTTGATAAATAAATGAAGTTTTCATGAAATGTCTCTCTTGAAAACATATCAAGCAAATATTTATTTCCCTGAGGTGTCAGGCAAATATTGTACTAATACTTCAGTGGGTAACCATTCTATTCTGTGTTTCTGTTTAAGCATATTCAGTGTTGTTTCCTATTGTATATAATGATATATACAATAGTAATTGTATGTAATCAGTCAAACAGTAGGTCTGTCTTTTCTGCTGGAATTCTGTGCATCTCCTGTGGATACATGCTGCAATTGTAGCATTGTGAATCATATTTTTAATATATATACACTCAGCACCTTGAGCATGACAGTTTTTCACTGGCCTTGGAGACCTTGACCAGCCAGATGTGGCATGAACGCGTCTTCATGAAGGCACGAACACTTTTTGGGAATGTGCCTTTCTGATGTTGTTTTGTTTTGGTGTTTTTGTTACAGTCTGGCCACAATGAGTGTGTTTGCTCTTTGCCTTACGGTTAATTGGCTCTTATGTGTGTTATTAGTTGTAGGTTAGTCACCTGGGTGTGAATATTAGAAGCGTGTCCTCTTGAAACACGTGTGGTGCATTATGTGAGCCCGATGTGTGCTGTGCTTTAAGCAGGTTATAAACGTATATATGGAGACTTTTCTCCTGAAGTTTATCTTTTTTTTTATTATTTTATTTGTTAAGAAACAGTTGTATGTAGGAAAATATTTAAGAAAATGGCTGCGTCTGTATAAAAGAGGTGAGCTAATTAAAATTAAAAAAGCAAAAAACCTCAGTTGCATCTGCAGAGAGAAAGCAGCCTTGTGGTCTGGATTGAGAGCTAGCAAATTAATGTGAATTAATTTATCAAGACCATAATCCGCCTGCCGTGCTCCTCTTCCCGGTCACTTGTGCTGCGTGAAGGGCAGTGGATGGTTGGAATGACAGGCTGCGCTCAGTGCTCAGGTATCTGGCATGTAGATATTGCTTTACAAGCAGGAAAGAAACGGTTTGATGCTGTAATCACTGGAGATTTGCAGGGCCCTTGCTGTTGGCTTTTGTCTCGGAGCAGATTGCTGTCTCTCCTTTGGGAAGATTTAGAAATTTGGTTCTGGGAATCACTGTAGTTGTCCCAAAGGGCTGCTTTGGCAGGAGGGAGAATATGGAGGCTGCGTTCCCCTGCAGCCAGGTTTATCGCTGTTCCTACAAGTTGCTGGTTCTAACGTGCTCCGTGGATATCAGATCTGCTGCTTTAACTGGCCCGTGGCTTCCTCGAGCTCCTCCGTTCCCTTGAAGCTGATGCTGGTCAGCACAGCAGCCCTGGCCACCACGGGTGGTTGTGCTTGGGCTGCACATTTCGAATTCAAAGCTCCTGCCTGCCCAAAAAACTCACTCAAAGAGCCTGGTTATTGGCAGTGAGATATCAGGTAGGGCTTGTTCTTTCTCAGGTGAAAGGCTCTTGGTTTATGTAGCTTCTGTTTGTTGGAAATGGTCCTACCCACCCAGTGAGGGGTAACCCAAGTGTCCCTGGGGAACGTGAAACCCATCAACAAGACGGGGATGTCTGTGGCTGTAAAAGACTGCGGAAAAATAAGCTTCACCCAGAAGGCTCCAATACTGTCCCTGGCCTTGTTCCTGGCCTGAGTTTCTAGGTCAGTCCTGCCTGTTGTTCGGATGCTGTTTTCAATCTTCTTTCCTGATCTGAGGACACTTACGTGTCTTCCAGGGGGTGCTGATTCCCTTGGGTATTTCATATCTGTAGGATGCTACGGAGCAGCTTGTGCATCCGCAGGGACCAGTGGGGAGCAGGAGGAAAACTGCTGCTTTGGAGGCGGAACGGAGACAGTTGTTCAAAGGAAGCCTTAAAGTTTTCCTGCCGCTACTTTGATCTTCCTGGCACCTCGGAGAGCTGCAGTTTGTTTGGTTGCTTGTTTTTCAATGGAGTTTTTCATGAGCTTGTCAGGCTGGTTGGAGTTGGGAGGATGGGGCTGGGAACCAGCCGTTGCCTCGAGGGGCAACCCCCACGTGAACAGTGCTGCAAGGCCAAACCGCAGTCCTCAGGCACTGGGAGCCCCGTTGCTACAACACCAGCACTCTGGCACTCGTACCTGGCACGGGGACGTGACGCGGTAGCGAGAAATTGAAATTCATGGAGCCAAAATGGGGTTATTTCTGCTCCGAGGAGAGCAGCCTTGCGGGACGTCGCTGCCCGCGCCGCTCACGCTCCCTTCTCGGAGCCGTCGGTGTTTCTAGCTCAGCAGCGACATTTCAGCACTTCCAGCCTCCTCTTGCAAACGGAGCCTTATTTCCATACATTAGGAGTTTCTCCTTCTTAATTACCAATGTTGCTCAAGTGGAAAAGGGTGAAATTAGTGTGAAGCAACAGAGGATGCTCTGAACAAGCGTGAAAATGGGTAAACAAGATAGCCCTGCGTCGCCTTCCCCAAGTGTTTCCTTCGGAGAGATAATTCCTGTTCTGCCTCTAAACGCGCGGACACGCAGCCTTGAGCGGGTTTGCTGCTGAGCTGCATCTCGCAGTTCCTGGCGGGCCTGAGACGCAAATAAAATTCACAAACGTTATGTTGATTTTAAAAGGTCTTTGATTCTCTTTCCCCTTCTAATTTAGTCATTTCCCTACAGTGTTGAAAATTTCCAATATGAATGGGAAATAATCACACCAGTGCCATAATTAGTGTGTTACTATCGGATGAAAAACCCCAAATTGCTGAGCCGATTGGTGAATACGGGCCACCTTCTGGATTTTCCGTAATTGGATTTTATATTAATAAGATATTGGGGAGAAGACAGTTTTAATATTTTCTAAAGCTGAATGGAATGATCTTTGTAGTGAAAAATAGTATGTGCAGCATAACCATTTTTCTCTTAATTACAAAAAAGAGATGGCAAATATTCTTTGAACTGAATCACAGATAGAAAGTATTGCTGATCTTGCAGCCAACTAGCTGAATTGTTATTATTTTGAAAATAGGAGAAATTGTGAGTCAGATAGATAATCTTACAGAGAAAGCAGTGCTTTGGTGACCCTGTCATAAAGGACTTACGCCTGTTTCCTCAGCAGAAAGTCAAATGATGTGAAAATACTCATTTGGTTTCAGCATTGCTTGTTTTCTGAGGAGGAAGGCAGGTTCTCCAGCATTTCTGCTTGTGGAAATAATGGAACATAAATAGACATTTTTGCCTTCCTGATCTGCCTACAGTATATCCCACTGTTTGCCATCCCAGTTGCTTCTATAGGAGTGTATTTCGATATCAAGTACTTTGCATGAGGATGCCGAATTGAGTAGGCTGTATGAAAAAGCGACTTTCTATTCATAACTGTGTGTCTGAGGCAGTAAATAATATATTGAGTGAAGAAAACATTGTGCTTCAGTGGTGCTTTGCTGCCGTATGCAAAAATAATGAAGTTCCCTGGCGTCCATTAATACTTAAATTAATTTCAATGTTTGCCGTGCATCCATCCATCTTCCAAATATTTTACTTCTGTTTTTTGAAGGAATCTATGCAATGACGTAGGAAGGGCTGTCTTCAGAGCACCCAGGAGCTGGACACACTCTTGCTACTGAGATCCAGGCTTGGTTTTGGTCTCGGCTTGTTTAGGTGTTTCTTCCAAGTCCTGCCTTAAAGGGTCAGACAAGTCATCTCTTTAACACCTGAATGGTGTCTGGTCCACTATAAAAGTGAGTCCCTAAGCGAGTCTTGCACCTGATAGTTTGTGTCCTGGAGAACTTGAGTTCATATTTGGTATTACCAGGTATCATCTGATAATTCCTGTTTTTGCCCTCCCAGAACAGCCCCAGTCAGCTTCTACCAGTAGCACTTGGACCTTCATGACTCGTTCTGCAAGTACAGAAAAGATGCACCCAGTGACACACCAGGCATTCAGCTGTTTTAGAGGTGTTTTCATTCCATTTTAAATTAATTTTATCAACATTTGCTAAGTTGTCATCATGGTTCAATGCTCAGAGGCCTAACACTATTTTGTTGAGAAATGTTGGAGGTAGCACTTGCCTTTCGAAACCTGGACCCTACAGAGAGGCAGGAAATCCCAGTGAATCCAGTGCAGCAGCCTGTGTTAGCACAGTTCTTTATTAAAGGTGTTTCCAGGACGAGGGCAAATGGAGACCCCTGCAATGTGAAATGATCCCTCCACCTGAAAGCCAGCAAGTCTGTCTTGTTTCCTATTTATACATAGAGAAGTTGAGGTGTGGAATTGTGCACCAGGACAGAGACCAGGCCCCTCGCTCACAAACCCTCTCCCTCCTACGTCTCAGCATACGGTGACGCCCGCGTTGTCAGAGGTTGTTTAAAACAGAGAAAAAAAATCAGGCCCAACTGCTTTGAAAACTATTTATTATTTTATAAATCCAAGCCCTGCATTCTGTGGGAAGGTATGCGCATGGATAACGATGGTATTTTCTTTGCGTGTTTTCCTAAAGTTAGAGACCGTCTCAAAGAAGTATCTCACATTGTTTCATTTCCCCTCAACGCTCCGTGTTTTTCTAAAAATAAAAACTAATGTCAACAACCGTGCAACAATGAATGAGTGAATGTGCACGTCTCGCACCCGATTAATTTTTTTTTTGTAAAATAGAAGGATTGAACTGGTAATCACATTGTGAGTTATGGATAAAAAATGATCTTTTAAACCAACTCACGGATGGCTTTTTTTTTTCCTTTTTAAAATGGCATTAATCAATTTAGAAGCTGAAAACACTCACAAAACAGAGAACCAGAGAGGTCACCTGAGGTGAGTAAACAAGTTGGCCTCTATAAAAGCCAAAAAAACGGGCTGCCGCCGCTACGTGCGTTCGGGGTAGCTCATATACAAAGTCTCCTTCAGTTCTGGAGCTCTGTTGACAGGCATCACAAGCACCTTTTATAAGAAACCTCTAATTATAGCGTACTGACTCCTTAGGTTCCCCAGATCAGCTTGGGAATACTGCACCAAAAACCAGGCAGAATATTTATACTTTTTGTGACTGATGGGCGAGACAGATTTAGACTGGGACCTGATTAAGAGGGCACATAGCAGCGTATTTATAGTGGTGTTCTGGTCCTCACACAGTGTAGCTGAGGGGTTAAACTCCACTTTTAGGAGGAGAATTACAGAATCCATTGGCATCGGCTACGCTGTGACCAGCTGCTCCGGAGCAGATCCTGATTGAGCTGGTTGGAAAATGAATCTGCTGCTTGCCAGCCCCTGCAGCTTGACGCTATCTCACGGTATTTGATACTTTGCTTTAAAGCCCAGCAGACCAGGGATGTAAGAAAAAAAGCTCCATTTTTAAAGAAAAAGACCTTGTAGAAAAGCTGTAAAATACAAATATTCAGGCAGAGAGAGGCGTACTGAGATGCCCTCCTCACTCCATTTCATGTTAGCCTGTTTTCTTCTTATTTTTTATTTTTTTCTTCTTTCTTTCTTTTAAGCATCTCCTGACTTGGAGCCATTCCCATGGTATCTGGGGCTTGACTTACTGCTTTAGGAGTTGGCAGCGCCGATTACTGACAAGTTGATTCTTCTCTCCTCCGTTTATTTATTTCTTCCCTCCTTCGTTTTAATGCCGCCTCTTGGGAGAGTTCAGTTAAAATCTATTCATTGCTGAAATATTTCTTTTCCCTTGTGCTAGGGATGCCCGGTTTGGTTTGATTGTGCGGTTTGTTTCTGGCGCAGAAGGAAAAGAGCAGAAGGACAGAATAAGAGCTGTGCCCGGAGCTGGGTTTGTGCGTGTATATGCACATGTAAAGGTATCATATAGATATTACCCACGTGGTGTGAAGTGCAGAACATACACAGAAGTGCTCTGGCTCATCTGGCTTAACCAAACCCTTGGAAACGATGCGGCTCGCACTGTTAATCAAGGTACTGCGTATCCCAGGGCTGCTGGAAGCTCTCACTGGCAGCTTTTCCTTAGAGATTCCTGCTGCGAGCTCAGGCTGTCTTCGGCAGGAATAGCTTTTTATCCATGTTATCCCAGCCTACCCTTTCCTTCTGCAGCAAAGCATCCCCCAGACTTTAATAGACCTACTTCATGGCTCTGCTGGGAATGAGTATGGGATTTTTAGATCCATTTATATTTCCCCAGCTCTGCTTCAAATTTAAGTTACTTTTGTGAGGCGGCTCATCTGGTCTCATGGTTGGGATAAAAGCAGGCTGCTTTCTGCTGGTTTGCAGTTGAATTGGCTCTTAGAAGGGGCTGGCATGCGAAGGAATAGAAAGGGAAGGGAAGGCAAGGAAAGGGAAAATGGGGTGGGGGAGAGAAAGACCCTTATTGTTTTTTATTATTTTAAAAAATATTTTTTTAGTTGAACAGTGGCCAAAGAGCCCTGGGGCACCCGCATCACCAACAGCTACTTCCAAATAATTGGAAATCACCAGTGAGACCCTGTAAAATTCAGAAGTGGGTAAAATGATGGGATAATGCTCCAAAAGTTCTTCCTGCTTGTCCTTCAGTCCTTGAAAATCTGGCTTGCGTCGCACTCAGAGTTTTTCCCCCGAATCAGGGTGTCTAGACACTTATCTCCTTTCCCCACATGAAATCTGAGATTCTTGTGACCCCGGGAGCTGAGGCTTTTCCTAGCTGCTGCTCCCAGCAAGAGCATCTTTTATTTCTCCAAATATTATGAAGCTTGTGATAAAATTGCACGGCTTGGCTGTGCCGGGTTAGGCGCTATTCATGTGCCAAACCCCGCTGAATAAGTCCTTTTATCACGGATTCGTAACAGTAGCTGCTGGAAAGGGGAGCTTTGCAGGAGAAGCGCTTGCAGAAAAATGCTTTTATAAAGAAACGCTGCCCTGCAAAGAAGTGCCTTGCAGGGGGAGAAAAACAAACCCAACATTTTTCTTGTGTTAGGATTGTAAAAATTGCCCATTAATTTGGGCAAATAAGAGTTTGCTTCCATTTCTAGACATTTTTGTTTGTCCCCTTTGTGCTAGCGAGCACTGTTGTGCTGCAGGCGTTTTTGGGTGGGGGGTGAAAAAAAAAAAAAGACGTCTAAATTCTGACTAACTAATGCCAAAATATTTGTTTTGTGTAACTCTCCCTAATACCCTCTAAGCAGAAGCTGGCCAGCCCTGGCCCTGTAGGAGACGGGATCAGGACACAACTAACAATTTGCTGGGCTGGTAGTGGAGCCGCTGGTTTGTAGCATGACAAGGAAAGCGGCTGAGTCTGAGCTCCCAAGACCAAAGCTGGGTCAGTTCATCCAGATCCAAGAAGAAACAGAGTTTAAAGCAAAGCCAAGATGATTTTGGAATTGTACTGTTGTAACAGCAAAGGATACGTGAACTTGGGGAAGGGGAGCTTGTGTAGGCTTGTGCCAGCTTTAAAATTACACTGATGTCTGAAAATGTTTGGGCTGCTGCTTTACAACCCCCTCCGAGATCTGCTCTTCCCAAAAGACTTCCCTAAAGAGGGGGGAAGAGAGTGGAATTTTGCTCTATTTTCAGTTCTGTTTTGGACTGTCATATATTTTTCTTAAATGCTCAGTTTCCTATGCTGCTTGCCGGTCTCTTTGGCACAGAAGCAAGAGAAGAAAACATTAAAAAGGGGATATGATTATAATCCCATACAAATTGACAGGGGAATTTGGCAGGGGTTGCAGCCTGCGAATGTAATATATAATATTTTATTCGTTCTCTAAAATGATTAGATTTCAAGCTGACAGTTTTAAATGACAAATCACCTTTAAAAGATATTATGCACAGTGCGAGAACTGTCAGCATGGTTTGCCTTTGCTCCCTGCGGGTTTTGCAAGCTCGATGTACAGAAAATAGGATCGTTTGGACTTAAAGAGAGCCGAGGGTGAAGAGCTCAGGGCTTGCAGTGTTAATAACCCGGATTAGGGTGCCCATGTGAATGACGATGCTGCCTGTCCCTGCGCTCGTGTCCCTCTGTGCTGGGATGGGCACCTGGTTCAAACCTGCACCCGGAGGGCACATCTTGGTGTAAAGGAAGCATTTTGGAGCAGATATAAACTCCTTGTCCCTCAATGTTCCTATGGTTGCCCCCTTGCTCCTCCAAACTGTGTGTGAACTGGGTCAAAAATAAGCTGGAAAAAATGGAGAAAGGGAAGAGGAAGCTGGCTGGGTTCAGCAGAGGAGTGAAGGAAAGTGCCGGTGCCGGTTCCGTGTGCCGGAGGGGTCTGGATCTGCATCGGCTCCCTCCTAGCAGCGCTCCAGACACTGAGCCCTGGGATGCACCGTGCAGGGAATCCTGCTCCTGATGCCCCATTTCTTGTGCACAAGAACCCACCAGAGCAGGGGAATGGGGCTCTGTGCTCCAGGTGACGGCTGTAAGGAACCTCTCTGTCCCTCGGCTTTTCTGACTGCTTAGATGCTTTATCCGGGATGCAATGCCAAACACATCCCGGAATATCCCCACGGAGCCGCGCTGATGAGGCAAGCCCCTTCAGGCAGTGCAGGGATGGAGTTTGTTTCCCACATCCTGGGGATGCTGCAAATGTAGGATTTAGGGACAAAAAGGACACAGGGACTCTTGTGTGTCAGCAGAATTGAATAATCGCCCGGCCATGATCCAGACAGCTGATCAGGGCTCCACTGTGCCGTACGTAGAGCATACAGCCCAGTGACCATTTCTGCCTGCCACGTAATTTATGGCTGTAAGTAAAAATTAAGACATTTGTGTCCCCGTTTTGAGCCTTTTTTTTTTTTTGTGTAGGAGAATTTTCTGTGCCGTCTCCTTGCACATCTCTGTGCTGTCTCCCTATTCTGGGAGCTTGACTGTATGAAGGAGAAGAATTTCTAGCTTTGGCCTGTGTGCCTAAGAGCATCTTTATGGGCCATCCAAGAAAATAAGAGGAGTGGGAACCTGCTGCTCTTTTTTCATTTTCTTATTTAGAGTGAGAAGCTGACCACACTCTGCTGAACTTTAATGCATGATGCTGTGTGGACTCCCCAGTCTAATCCAATCTGAATGGGGTTTGAAATTTTTAAAACACTGCAGGAGGAATTTTCAGCTTATCGAGAATAAATCTGTTAATTCCTTCCCTTTGTGATGAAAAAAAATAATTAAGGGAAACATAAGTTAGTCTGGGGCTGGGTCTGCTTGCAACTTCCTGGGGATTGGGCATAAAAGCAGACCCTCCTTAGTCGAAAATAAACATCCTGGAGAAAGCAGTTGAGCGTTGGCAGGACGCTGTGCACGGGTATCCTCTTAACATGTAGGCACAAGCAGAGTGATCAATTAGAGGGAGTCCATAGGACAGGAATGAGGTTGACACGAGGTCTAGAAACATAGTTGTAAACAAGCCTGAGCTGTTTGGCTTAGAGAAGAAATAAGGAGGGAAAGAAGGGATGGAGGAAATAAGGTTTCATATATGTAAAAGTGCATAAAAAGGAAGAGGTTGTTTCATTTTCCATTTTTGCAGTGGATAGGACAAGAAGTCATGACTTTAAATAGCAGTGGAGAGTTTCTAAATGTTTTCTTGTGGTCCTTGTATGCAGCACTGTCAGGAAAAGGTAAGGCTGGAAAGGGCTGGTTTTGATCTATGAGAAGAAAGAGATGACAAATTGCATTCTGCGGCTTAAATTTTCAGGCACTTTAAAAGATTGAAGTGACTACAAATGATATAAGCTTGCACCCTTCCTGGGAAAAGCAGATGGTGGCTAGAAATACTTTATGCACCTTGGTTTTTAGATTTTATAGTGGTTAAGTTGTATGACTTGGCTTTCTTGATGATCCAACCTATCCAGGACCCCGGTTCACTTGAGCTGGAAATGAGACCGAAAGAAAGGGGTGCGAATGATGTGGCTTGAAGCTATTATAGATGCTTCTCTTTAAAGAAGTAACTGCAAAGATAAGTCCCTCTCTCTGTGTAAAAGTGCAGAAATGGAAGCAGTCACTTTAGAGCTGCTCAAGGCTTACTCTCTGGTCCCTGCTTGTGCCTTGGGAATTGGAGTGTTTTTAAGACACCATCCCTGCGCTGCCTCAGGAGAGGGCTGGAAGCAGCCAGGAACCGAAAAGCAGAGCAGTTGGGCTGCGTGTACGCTGAGAAACAGATTTTCCAAGGAAATCTTTTCCAGGTCAGGACAATGTTTTGTGGTGTCCCCTTCCCACGCTCTTTCCTGCAGGAGTCTTATCAAAGATGCCGGTCTGATGCCAACATCTCTTTTGTCTGGAGGATACAACTGTTTACAATCAAGAGCAAGACCTACATTTGCACTTAGAAACCTGCATCAGAGCTTCCTTGTTTACCCAGCAGTCGGGTAACTCACTTTATTAAACCAGAGGGGAAGAGATGAGCTCCCCTGGGAGGCTGATGCTCCGAGTCTGGAGCTGCTTCCAGGTGGATACCCTGCTCGCGCAGGGAACAGATGGGCCAGCACAGCCTGACCTGGTGGAAACACGCAGCCGTGGAGAGCAGCATCCTCACCGGTCAGCTCAGGACGTGCAACATTCACGACCACCTTTGAAAGCTACTAAATCAACACCAAAATGGACTGACACAGTATTTGAAAGAGACTGAAAGAGCTTTGAACAAGACTGGTTTTGTTGTGGACATTGAGAAGCAGAGCTGCTTCACAAGAAAACCCTGCCATGTTCTCTTGGGAAGAGAAGGTCCCTTGGTTTTCATGGGAAGGCATTTGGTGAAGCAGGAATCTTGAAAAAATGTGTTTCTGAGCTGTTTCCCAGTCCTGGAAATACTAGTTAGCATGAAAAAGCTAAAGCATACGATGCTTGTTTGGGGACAATCAGATAGCAGAGTTGTTTCCTTTCTTAAGCATCAGTTTGCTTGACCTGCTGCGGGGCACATTGCATTTCTTTGCCGAGCAGGCTTTGCTCTGGACCGTATCATGCAGTTTGCAAAAGCGGAGAAGGCAAGAAGAGGTCTAACCGTCATTTAGAACTACCTCAAATGAGGTTACCATGTGAAAGCAAACCAAAATAATCCCTATTTCTGAGGCTTTACAGAGGTTTTAACTTTTAAATGTCTACACATTATGTTCTCCAGTGGAGCAGTGGATATCTGTGCAGGAATTTAAGTCTGTTGATGTTAGACTTATTTTTCTTACTTACTTTGACCCAGATGGTTCAGGGCATTATGATTTTAAAACCACAGGTATATTAGGATGATTAATTATCTGTGTCAAGACTAATGTTTTAAAAACATGTTCTTCTATTTTCTTGAACAGCCGCTGTATTTAGTTTTGAGCCCCTTAGTCGATCCTGAGGAAACTGTGGTATTTGGAAAGACTGGCAGAAGTGATGTTGGCTTTTATGATCTGTGCAAATAGCTCTCTGTACAGCAGAAATTCCTAATGTAGAACGACCTGATCAACCTTCTGAAAGCACTACTGTTGTCACATATCCCTGGGATTTTAATATAGGAAAAGAATTAAGAAAAAAAAGTCACTGATAATCCTTGCTGCTACAGTTTGTGATAAGCAGTTCACCTGTTTTCATGCGCTGCCCTAAGGAAGCCCCGGTCCCTTACCCCAAGCTCTCCAATATTTCCTTTTACTTGAGGCAGCAGCTTCAGGCAATTCAAGGAGCTAGATAAGGTCACAGTGGCTCATATTGCCACATGCACAATCATTAGCTCTGTATTTTCAGAGAAAGCTTTATATAAAACTCAGATTCTTCCCTTCCTCCGTTTTGAATTTCTACTTAAAAACCCCTTTAATTTCAGGAAATACAAAGACTCCCTCAAGACTGTTATGGGCAGGTCTCTCCTCTTAACTGAGGGTTCTTCAAGGATCAAGAAAGCCGTAGACATGTTCAATCCCGAGATGAGTGTGTGCATTAGACCCACTGCAGCCGTGACAGCTTTGGAACCAAGTGAGAGGAGCAGTAAGTGAGGAGACTTCAGAGCCGCGAGGCCGCTCTAGCCAACGTTATCGAAGGAGATAAGCAGCGTGGCTGCGCGTTATCGCCTGCTTTGGGAGGCCATAATGTTGTGCCGGTCGTTGCAGGACATTGACTCAAGCTGCTGGACTACAAAACACTTAATCAGCAGTCTAATATTTGTTTCGTATTATATGTTAAACTTTTCCTGGCTATTAAACGTTGTCACCTGTTGTGTCAAGGTCCCAGCACTCAGCACTGGACTCTTTCCCAGCGTGTCGAAACCGAACTGGTTAAGAATAAACCCCTCTTCATTCTGCAGGGGGGCAAGGAGGGGCTGTTGCCTATGGGCATCTGAACCTTTGTAACTCGCCGGATTCACGGCTGAGGTTTTGCCGTTCACTTTGCACGGCCCCAGTCTTCCGCGTGGGCCAGCACGCGCGTGTCTTGGGAGCACCCGAGGCCCAAAGCCCAGCCCGGGAGCATCGGGAAGCTCACGGCAGTGTCTGGGGATCCCTGGCGGGCCGGGGATACTGCGCATCTGGCTTGCAGGCCGAGTCGCAGGAGCAACATCGCTGGGAAGCGACATGCAGGACCAGAGTGCAGAACACCCGGTGCTTAGCAAGGCAAAATCTTTATACATCCCTCAACACTTGTGCAATTTATTTGCCTTTTTTTCCTTTTCTTTTTAAACTCCTGCTAGGAATTCAGGTTTGGATGCTGTAGCCATAGTGGAAGCAGTTTCTTTATAATACTTGGGAGGGGGTAGAGGAGCCTTCCCACGTTGTCATATGTCGGTGTTAATTATTTTAATAAATCTCTTGGTGCTATTTCTTCTCTTTTTTTTTTTCTTTTTCTTTTTCCCAAAGAAACAGTTGTCAGCAAAGTGTATCATCAGCAGAATGTAACCTGAAAGAAGCAATTTAGTGAGCAGTAGGGTTTTGGCAAGAGGCTTTTGACTGAGAACATATGTTGGCTGGAGCCGGCAGATACTTTGGACTTGCTGCTGGGGGATGTGACGCATGTGAGATGCAGAAAATTTGTCATTGACAGAGCTCTAGCACAGAGCGGTTAACAAATGGGATTTTTCCTTTACTCAAGAATCACAGCATAGTATTCCTATTTTTCATCTCTGTTAGAAGTTTTGGCTCACCTTTTTCCAGGGTGACTTTTTTAAAAAAAAAAAAAACATATTTTTCTCCCTCTGTCTGAACTTAGTCCCAGAAATCTACTTGGCTGCTTCTCCCTTTATACAGTTAAGTTTAGAAATTATGAAATACATGGGGCCGGCTTTACGGCTCTTACCGGGATGAGGGAATGGGGATTGGACAGCAGCTGAGGAAAATGGAGGAGAGAGAGGAAGCACATAGCTAAAAGTAAAACTGCAGGTTATATATAGATACGGGCTGCAGCAGTACTGGTCAGGTTGTTGTGATAGCTTCCTTAAATATGTTCTCAGCTAGTTGAGGTTTCCAGTCCTCAGCCTATTTAATGAATCAAGCAAGAAGTACCGATAGCTGGAGAAGTCCCTGTAGCTGCTAAGGTAGCAGAGCTGGTCTGTTTTTACTGTTATGGGGTTGAGAACACCATGGTTGGGTGCTTGGCAGTTAGTTCGGCTTACTGGGTTAGCCTCTGATAAAGAGGAGTTTTCACTAATTAAGTGAAAAAAATCAGTACTTTGGGGAATGCTTTCCTGAAGATCAACTACAGCTTCTCCATGGTGAGAAGGTGGGACAAATGGAGTGATTTGGGAGACTGCGTACATTGAATGCTGTTTTATTTTTCCTTTAGTATTTACTAACCCAGGGTCACCTTGCCTCTCCCAAGCGCAGCTGTAAATTTTGCTTTAATGTGTTCTCTTCCAGCCCTGAATCTCAACGCAACTGAAGCAACCACTGCCACTTTAAAGATGCGTGCAAGTAAGGAAGAAGAACTGGAAAACGACACATTAAGGAAATGTTCCATTTTGAAGGTATGTAGCAGCCACGCTTTAGCTTCAGTGCACAATATATGCAATATATGTCTCTGTGTTACATAGTTTGAACAGAAAAATCTGACCTATTTCAGTGTAAGTTCTTATTCTTAAGTTGCTAAAATCATGTAAGACTATATTAATTTGGAGAAGGTACTTGTAAGTATGAAGAACAATAAAATGCATGAGACTAAAATGCTTAAGAATTAGATGTAAATCACTGATTTCAGGGATTAGTTGTGATTAGTGATTGCAGGTTGTTGAGAAAGAGGAAGAGTGGGGAAAGGTGGGGAAGGAAAAGGAGGGAAATTCCTTCTTGAAGGCTTCAGAGGGGTTTAAGGGGTTCTGCAATGAAGACTCTTCTAGCTGGTGGCTGAAATAAATGGTCACGTTAACCGAGAGGAAGTCAAACCACTCTGCTCCATGTTTGGTATAGATCTTGGGTTATGCTCTCAGTGAGTATTTGAGAAAATGGGCTTTATTTTTTTTTCTCTTTTGGAGTGTTTTGCTTAGGACAGGGAAGAGCCCAGGTGTCCTGAATGTTCGTACCCTTCACCTGACTCGTCTATTTGTGCTGTGCCATCGGCATTTTATATTTCCCAACTGTAAGAATCCATAAAGCTTAATATACACATATCTCCTGTATTGGGAGTGAGGAGGTTTCATGAAGGTGATGTGTTTCCCCCTTGTCTTTTGCCAAGCTGTAGATAGAAGATGCATGTTTGGAAATAACACTCCATTATTTCATTATTCCATTCCAGAGCTTTGAAGAAGGAACTAGGTCTCATGCCAGAGCAAAGCCATTTAATTTGTAAGCCGAAACTCTACGGCTTTAAGCCTTTATGAGTGGCCATTAGTCGGTGGGGAATTCGTTCACCCAGTTCGTGATTGCCTAATAAATGACAATGTCCCTGTGGAAACAGTGTTTTCCAAAGCCTTGAAGAATTTCTATCTATCTCATTTGCGCCACGCATGGAGCCTGCTTGCCATCAGACTTTAATAAACAGTCAGTGACCCTGTTGGGGCTGCAGCAACTGGCCTGATACTGCTTATTGGAACTGATTTCCTGACTCATTCCCAGGTTTGCAGACTACATCTAGTCTGTTAAACTTATGGAAACAAATGGACAGTGCTATAGCAAATAATATACTTGGATCCATGTGCACCCCCTAGTCTCTTGAGAATTTTTTTCTCTTGAAAATTGCCTAGATTTTTGATTCATTGCATACTGAGTGACTCCTCAAATATATCAAATTGTCAAATATATTAATAATCCTGCAAGTACAGTGAATGTTGTTGCTCTCATACAGCTTGGAGTTGCCCTACCATTATAAATAACGATCTGGAAAGAGGAGCGGGGTGAAACTCTTTTGTAGCTTCACTTGGCCATTCTGTCTTGTCTTGGTAAACTGAGTCAGGACTTTTGGGGGATAAAATAGGGAGAAGAGAAATAAGTTTTATACCCCCTAGTATTTGTCACTGAAAAATAGTAATGGTTTGAATGATTTGTGTGGAAGGTCACTGGGTGAGTGGAACAGATTCCTTTGTGTTACATCTGCAGAAAATAATGTAGTTTATTACTCAAGGGTTTGCACACAGAGACAGATCACAGCATTATAGCAACATGTGTCATCCTCTCTGCGTGCTCACAGTCGGGCTCTGGCGCATGGAGGGTTTCCAGTATCTGGAATTCCAATTTGATTCTGAAGAGCTTTAAGAACCAAACGCTCAGGGTCTCTGTTCTTAGAGCTTGGCAAAATTTTCTCAACTCTTTCTTTTCTCCCACCCTTCTTGATGCCCTCTCCCTCCTAATTCGTTTGTTTTTAAAATGATTGTGCTATTGTGTGCATCAATATGCACATAGTCTGTCTTGTTTTTCTCTTGGACTAAAAGTGCAAAGAAAATCTGTTTATGGTTTTGTTGAGCTAATTCTTCCCCACCCTAAATTTTTAAATAGACTCCTTCTCTACCAAGCTTGCAAAGTTTGCAGGATGTATTGAAGTAATGGGAAAAATATGTTGTGTGCTAACCTTCCTTTTTTGTAAAACTTTGTTTACAACACACTATTCCTAGCAGTACATTTGGGAAGTGCAGGGCTGCACAATGAAGCAAGTAGACGACTTTGAAACAAGAAAATGATACTTCATGGCATTCAGGGAGGAAATCTTTGACTTTTCAGCTTTCAGCACTTGAATTGTGACACAAGATCTACTGCGCTATGCTTAAATGTCCCTTCAGTTATTTAACGCTCCTTCCCCCTCTGCTAATCCCAGTTTTCATGCCTTGCTGTTGGCTTGCGTGATCGTTGCTGCTGGTTCGACCTGCCCCTTCGAAAGGCAGAAGGTCCCAGGGGGCTGTGTGAGCAGCCTGGCTCTGCACGTGGCAGCAGCAGTGAAAAACACTCTTGGCGCTTGATATTCCATTGGATGAAGGGTTTGACGTTTTGCTGATGTGCAGGAACCTCTTATTTACCCCTTGATTTCATCCTTCCCAAGAGTCAATCTTAGGTCTGTCCGTCCACGTGAACAACCCTATCTCCATACTCAGGAGGTTTAGCACCTCGGTCCTGCTCCGGGCACAGTGGTTTTGGCTTCTGGGAGGTAAAGCTCAGCACAGCTAAATGCCAACTTGGCTTGAAGGACTCGTGCAGGAGCCCTCCTATGGCTGGCACAGGTCTCGCCTACACCACGAGTCTGTCCTGCTGTCGTACCTGCCCACCTCAAGCCTAGGCTGGGGGCATTATTTGTTTCTGTAGTAAAACTGTGTTGCTTGTTCCTGGCCACAGGGCATGAGCTGTATATGGAGATGGGAATTACTCAAGTAAACACAGTTCCCCTGTGAGCACACAGTAAACAGCTTTGTAGGGCAGGTGTTGGTTTGGTTGGGGCCTCCAGGTAACATAAATAAGTGGGAGTAAGATTTCAAAGCAAGTAAATTTTTGACATGGTTGATCTCATGCCTCTTCAGTGCTGCATTTTAGAGCCCAAGCATCAGCTGCTAGTTCAGTCTTGTTACTAACAAAATATCCGAGGCATTTGTGCAGAACTGTGTCGAACTAATTCGGGCGAATGGCTGATGTGTTCATCCTTAGCAGGCAGTGTAGCAGCAATGAAAACAGGACCCGTGACGTGCAAAGCTTGCTGCACTTCCAGCGGGAGTAAACTGTGAGCTGTGGTGGAATGTCTGGTTCCTGCTGCAGCGTTGGACTTGCTGGTTTATGGTCAGGTGCTGAGGACATGAGTGACAACAAGGTCTTCTGGTGAGTAACAGTAATACACAGAAGGGTAGGGTAGGGTTGTCCTGCTTGTGTGACTGTTATCTAGTGTTCTGCTGCAGCTACCTCTGCTTTTCCAGTAAAGCTGAAATAGGAAAAAGCTGCACTTGATTTCCTCAGCCCTTTACCCTCAGAGGGATTTGTCCATGTGCAAATCTGCAGCAGAACATGAAGTAATGAATTCCCCACGTAAAGGGTGCTAAGCAGAGGTTTTGCAAATAGAATTGTTCTTTATCCATTTAGCTTGTTTGGGCTTGGTTTCTGTTCTGTAACGCGCTCTCTGTTGAGCCAACAAATTTTGGTGCTCATTAGGAAGGTAATGGCTGGGGTCAGTGCTGACTAAAGCTCCTTTCTGCCAAGGTGGCCGCAGCTGAGTGTCGAGCTGTGAGGCTCTTCTGAGAAATGAGCACAGAGTGTTATGGACCTCCCTATTTTCCTTTTTAGCTGCTCATTCAGGATGTGTAATTGTAAACTCTTCCCAACTAGCAACTCTGGCATTGCTTTCCTGACGGATATACATCCTTTTCGCCCATCCCTCCCTTCCCACTCCACCAGGAATAAATCCATTCTTACTGACATATCTGCTTGCGATATGTATACAGTATCACTTTGCCAAATGAAATGACTTGTGCAAAGAAAAATCACATCCACTGGCTGCTTAATGCAAAAACTTCTTAGCGAGACCCAAACTAGCTGTTTTGACTTATTTTCCCCCTATGTAGTCTGCATTGTATTGTGCTAGAAGAGATTTCCTCTTGTGTGGTCCTTTCCAAACCTATTGCCTAACACTTTTACTATTTGTCATCAGCTGAAAATTATCTGAGCGCTGTAGATATCCACAGGCGTGGTTTGATTGTCTGCTGCATTAAAATTGCATCTGTCTATTGGAAAGTTTGGGTTTTGCCGTTTCTGTTTTTCCTTCTTTCTTGTTTTTGAAAAATGTCTCTCTCTCTGTGCCGGATGGTTACACCAGCTTTAGACACAGGCAAAAACAAGAGCCGTGGTCTGCGGCGATGCCGTCTGGTTTGTCTCAGCCAGGGCTGTGTAGGAGACACGAGCTGTTCCGGAGGATCCGCATCGGGATACACGGGAAGGCGGCTGCTGCTGGAAGGGAGGACGTCAGAGCAGCGCTCAGCTCCCATGGGCTACAGGAGCCGCTATCCTGCCCCTCTCCCCCTCCTAATGCAGGAGTTGCCTGGGCTCAGCCGCTCGCCCCGGGGAGGGAACACACAATTTCCGCAGTGCTGCCAGGATGCCTTGAGCCAGCGCTGCTTGATGATGTTTCCCTGGGAGTTTGGAAGCCTTTAGCAAATGTTTTCCAATTTCTGTGAATGGACGGGGGGTTCTTAGAGCCCTGGGGCTGTGAGGGGTTGTAGCTTGCAGGCAGATTTCCTTTGGGAAGGCAGAGTGGTGGCTGTGGCTGGTAATCGCCTGGATGAAGCACATTGAGGTGCTTTGGCGGCCGTGCAGACGGAGCACACACCAGGTTCAAGGGGAGACCGCGGTGTTTTATGTCGATGAGCACAAAGCCTGGAGTACTCCGTTTCGTCCGGAGGCACACACGTACTTATGAATGAAAGTGCAGCTCCAAGGTATGACTTACTCACCCGTAAGCTCTTACTGGAGGCCACCCTTCAAAACAAGGCAATTAACTCCAAGCAAACGCCACCTTATCTCACTGTTTGATCTCAAGTTTTACAACCACTTTGGTGTTGCTCCTGTCTGCCGTGCTGAGGGAGGTGTCTGTCTGGGCACACTGAGCACGCTGCAGTTTTTATTTTGTTTTTCTCCAAAACAACACCTCAAGCATGTAGGACTGGAAGAGAAATTTGCTGCGAATCTTCTGTGCCAATGTATTTCTACCTCATCTCTTGGCACTGCCTTTGTGGGCATGCTGGGAAGGTTTCCCACAGGAGATGATACAGTAGTAGGAGGATGTCTGATAAATAACTAGACTGGGACTCACAAGACCTGGTGTCAGTGCCTTGATTTGCTGCAAGCTTCCTGTGACCTTGGCCCAGGTATTTAATTGTGCAGTGCCTCATCCCACGGCACAGGAGTGTTGGAACAGTGGGAGGGCACCTGACTGCCCTTTTCAATAGCCACTGTATAAGTACCGCAGATATGTAACCGTCTTACGGCTTTTCTTTAGTTCTTTTGGGTAAAACAGAGCAAGATGATCCATTTAAACACTGTGTAGGTGTCTGGAGAATGTCCACTCTGTAAGGTCCTGTGGCTCCCCACACAACTGCAGACGTGCACCAGCAAGCTGCCGGCCTTTCTTTGAGCCGAGAAGCCTTCTTCAGCCCTGCGAGTTATTTTTTATTTAGCTTTAAACAACTGGCCGCTGTGGGCAGAGGTTTCCAATGCTCCTGTGGCCTTCTACAGTTTTCTTTAAAGCTGTTCTGCTTTTGCTCCTGTTCGGCCTCTCTCCTTTAAACCTTAGTGGATGCGAGGGAGAAGTGATGACTTCGGGGATGAAGTTGCTGACGTGGCTCTGGGTGCACGGAGTCATTTCCCACTGGAACATCTCCGGACAGGTTGTTTCATCTCCCTGTGCTTCAGTGTATTTGTTCCAGTGTGAGAGTAGTGATGTGACCATCGTATTTTTTTAAAACACTTCCTGTGTGTCAAGAGAGCTAGGCTTTCTAGCATCATTAAATCATGTTAAAACCTCCTGTCTGGGGACACAGGCTCCTGACGGAGGCAGGGAGCTTGTTGGCTCTCAGGTTGTGCTCTGGGGACCACTCGCTGTTTCCATGGGATAATCCTTGTGCACGGAAGAAGCTTCCACATGACAGATATGTCCAGGCGCTGGCAGGAGCTGCCTTGAGATAGCTCCATCTCAGCTGCCCTCTGGTGCAACAGTGCTGCAGATGTGTTAAAGCAAACTTATTGGTGCTACCGGCATCTGTCTCTGCTAGAGCCTGGTAGACATGAGCTTGATCACCAGAGATCTGTGACCCGAGAGATCCCCACTGTGTGCCAAGAGCCTTGCGAGCAACCAGGCTATGGGGAGGCCTTGTATGCTGTTGTCGAGTAAATGGAAAGCGTGATCTTCACAATATGTTGTGCACATCAGGCCTTATGGTATTTGTGGGTGGGTAAAGATGCTTCGGGGGAAGGTATGACGATCTAGAAATAATGAAAATATCTGTGTTTAGTCATATAGTTGGGTACAATGGCTTGTAGCAAAGCAACCTAACATCGGACTTTCAGAAGTGTAAACGGGGGCCAACTCTTGCATCTTCAGTGTGAGGATTTACCATGTGAGGGTCTTACAGTGCATGAAAGGAGGCATGGCTCAATAGTTGGGAAAATCCATCCATTTGGAGGAAAAAAGGAAAGTTTGCTTTAATCTCTGAGCAATCTGCAGTCTGTGCTTCTGCATGTCACTGTCAGTGTAAGACGTGTGCTATATTCAACCCTCCTCCTCTCCAGTAACTTTTTTTTATTTGTCTGGGTTGAATTGCATCACTCTCACCTTGGGACAATGCATGTTTAAGGCCTTAGACCTCTCATAAGTTGTGGGTCTTCTAATAGTTGAAACCACTTTGTGCACTGAGGAAGGAGAGTTTCAAATTGATCTGCAGATTTATGAAGCAAGATTTGTGATTTGTGCCTTCAGGGTTTTTTCTTGGAGGATCCTTGAGAAAGTACTTTGGGGAGAGGATAAGCACCTATCCCTGGGGAAAATATAAAAATCTAGGGAAATAACTGATGGCAGAGAAAGGGAAGGATAAAGAGAAGGTGTGGTGCAAGCAGGGAGGTGGTGAGCAGCGATTTCCCTGACCCAGATGGATCCGTAGCCTGCTAGCTCACTGCAAGTGAAGTGCTGATGCCATAACTTAAATATCATTTTACAAGTCAGGCTTGATGAGTGGGGCAGTGCAATCCACCAGCGCTCGCCAGATGGTGATGAGACTTGTGCCCAATTTTAGAAGGAGGAAGAGGATGAAGGGTGCAGATAGGAGCAGCTGGCCCTGAATTTTTAGGGCTGCACCTAGTGATTGCTAAGTCCTTTCAGTGTGAAAGCAGATGAGTTATAATGCCTGTTTCTGAGGCCCTTTAGTTTCTCAGTGCTTTGGACAGTGCTGCAAATCACTTTCCCGGCTGCCTCTGCAAGGTACATACAATTTTATGAGATTATCCCGGGAACAGTTCACTTAATGATGCCTCCCTCTCCTCCTAGGAGCTCAGCTACTCTGCCTAATAGCAGCCACTTGAGTAACCAGCTTGACGTAAGGATTTGTGTGATTGATCCTGAGAATATTACCCTTGTGGGATTTTACTGTGAATTGCAGCTACCTCGTGTGTTTCTGAGTTGATTGGAGATGAGTCCTGCAGACTGTTAACATTTCTCCCCCTTGTTCTCCTGATATTGTAGACATCAATTCGCTTAATCTTTTCCTGGCAGGTGATTATGGGCTTGTATATGGAGGGAATTCCTGCTGTCCTGAGCTTTATCCAGCTTGACATGCTGTCGTTTTGGCGCAGTATCATTAAGACGATTCCAGGCCTGCTCCTCTCCCAGCTTGAAGACAAAAACAATTGCCCAGAGAACAGGATTGGGTTGTGGATCTCTCTTTTGCCTTCAGAGTCTTGTTTTTTATTTATTTATTTATTTATTTATTTATTTTCCTCTGCCCCCCAACTGGCAATAGCTAAATAACATCAAACTTTGTAGTTTCTAAGCAGAATTAAATAATACTGAACAGCTTGGGAACTATTAATTGAGAAGGTGACCTGTTCTTGTAAAACACAGTGCCACAGTGCATTATTCTGTAGTATAACAGTGTATCTCCTTTGCTGTTGATTTTTGTGGGCACCTTCATTTGTCACCCACTGCCTATCTTGTTGGTTTAGCCAGATACTACCAGGAAATCCAACCTTCCTTCAATTTTTTTTTTGAAGAAAAATAATCCTTTTGCATGGGAACTAACCTGAAGAAGAAGCCCCCAAATATTGAGAAATCTGAAATATTTCACTTTGGGCTCCTCACTGCAGAGCTGGACCAGGGGCTTCTCGGCCTCCTCAGGGACCTGTGACTCCACTAACCTCTCCTCTGGAGTTCCTGGAGACAGACACTTCCATAAAACATTTCAGTCCTGATGAATTGGTGCTTCCAGATGAAAACTTGTCCTCTGTGAAAGGTAATTCCTGAGTCTGGTGCCAACAAGTGCATCTGGCCCTACTGCTAAGACTGAGAAGTGATGGGTTACATGCTGTAGCAGAGGAAGATGTGCCAGGAATTGGAATGAGCTTATAAATTTACCTTGTCTAGATGCGTTTCTTGGTTTCTGTTACCAGGACTAGGATTTGAACTGCTGACCTGGAAACGAAAGGCTCCATAATTCCATTACCAAGCCCCTGAGCCATCCACTCATCCTCATTCTGTTATTTGCAGACTGCCTGCTGACACAGCATAAACATTTTTACATTATGGTTCGCTGTGTGGAATCTTCCTGAAGTTTAGTTTATTGTGTTTTTTAATGTTAAATAGAATTAATAATTTATACTAGGCTTTTCACCCTAATGATGATCATGGATGTTTTAGATTGTTGTAATATGACCTGCCCTTCATTTTCTCGCTAAAAAGAGAGAGACAGTCTTTTGATTTCTGTTTCTACGCAGGTATAAACAGGATGTGATGCTTTTGATGGGGTAGCTCAGGAATACTATGATTATAGGTGGTACAGGTCACCAGTTTGCAATGAGAACTTTTTGACTTTCCATTTAAGAGCTTGAGAAATTTAGATTCCTGAAAAAAAAAGCTTTTCTCCAAGGGTTCTAGTAAAATAGATTCTAATGAAATGACAGATTCCAAATAGTCAGTAAAAAATAATTTTGCATTTCATTTTGTTCCTTGGTCCTTCCCCTGGCAAGATGCTGCTAGTTTCCCGCTAGCCCTGCATCCAGTCTAGTCTAGCTTGCACAATGGAAAGGATGGGATCATTTCAAGAGGTCAAAATGCAGCAGTCTGTTCTCCTTTATGCAGCATGAAGAAACAGACTTGGCAAAAACTCTTTCCCCTTTTTATCCTATTAATCCCTTCTGTATCACCTGTCTGCATATCTTATTTGGGCAAGTAAACCAGAGATATTAGTAATCTCCAGTTTGGTGTTGTCACTGGGAGGGTCAAGAAGTCCTGAAACTTGCTTAACTACATGTTTTGTTTTCACTTTGGAAGCAATTCATCTGGATTTTAAAAAGAAGAATTACTCAATGAACTTTTCAAATTACACCAATAGCCAAAAAATAAATGTTCTGTGTCCATGCAGCAAAAGTTTTGTAGGAAATGGGAACTTGGTCCTGATAGGAAGCTTTGCCTCCCTGATGGGAGGCAAAGGTGGTATCAGACATCTCCCAGCTGTGTCTCCCATCTTTAATTCCATTGTGTTTCCATGACATCCAAAAAAGTCCCTGAAATAGGACATTCAGGAGGAGGGCCGGTAATGCAGCTCGGCAGCTTTCTTAATTCCATAAGTGGGGTTGTGCAAAGCTATTTGGCAAAATAAAATACGATCAGTCTTTCAGGAAGAACCAATTTGAGACCAAAATTTCTACCCAGCTGCTGAGACCTTAAGAACTTGACCAAACTATGGCATGTGTCAAGGGCCCCTGGCATGTCCCTGTGAACCCACGGGTGCCACTGTCCTCTGCATGACAGATGGTTTCTGCCCAGGAGGGCAGCTGAGATGGTGGCATGAGGTACCTCTGTGTGTGTGTGAACCATGTACAAAACCCCAGGTATTTAAAAATCTGCTAATACTGCAAGAGATGTATGAATAGCTTCACACCCAGCTGCACCCACAGAAAGTGGGGATTTCTTTTTATTGTAATTTGGGCATGTATATTTTTGAAACTTACAGCAAAGAGTAGAAACCGGTTCTATATGGCTTGGCATAACTGGGCAGTGTTTGCATAATGATGATAATTTCCTTGTTCTTATTTCCAAATTAGGTTTGCGAGACCATGCTGAAATTTGACTTGGAGCTTTAAGTGTTTGTCTCTGTAGGCAGTTGGAAATGTAGCATTAGCTCTGACTCTTTACAGAAATAAAATTGTTCCGTATTGGAGCTAAATTGAATAATATGGTGGTGTTCATATCTTAATCTTCCAAATAGCACTCTTAAATTCACCACATTGGTGTCTGAAAAAGCTTAAAAATAATAAACTCTATTGTATAGAGCTTTGAATACAAAGTAGAGGCTTAGTAATTGCTGACAGTCCTGGGGATACCCACCAGTAAATGGTAAGGAAGCAATTCTCCTAGCATGCTGTATTTTCGTTTTGTTTTCATTAAATTCCTAATATTAAGGACTTCAGATCCACAAATTAATTAGTACATCCATAATTTGAATTAAGGGTTGCAGGAAACCTCAGTCCAAAAAAACAAAACCCTTTGCAGGGCCCGTCACAGCGCTTTAAAATATCTCTCGTCTACCCCGTGTATCTGCCAAAAGCTCTTTCCATCCAGCAGCCACTGAGTAGCTTACGTGAAGCCGGGGCTGGGGAGCTGTTGTTCCAGCCAGCCAGAAACACCCCCAGCTGGTTTTCAGCAGAGAGCTGAAGGACTGAAGCCTTCAGCATCTAATTTAGCCCCTGTCGCCTGTAATGAGGTAGAAGCCAACTCCAAACCTTTCCCTGTCCATGGAAATGTAATGGTTTGGTTTATCTAATAGTATTCTGAGTTGCTGAGTTGACTTCCTGGGGAAAACAGAGTTAAAGAAATAACTTTGAAAGCAGGGTCCAGGTCTGGGGATTTTTCTCAGATGACGGCTGTAGTCCTGCTTTGTTCCCCTGCATCTCCGTGAAATCATTTTTAAACATGGAGTTGCAGAAGGCAGCGAGGGAAAAGCTCGTTAGATCAGAAAGCGTGATTTAAAAAAAAAAAAAGGAGGAGGGAAGGAGAAGGTTTGTTTATCGCAACAGTACTTGAAACTGATTTTAAATGTCTGTCTTGTGAGAGTAAGGAAATTCCTGAATTCTTTTAGCTTCCAGCAGTAAATAACTGGGAGGCTTTTAGCTCACAGCTGATCACTAGAAGATGATGAGTTTTCAGTTAAAAAGATAACTGAATCTCCATTATGTGGATAATACATTCCAAGTGTCACTTGGAAAAGCCAGAGGGAGAGAGGAACTTGGACAAGGCAGGTTGGTATCACAGATAACCCTTGAACTTTGTTCTGTTTCTCTGCGTCGCATCAGAGTGGCCTGATGTGGTTTCACATAAGCAAGTTTGATTCCAAGGTACCTATATCTTCCCTCTGAGATCTAGAATGAAATTCCGGATCCATTTTTTTCCTTTTAATATCAATCCTAAGCGAATTAGTGATCGTTTCAAAGAAAGGCAGACTTGTCCCCTGACAAGTCTCACAAGCTCGCTGTGGTCAGCAAAGGAGGGTTTGGCGGTGGTGACCGCAGCAGCGGGGCTAGTCCCAGCCTCGGTGTGCGCATTCGCGCGCTCGTCACTCCCGCTGGTTGTGGTTGCCTTGGCTGTGTTCCCTTGGTGGAACGTGCAGGTGTGGCTCATTACTACTAGTGTCTGTGTAACAAGTCTATGTGAGTCCCCCTGGGTTCATCATACCTCCTTATGTGGAATCCGTGTGTCCAGGTCCACAGGAATGTGTCTTATTGAGCAGCAGCACCAGTGTGTGCCCCAGGGATCCCAGCTAGCAAGGACCACACTGGGTCAGTGACCAGGAGACCTCAAGGATACCTTGATGCTGCTGGTTGAGGAGTGGGTGACTTGTCCTCCTGCTGCTCTTCTCTGTGATTGAGTGTTGCGATGAGACAGACTGCTGGTCCTCAGCTTGTCTCCCAGGAACCTCAGCAAGGGGTTTGGCCGATGGGATGCTGAGCTCTCTTAATGATCTGCCCTTCCGTATTGCAACAGGAACTGTTGGGAAGTGGACGCTCCTATTCCTTACGTAGGTACTAAAAGGGAGCTGGACTTCTTTGGCAAACCATGTCCCAGTTGAGGGAGTTGAAAACTTGCCAGTCTGACCATGTGCTTCCAAAGTTCCTGTGGTTGAGTGCTTTAGTCCAGGATATTGTCTATTTAAGGCAAAGGAGGAAAAACTCTGTGCCGCTCTTGCAGAGTAGGTATGTGAACTCAACGCACTAGGACCAAATGGTACTTCTAGAATTAGATTGTGTCCCTAATTTCCCTCTCCAGTTCTAAGTGGATGCAGCATTCTTCACTTACAGTCCCAACTGTTGTGTTGCATTGTTGTGTGGGGTTGAACATCTGCCCCTTGCAGCCACAAAAGTGGCTGCGTTCCAGAGACGGGTGGTTTCTTTCTATTCAGGGATCCTCCAAGGCCTGGAAAAGCTGAAGTATGAGGCATTACATATTGTCAACTGCTGCAGACTGCTTTGGCTCCCCTGCTTTCAACATCTGCAAGGGCCGAGATGGCCATCCTGTTGTGTGTGTGCACCGTTGGAATGGTCCTGGCCCTGCCTGCTGCATCTGCCCCGTCCCACACACGTTTCTCTGCATAATATTTTTCTCCCAGCACCCTGCTGGTGATTGCCTGGCATTTGTTTGGCAAAAACCCTTTTAATATTCAGTTGGCTGGCAGGAGAGGAGTGCAGTACCTCTTGAAATCAGCTTGGAGAGGAGAAGCAAGCAATAAGATTGCCTTTTTCTTTTTACTGTTGCTACTTGACCTGTATCAAATATATACTTGAAATGGATAAATGATTACAGAGACCTCAGCCCATCTAGTAAGATTGCTCTTGCAGAGTAGAAATTATAGGGCCTGCATACTTGCCATCCTCATGCAAAAGCCTATTCTTCATTATATCTCTTTATAGATATTATTTCGGCTCGAAATGTCATTCCTCTTCTCCCCACCCATTTCCTTTACTGGCTGTGACATACAGGAACTACACCCATTGCTTGACTAGCCTCTGCTGACCTTTTGTAACTTGGCTCCAAACTCATTTTTGGGTCTTTTGCAAAACACTGTCAGAAGGGAAAAATCCTTTGTTAAAACACAGCCAACTCCTGCCTCAACGTGGAACAGTTTGTTCTGCTAAAAGAATGAGCCAGTTCAGTGAGCAGAAAAACATTGCCATAAACCAGCGGATTCAATACGCTGCAAAAGCGGTCGGCTGCAGTCAAGGTCTAACAGGACGATTCTGAAGCGGGATCCGTGGGGGGAAAACCCCACAATTCTGACCTGCCAACCCTGTTTCTTTGCTTTCAGCTTAAGTTTTTTGCAGTTGTCTCTTTGATTATAGCAACTGTAAGTGGGGAAATGGGAGCTGCCAGAATGCAACACAGCTTTCGAAGCTAACATATTGCAAAAGGGCACGGAGGATGAAGTAATCCAAAAATGCTCAGCTGGGAAGGGGATACAGCACTGTAATAGACTTCAGTCTGTGCTGCAGATGATTAACTTTGGTGTCTGGTACTGTTTAGTAGCCAGTTTAGTCCTTGCTGCCCACAGCCCACATCTCCTTTTAAAACTCTGGACCTTGGAGTTCTTTACTTCACACTCTAATTTCCTTGGATTTGCTCTGGGTCTTTCCCATATGTGGCTGCTCAGTAGCTGGGATCAGCCTGTCTTGGGCAAGCTTTTCTTCACTGTGCAAGAGAACTGGACGCTCAGTGAGAAAATTTCGTGGCTCCAGAATATGGTTTTGTTTCTATGGTTCTTTAGTGAGATTGTTTCATGGCTGGTATAACAGCTGATACTGGTTATCTTTATCAGTTTAGTATTGCAATAGCACCTAGAGCTGCAGTTCCTAAATTTGGGATGATGACTCCCAGCAGGGTCACTCGTCCGGAAGCTGCGCTGCTCCAGAGCTGCTCCAGAAACACAGGACTCTCCTTGGTGCTGGCCAGCCTGCAGTTTGCTGAGAACCTGATTTTCTTGCAGGCTCTGAGTGGGCTCTGTTGCCACAGACAGAAACTTAACATAGACCAAGGTCTAACTCTGCTTCCCGTTTTCCTTTGGGAGCTGGAAATCTTGACTCTGAGCCCTTCCGGATAATTCTTGGCTTGCAGCCAGCTCAGTGACTCTGGAGAGTCAAAATACAAAGCAGTATATTTTAAGTGTAATCTGTTGCTTTTCATGTGCATCCCAAAGACTCGAATCTGGCAGAGCTGATCTTGCTACCTAAGTGGGAATACTCGATACTAAGCCTGGAATTGCAAGGCATTTTGCAAGCTTTGAATGTGGTGTGGCAAAATATTTGACCTGTGCCTGGCCATTTAGACTCAGTGATCAAGCTGGAATCCCAGCTAGATCCATCTGAAAATAGAGGCAAAATGAAACCAAGTAGAGCACAAGGGCCTGAAATCAGAGCCCCTGTGCATGTATAAACATGACTGACGTTCTCGTCGTGTCCTGCCCAGGCACAAACGCACTTGGTGCTGCTCACGAGCTGGGTGCTGGAGATCCGGATAGATACCGATGGGCTGAGGGACTTCTTCAGGGTTCGTTAATGCTGTCTGGTGTCCTCTGCTGGCAGCATTAATCTCCGAGCTGGCTGTGTAGATAGATGATTATCTGTCTGCAGGACCTTTTCGTTTTGGGGGAACGCCAGGAATGTTTTGCCACATGGGCAAAATGCGGGGATTAAAGCAGTGCATGGCGGTGGGTCCATGGAACAAGGCGACCGTGAGTCTTGCTAAAGTATGTAACTCACAGCAAATCTGCAATAAAGCCCGTATGGTAAAACACATTTATGTTTTTTGAGGAGCGGAAGGTACATTTATTTTGTACTCGATCAAATGAATGAGGGCAGAGGGGAAGGAGTGAGTGAATTAATGTTAGCAATGTTCAAACAGAAGCAGGCAAAGCTCCGAGGGATGATCAGTGGTTTTGTTTTGATGTGTGCTGGGCTTTTTTATTCCTGACGTCCTATTGAAATATAGCACACAGGCTTGTCTCTAAGGGGGGCACATTGCCAATAGTCTAAAGGTTATATTATCCTAGTGACCTATTTTTATACTCTAATCACAGTCTGTCTCAGCCACCCCTTTCTGGCCTTCCATCTCACTTCATTTTGTGCTCATCTGAAAAAAAAGCAGAGATAATTACAATTAGTCCCTAAGTGCTAATAGCAAGAGCCAGCCTCTACCCAGGTAATGAAGACAAGGCAAGTTGCTGATGCTTCCGAAGTGCGAGACCTATCCAAAAAACAGCTTCTGAATTGGTAATGGCTTGAAAGAGGTCGATGGAAAATCATCCTAGGGGGTGAAGGGGAGAAGTCTTTTCTTTAAGGCACATTTTAAATAGAGAAGTATGCCAGGGTGTAGAAGAGCAAAATTTTAATGAATAGTGCCGTTTAACTAGCCTAAATGAAACTGATGCTTTTCTGCCTTAGGCTGCCAAGTAAAGGAGGATGAATACGGCTGTTCTACCAAGCAGCTCCCCTTGCCTTTACACTGTACGTGTGTTTTCAAAGCTAGGCTTAATCTACAAATCAGCCTGAACAGTAGGCATAAAGAGAAATTGTTCCTTAGCACAAATGTTGATTATGGGATGCTGCTTAGAGATGGAAACTGCTGAAATTCATGTGTGTGTTTGTACATCTGCACCGTGCAAAATAATAAAATATGGAGAGGCTTTTCTTGCCAGCATGGCTTGTCTTGGGCTGCTGGTATTTTATAGCTGGTTGCTTTTTCGGCTATTGTGAGAGCACCTGAATTGTGGGTGTTAGCACAGCAGGGATGTGCGGTCCCTTTGGAGATAAAACCCCAAAGGATCCAGTGCAGCGTGGCCTTGCTCTAGGTTACAGAGCAGGCTCCGGATGGTGGATCTAAGCGGCTGCCCTGGGTTTTTGGTTGCTCCGCACCAGCCTGCATGCTTGGAGAGGGAAAGGGTTGCTCAGCAAGCCCCGCGCTTGCCTCGCCACGCTGTGCTTCTCTGCTGCAGAACGGCACTGGCGTGGCTCGAAGGGAGAGAGATCCCCTCTGCACCCGAGAGATTTGCTCTGGAGTGCTGGGCTGCACGGTCTGATGTTGCGTGTCTGTCCCGAGTCCCAGGAAAGCAGCAGGGAAGGTCTTTCCCGGGTGTTCGTAGTGTGTCCCACCGTCCCCAGCAATGACCGATGATGGTTGGCCCCTTGCTGGCTGGGGACGTTTGGCGCTTTGGTGATGCTCCACATGCCTTTTCCAGGCACTTTGCAGCGCGTGCAATCAAGGCCAGGTCCTCAACGTAAAACCCTGGGCAAGGGTTCCCTCAGGTGCCTCCAGCAGTGGAATAAGCCCTTATGCCTCTCCACACGGGTCTGGAAACGCCGTGAGTCCCCAGCCACCCTCTCCTGCTAGCGCAACTGGGGCATGTTTTGGCAATAAGCTGGATAATTAATGTAACTGGTGAACTCCTACATGAGCGCTCATGAAGGGACTCCAAATGCAAAACAAATGTTAATGACTAACCAAGGAGCCCGAGTGCTGGTCGCAGGAGGGGACGCGCCACGCCGGTGCCCGCTGCCCCCAGACCGTGGGTTTCCAGGACTCCCTGTGCCAAGGTAAATAAACTTGCATAAACTTAAATAAAAAATAATTTTTTCTGAGCCGACACCCCAGGATGTGCAGAGCGCTCCAGAGCCAGGGGAGAGTTCTCTATCTTGACTGTTTTGTTTTAGGACCGCGAATACAACAACCCCCTCAGTTCTGGGCACATCTGAGAGCCCTGGCTCTTTGCTGCTGACCGCAGGTCTTTTATTTACTGCCCTTTATTTGCTAAAGGCTGATAGAGTGGCAAAACCACCTGTCGACTCCTCAGAGAAAGCAGTGAGGTTTGTGGGCCTTGCAGGAGGTAGAGGAAAAGGGAAGGAAAAAACCTCAAATGGCAACTTATTGTTGCCCTGTGTTATGATATCAACTGGGGCCTGCAGAGGTTCAGTTTAAAAACAAACTGCTATTATTTGAAGTGCCAATATTGTGCTTGGCTTTGTATGAGACAAAAACATCAACTTTGTCCCCGACCTGGGGAGTGTGTCTGCCTGCCTAGCAGGCACAGAAAACTATTGAGAAAACTGTTATTTTATTTCTATTTTGGTGTGGGGATTTTGCTATTTTTTATTTTTACTTGCATTTACTCTTCAGCAGAGCTGCATTGAACACTGGAGTCCAAATTATGGTACCTAATCATGCTAAAATGTCAGTGTAGAGGCTTAGAGCTCGTATGAGAGCTGCTGGAGCCAGGGGGAGATTGTTTCGGGTCAGAGAAATGTGCCTCTCTCGTGGTCCCTCTTGCAAGGGGACAAAGTGGGAGCTGCTGGGTATTGCTCGGCATGGGGTGTCCTGCCATGCTGCATGGAGGGGTTTCTGCTGTTGTTCCTAGGCGAGGTTTGCGAAAGGTCACAAAATTAATCTTCTAACTGGGGACCTTGGCACTGCATAGAATGAATGTTTTGCATTAACAACCTAACTCATTAATTCACTGAAACATTTAAAACCAAACCAGTTATATCCAGCCAAGCTGGAAAAAGCTGAAAGTTCATACTCAGCAGTGCGGATTTCGAAACCTCCCTTTGTTAATCTCTGCAGAAGTAAATTTTCTGAAATTGTTAAGCTCACTTTGACCAGTCTCGCGGCATCGTTTTCCTGCGAGGGGACAGATCCGCCGTGCAGCGCGTTAGCAGAGTGCACCTGAGCCCCAAGGGGTACGCAGGAAGGAAGGTTGGTATGGAAAGAGCTGCAAGAGGGAATTTTTAATGCTGTGTTTGAGTTTTAGGGCCGTCTTTGATGAAAATGCTCTGCTGTTTTCATAGCCCAGGAACTGGGGTTTAATGGTTTCTATCTGCCTCTCCTGTTACCTTGTTCTGAACCACAGAGCTGGTTAAATCGTGGGCTCTGCACATTTGTACTGCTCCTTCTGCATGGTTTTAAGCCGGACTTGCTGGATAGAGGGCATCAATAGCCTCATATGGGGCATGTTCGCAGGGCCGGGCACAGCCCTGGAGAATCCGATCGATAACAACCTACACGGCTGTCCCTGCGGTGCCAACCTGGGGAACGCTGCAGAAAACTGCAGAAAATGCAGCAGGTGCCTCCAACGGTGCTTTTTTTTTCTTAACTTTGCGTTTGGGAGCTGCACAGCAAGCAATCGCTGCCTCGTTGCAGGGATGGGGACCGCTGTCCCCCTGGTTGCGTGGCCCCGGATCAAACTGCTACAGATTCTGCGCCAAAATGCCCTTGAGGCTGCTCCTCCTCCTGTCATTAGACTCGCCGTGAGCACCATTGGGCCCTGAGCAGTTTGGCCCTGCTGTAAGGCACTTCTTTGAATTTCCAGTGACAGGTTTAAGTACACAGGTAATTTCAGAGTGGTGGCTTCTGTGTGCAGTTTTATTTCACTGAATGAAATAAAATTAGCAGCTGTGGATTAAACAGGAGGCATCAATTTTAGCGTAATTCCATGGTCTTCCTGGCTGCCAGGCAGACGTCTGTCATTCAGCTCCGGGTTCCTTGCGCTAGTCAGTCACAGGGTGAATGCTGTCCTCCACACACGATTATACAAATTGGTTTTAAACCCTCACGGTGATGGTATACAGGGCTGATTTTTAATTGAATACTTTTTCTGCCCTTAAATTAACCCATCCATTAAGACAGCCCTGCTTATTCTAACGACAGCAAAAGGGACGAATTATACGTTCTGTTACATATTAGCGGTGCATTAAAGTATTAGTACATTCCAGGAGGCGAACAGTGAATAAAACATGCTCTTAACATGCGGTTATGTAACTGTTCCGTAGAAATGAAATGGACAAACAGTTCACTTGATTAATTTTTTTTTCCTAGTAAATTGACACAGTGATTCACTTCCAGCTAAACTGGCAATCTGTGTTCTCAGGTGGCATTAATATTGGATCCCCAGCAGGGGAGCTGCGCCGGCTGGTGCGGCTTCGAGTGCATTTTTAGCAGAACTTGCCGGGCAGAGCACTGCGCTTGCTGCAAACGTGTCGGTAAACGCGGAGCTTTTGGAGCCTCTGCAGGTGGCTCAGGCCATCCGGAGCCACCCGAGGCAGTCCTGGCCGCAGGCTCCGGAGTGGCACCTGTGCAAATGGCACAGGGAGGGGCCTGTGAATCTCGATTGCTCTGTGTCGCGTTTACTCAATTGACAGATAAAAATCGTGGGTTTTGGTCATGGGAACAATGCAGCCGCGACTTGAGCTGCCTCCAGCAGCAGAGGTTCTGGAGCTGGATCTCTATTAATAGCTCTGCTGGAAAGGCAACACTTGCAGAGGGCCCAGCAGTTTCTCCCTGACCTGTTTTAGAGCTGCTGAAGGAAATCAAACAAGTATCTATGAAAACTGCGAGTTGCAGAGGAGGTGAACCTAACTCCGGAGACCTCTGTGCAGTAGCAGAACCCACTTTTACTGTTGCTTCCATGACACTGAACTCCCTTCGGCTTTCGGAGCTATATTTTGTAGCCTTGAGGCTGTCCTTATTGTTTTTTTCCTAATTGGTTCGGCTCGGAAAGGTCATCGTACCCTGCTAGGTTGTGTAATATTTAACTTAGAATCAAAAATGAGAATCTTGGGATTGGTGTCAAATGGATGCAGTTCCCTCCTGAATAGCAAAGCCCATTCATAGGCATCCAAATCTTCTGCTTGCTAATGGTGATGAGTAACTCCGTAGCCCTCTGTGGATGGAAAGACTAACCACAAAAAGGTGGGAAGAGTGGCATAAAGCAGGTATTGAGAGTACCAAGTTCACACCATCTAAATCCAGACCACCGCAGCAATACTTTCTTATTTCTAGATTTTTTAAGTTATAATCTCTAGCCTTTCATGAAGGTTTTGCATAGCAAACAGTCTTTTCTGATGCCAAGTTCAGTGATGACTAACACTATTTACAGGATTATTTTGTAATCTCAGATCAGCCCACATTAACGGGAAGTTACGTTTTCCCATCAGTCTTTTAAATTGTGCCTGAAAGTTGCTGAGACCAGAATTGGCCATCCTGGCTCTTCTATTTTAAAGCTATTTTTTTTTCTGACCATTTTAAAAAATATTTTCTAATGAATTTCTAGTTAATTTTCTAATGGTCTGATTTACTTAGTTTGATTTTTGCATCTTTCATTCCTTTTCAAAGAAAAAAAAATGCAGAGTAGATATTGCAAAAGCTCCACCAAGTTATTTGCCTCGTCTGCATTTTTTTTATGCATGAGATCAGCTCAGAAGATATGATATAAGAAAACTATTGGTGCACAACTGCTTCAACTGATAGGAGTTATCTCTGTGGGTTATCTAGTAGGATGGTAAGTTGATTTTTTAATATTTTTTTTTAGTTCAGGTTTTTATTAGTGTTTTTATAAAGCTCCATCTCTGTTACTGTATATCCTAGAAGAATCTGGCACAGAATGTTTGTAATATGAATAAGTGTGTCCATATGCTTCCAAGTGACCTTGCAGTCTGGAAAAATTACAATTTTATCCGTGTGTTTAAAGGAAAAAAAAAAAAAAAAAGAGTTCCCGTAAAAAATTAAAGAAGGGGTTAAGGCAGAGATGTTTCTCTGTTGGATTTGCTGCTTTCCCTGTCATCAGGACCCATTTGGGCAAGGAACTCCTGTGCCAGCTACAACAGAGAGTTTTAGTGCCCTCGGGTCACCATCTCAGGCATGGGGCATCGTGGTGCAGATTGTAAAACTGCAGCAAGACAGAAACAGCTGAAGCCAGGCTGCAGCAGCTGGGCAATTGCTTCAGCTTGAGAATAAAACCTGAGCCTTTTTAAGGGATTGTTCCTTATTTTCTTTCCATGCAGCAGATCGCTGGTCACCTCAAGCCCACTTTCTCAGGAAACAGCCACAAGTCCCTAAGTTGGGTGAACGTTGACAGTCCTAAGTGTTGCAGGATGGGGAAGGCCGGAGAATCCAAGATGAGCGGGTGCTGCAGGACAGTACTTGGCATTGGGGGCCCGACCTTCTCTTGAAGCAGGTCAGCCCAAAACTCAACAGATAAAATAAAACAATAACACGGGGTGTATGTGGTGGCAGGGGGCAACCTCACATAGGATTTGCCAGCTCTCTGAGCAAGGATGGCCAAAATACATGGCTGCAATACCAACCGTCTGCTCTCTGCGGATGTTTCTGCGTGTAAAGGCCTTTGGCACGGGCATGGTGCTTGGAGCTGGCGAGAAACTTTCCGACAGGACAGCTGGAAAATGGCGGTTTTGAAGAAATCAAAACGTTCTGTGGAAATGTGTTGATTTTCATCAGGTTTTCTGATGGAAACTAGGCAGGTCACCCAGGGTGACCTGCCTGGTGCTGCCTCTGCGTGCTGGCGCAGAGATGCTGAGCGCAGAGCCCGGGCATCTCCTCTGCACAAGCACCCCTGACACGCCTTTACGGGGAAGCACTAGGGCAAATATCAGCATTTTTCCTCCTTAAATGAGAATTTGGTTTTCTGAGCAGAGTGGTTGTAGTGCTGAGGTTTAATGAGAGCTCCTGCGGTCCGAGGTTTTGCCATAGAGACTGGGACGCTGTATCTGTGATGTAGCCTCTGGAAGAGGTGTTGCACAGTTGCACTTTGGAGGTAAGAAAATTGCTCTTCTTTTGGCCACTCACTGCATGGGAGCAAGTGAATCTCAGCAGCAAATGAGAATTGTGGTGCACATAATACACCATAAATACCCACCATTCTTTTACAAGTAGTTGCATTTGGGGGGAAGAAAGGAAAAAAGCACTTAGATCCACCTCACATCAAATGCTGGTTATGTATGAAACTGGATGCTTCGAAGCTTTGGGGGAAAGGGCTCAAGTTAGGGGCAGGGAAAGAAAATAGGGGGCAGAGCGGGCTCCAGGAGGCACCTGGGAGGGAAGTTCTGTGGTCAGCTTCCCCTTGGGAAATCTGCTTCGCTGCCAAATCACAAATTGGCATGGGTTGGTTTTGTATTTTTGGTTTTTAAACAGATAATTCACCGATTGTGCTTATGAAAATATGGTAAATCGAAGGTCAAGTTAAAATTTTCCAGTGTAACAGGCTGAAAATGATTTATTGAGTGCAACAGTTAAATACCAGGACAGTTGTGCTATGTCTAGTGCCAAGGGAACTAACCCTTCCTCTCTCCCCTTGTCCTCAGGTTCAGTGGCAAATATGAGCATTTGTCAACATTTGACAACAACTCCTTGGGACACCATGAATTTGCTGGAATCTAGATCACAGAACATTTGCAATAGCACTTTTAAATTTTAATTTAATTTAAATTAAAAAAAAAATCTGGATTAATTGCAGTCATGGCTAGCAAAAGAAAATCCACAACTCCCTGCATGATACCAGTAAAAACACTGGTGCTTCAGGAGACCGAACTGGATGCTGTAAAAGATGATCGTAAAGGAACTCAACAGGATGTTCCCCCTGAAGTGCCAGCAGCTAGTGATGCTGCAGCAAGCAACAGTAATAACAGAGCGTTATCTAACGGGCACCGTGGTATTGCTGACAGTGATACTTATGTGTGCAAATACTGTAACTTTGGATCTCAAGAACTTCATCCTTTCATTGGGCACCTGGACTCTGAGCACTTAGATTTTAGCCAAGATCCTGTGTTTGTGTGTGTTGCATGCAGCTTTCTGGCAAAAAGCCACGAAGGGCTCTCACAGCACAACGCGGAGTCACACGCTGGTGAAACAAGCTTGGTGTGGAGCGTGGCTAAGCAGGACAAGCAAACAACAGTGGAACAAAGTCTCTGCGAGGCTGTCGTCAGCCACGACCCTCCTGGAGAGGTCCCCGAAGAAGCGGCGGATGGTCAGTCTGAAATTATCATCACCAAAACCCCCATCATGAAGATAATGAAAGGCAAACCTGAGGCCAAAAAGATCCACATGCTGAAGGAGAACCTGCCGAATCAACCGAGCGCTGAGTCGGAGGGGAAGGACGCAGAGCATTCGTTCACAAACGGGTCGGCGCCGGGCAGCCAGCCCCCGGCAAGTTCAGCAAAATCATCTCACGTCGTGAATGGCTCCATCATAGGAAACGTGCCTGTTCTGCAGGCTGGGGTTGCACAGCTTGTGTCACTGCCGCAGCCACCGCCATTGCACCAGCAGCTCCCCACATCCAAATCCCTTCCCAAGGTGATGATTCCCTTGAGTAGCATTCCAACGTACAACGCAGCCATGGACTCTAACAGCTTCCTGAAAAACTCTTTCCACAAGTTCCCTTACCCCACCAAAGCTGAGCTTTGCTACTTGACTGTGGTGACAAAATACCCAGAAGAGCAGCTGAAGATCTGGTTTACTGCGCAGAGGTTGAAGCAAGGCATCAGCTGGTCACCAGAGGAGATAGAAGATGCCCGGAAAAAGATGTTTAACACAGTTATTCAGTCCGTGCCACAACCCACAATTACAGTTTTAAACACACCGTTAGTTGCAAACCCTGGGAACGTCCCGCACCTTATTCAGGCCACTTTACCTGGCCATGTGGTCGGGCAGCCCGAAGGAACGGGGGGTCTGCTTGTTACCCAGCCCATAATGACCAACGGGTTGAAAGGAACTGGTTCCTCCTTCTCATTAGCAGTGACCTCGGTTCCCAAGCCCCAGCCCGCGGCGCAGCACAGCACCGTGAGCTCCAACAACGCATCGACCGTCAAAGTGGTCAACAGCGGCCAGGCCCTGCTCACCGCATGTCCAACCATCTCCTCCCAAGCCTTCCTGGACCCCAACATTTACAAAAACAAGAAGTCCCACGAGCAGCTGTCCGCACTGAAAGGCAGCTTCTACAGAAACCAGTTCCCTGGCCAGGCTGAAGTGGAGCGGCTGTCGAAAATCACAGGCCTTTCCGTGAAGGAAATTCGAAAATGGTTTAGCGATAGGAGGTACCATTACAGGAACGTTAAAGGCGGCAGAGCCACGTTTTCCGGAGATACTCTGGATTCTCTGCCTGAAATGGCCTTTGACGTGCCGCCCAAAGGAGCGGAGCTATCGTCTACGACAGCGGTGACGCCCGTCACTCATCACCAAACGAGGCGACAAGCCTGGCACCAAACACCCGACTTCACCCCGACCAAATACAAGGAGCGAGCGCCAGAGCAGCTGAAGGCGCTAGAGAGCAGTTTTGCACAAAATCCTCTTCCCCCAGATGAAGAGGTGAACCGCCTGCGGGGCGAGACCAAAATGACGCGTAGAGAAATTGATAGCTGGTTCTCTGAAAGGAGGAAAAAAAAGGTGGCGGAAGAGAATAAAAAGGTGGAGGAAGCAGTGCAGCAGGAGGAGGAAGAGGCTGAAAATGGTTGTGGAGAGGAAGACTCCTCGGATGACCTGAGGGCCTCGAGTGAGAACGGCTCCATTGATGCATCTGCCAACAACCCAAACTCAGCGGAGCGCAAAGTGAGTCCCATCAAAATCAACCTGAAAAATCTCCGGGTGACGGAGTCCAACGGCAAAGGCGAAGTACCAGGGATTAGTGCAACCGAGAAGGGGAATGGCAGCCCCAGCCGGCCCCCTACTCCTCCAAAAACCAAACTGAACTTTAAGAAGACAGCCCAGCAGCGGCACTTGCTTAAGCAGATGTTCGTGCAGACACAGCGGCCAACAAACCAGGAATATGACGCCATCGTGTCGCAGACGGGCCTGCCGCGGGCGGAGGTGATCCGCTGGTTCGGAGACAGCCGTTACGGCTACAAGAACGGGCAGCTCAAATGGTATGAGAACTACCGGCGGGGCATTTTCCCGCCCGGCGTGGTAGAAGTCAGCGCTGCCGGCAGAGAGGTCTTGGAGGACTATTACAAACAGCACAAGGCGCTGCAGGAGGACGACCTGCCGGGCCTGTGCGAGCGCGCGCAGCTCGGCGCCCCGCAGGTGCGGCTCTGGCTCGGCGTGCGGGCGGAGGAGGACGCCCGCGGCCCCTGCGACGAGGACAGGTACCCGAGCACGGGCGAACAAGC
>JAWLRI010000180.1:4770689-4823261 GCA_034781795.1 Crypturellus tataupa
CCGGCCCGGCCTCGCGCAGCCTTGTCCTTAGGGCTGGGGACAGGGGCGCGTGTAGACACCCCCGAGGCACTGAGCGCTTCGCACGTGGCAAACTGAGGCTTTAGGTAGGGGTCTGACAGCGTGCCGGCTTGTTCAGGATATTCCTGGAGAAGCAGTGGGGAAAGCGCTCTGGGAAGAGGAGCGGGAGGAGAGGGACCAGCCAGATGCCCCTGCCCCTCCGCCGCAGCCCGCCCTGCAAGGGGCTCCTGGCGAAGCCGTGACTCAACCCCGGACGGTTCCTCCCCTGCGGAGAGCCGAGCCCTTCCCTGCTGCCCATCACGAGCTGCCCTGGGCAAGGCTCAGTGGGGCTGCAACGAGGGAGAGGACGTGGAGGGCTGGAACGGCTCCTGCAGCTGCCGGCCCTGCCCCTCCTCCCGGCCTCGCTTCTGAAAGGCCTGTGTGTGTGTAGGAGAGGAGAGGTGGTTTCCAAGCCCTCCGTGGGCTCCTTAGCAATGCAGCTGGGGGCCGTTTCCTCCCTGGCCGGGCTCCCAGCAGATGGGGAAGGCCGTGCGCGGCGCTGGCCGGGTCCCGCTGTGCGTCCAGAGCTCCCCATGATGGGCTCTCCTGCTGAGCTCCTTTGGAGCCTCTGCCCTGCCTCCAGGCCTGGTGCTAAAACAATCACCCCCAAAGCCTTGGTTCCTCACCTCCTCTCATTCAGCAGAGATGGAGTATGGGCTTGCCTGGAGCTGCATCATTACTGCAGCTGGAAACTGCATCAAGCACTGTCCTGCGCCCGTTGGGAAGCGGCTGGGAAGCACGAGGATTGGGGCTGTCCTGCCAGCTCCGTGGGCTGTGGGCACAGGCTGGTGCGGAGGCCGCTGTCTCCAAGTTCCTGATTTTGCCTTCCATGAGCTCCACCTGCTCGCCCAGCCAGCACCTCCGCTTGTGCTCAGGTGCCTGCGGGGTGACGTGGAGTCTGACACGTGTGTTTCCTTTCCAGAAACAGACTGAACTCAAATCACCTGCCCTGCAGGATCTGCTCTTACCCTTGAGAAGACATTTTTGCTCTTTTAAGAAATCCATGGGCCGGCCTGATGCACGCCTCAGGAGCAGGACATGGTGTTGAAGCACTGCCGTGGATGGGACCTTTGAGTAGAGCGCGTTGGCGTGGGCGCCCTCACCTGCTGGGCGCAGAGCGCTCTGCCCCGAACCCAGGAGGTGCCGTGAGCTGGCGGGGGCTGCGAGCGCGGCTCGCGCCCGGGAAGTCGGATGTTCTTGAGTGCTTTCCAGTGGACAGACTTTGAGATTTCATATTCATATACCGATGCCTACAGCTGCCTATACAAGCATAATGAATCTCGGACCTTGTGTAAACAAGGTCATTGCTTTAGATATGGACTATCATGGCACAGTACTTTTTTTTTTGTTGTTTTTTCATCTGTCCATAAGGTGTTTGTTCTCTAAAGGTTGGCATGGGTGCGTGAGTGCCCTCTTACCTGTTGGTCCTTAAGTGCTGATAATGAAGGGTTTTGTGTGGGTGAGTGAGTGCACCTGTGTGCACTTGCACATATGTGTGAGTATGTGGGGGTTAGGAAAGGTATCTAAGAAAACTGCCAATCTTGCTTTAAAGTGAGGTGGAAGTCAGTGAGATTTCATCCCTAGTGATGAGGTTAGATTTAGCATTGTCTACCCTCCAGAATGCAGCAGGTCTGAAACTCAAGAGTTTGGTATCATTTGCCCCTTGCTGGCTAGAGTACTTTTTCCTTGTCTGCTCTGGAGCCTCACTGTAGCAGGCTGTTAAATCTCCAAGTCTCCCTTTAATCACTGAGAACTAGCACATAATAATTTTTCCATCCTGACCTGGAATCCTTTCCATTGTTTGGAGGGAACAAGCTGTTCTTCAGAGAACAAATGCGGAGAAGACGCCGGGTTGCTGCTAATGGCGCGAGCCATTGTTGTCTCCAAGGGATCTGCTCATCAAGCAGCTCCTCTGCAGGCTGGAATTTGGCCTGTTACAGCCCCATGCCACAGATCATGCTGCAGTCACGCCGGTAGCTTCAGGTATTTGCCTCACTCTTTTTTCAGTCCAGCTACAGGAGTTCTGGCCTCATGTGAAAGAACAAAATAACTTTCCCAGTTAACTTTTTAGTTACCTTCTTAATGTGCCCATGTTGTCTTGGGTGGTTGCTGTCCACTTGAAGATTTTTTTCACATATATATATTCTTTTCTAATAGAAACCAGGATCTAGAAGGGAAGTCTTGAGTCCAAACAAATGCAGTCAGACTATCCCATCATAAACTAATCAAACCCCCACTCAAAATTGGTTCCATGTCTTGCCTTCACTTTTGCTCTCGGAAGGCTATTCCAGAACTTCACTGCCTTTGAATGGTTAGAAACTTTATTTAAATTTCTAGTTTGAATTATTCGTGGCCGGTTCATTCCTGGTTTGTTTTCAAGCCAACATTGTCCTTTAACTTAAATAGTTTTTGGTGTTTGTCCACTGATGTATTTATGGAGAGTAGTCATAGCTCCTCATTTTTGCCAAGCTAACCCAGCCAAGCTTTCTCAGTAGAAGGTTTTTATTTAGTGAGAGCTTTTCATGTGGGAGACTTTATTGTTGGTGGTAAATGATATTTATTAGAAGGGTGGGTAGCAAGCCCCAGAGGGTCGGATCCAGAGACTTACAAAAAAAAGTCTGTTTAAAAACAAAAAGCTCTTCCAGAACCTCATCCAAACATGGTGTCTGATTTCTACCTTTAGTTGTCTTTGCTTTTCTAATTCTTTCTTCATCCTCTCTCGAGAGGGCTGCCTTGTCCAGACACGAGGAGGTCAGTGCTTGGTGTGCAGTGTGGGGCTGCCTCTCACCGAGGTGTTCGTGCCCACGTGGCACCTGAGCTCGCACAGGCTCCCTCTGCGGTCAGCGGAGAGCTCAGCACAAGGTGCAAAAGCATCTCCTTGTAAAGAAGATGCCCTGCACCCTAAACAGAGCTGAGGTGACTTGCTCAGATGCAGACACCTGCACTGTAACTGCAACCCCCTTAGAAGCCAGACAAAATCCTGCAGATGCCACAAGCACAGGCAGTGCATCCCACTAGCACAGAGCTCCCCAAATTCCTTCTTCCTCAGAAGCTATCGCTGGTTGTGCCTTGGCTTGGGGCACAACTAGCAACCATCCCACTTCTGCCATGCGAGCTGCATTGCTCTCATCACGGGGAGCAGAGCAGGGGATGACTTGAAGGCTGCCAGAGTCCCAAGGAGGGAGCCCTTGCTGGTGTCCTCAATCCTGATCAATCCTTGTGGGTAATGGGGCGAGCTGAAGGCACCAGTTCTAGGAGTCCTGAGAGTGTGAGTGTCTGCACAGTGTTACCTTCAGAGAACAAATACAGGTAGGTAATTTACTCTATTGTCTATGTACATGCAGGTTTATTTAAGTACACATATATACAGTTCAGATATGCCATTGATTCTTTATTGCATTAAGATGTACATTAAAAATGTACACTTTTACTAACTAACTGCTATATAAGTATGTTGGAAATGTAGTTTGCCCATTCAAGGTGATTTTCTGTGGGATTTTTGATGTACACTGAAAGACGCTTGATTGGAAGAGTGATCTCCACTCCATCTACAGAAATGCTTAAGGATTATGGTATGAACTGGTCCCTTCAAACCAGTTTGCCAGGCATTAGCTGATTTTTTTTTTCTCTTTTTTTGCATTTGGATTGTATTCGGCCTGTTTTCCAGAGGGGGGGAAAGAAAAAAAAAAAAAAAAAAAAAAAAAAAGAGAGAGAGAGAGAGGAGTCTTGTGAGCTAGGGGGAGAATTTCCCGGTGTACACAGAAAACACAGCCTTGAGGGTTGGAAGCTGCTGAGGTTTTGAGCTTTGTCTCCATGCATTCATACAAGCACAGCAGGAGTTTTCTTTCTTTTGGGTCAGAGGAATTTTAAAAAGTACTTCCAGGCAGGCTCCCCTCATGCACAGCGGCCGGGGGAACAGGCTGGCAAGCCCTGCTGCATGGGCAGGGTAAGATCTAAAGACGACTGCCAATGTACAGCTTTTGAAGCAGAAATCAATAAGTAATTGAGTTCCCTTTTTAACTACCCCACTGTTATCTGCATTTTTAGTTGACTTGATACTTCCTTGAAAACTTAAGCTAAAGACCTGAGGGTTTAGCTCGGCAGCCCTTTGTTTCCCTATCACCTCATTTTTGAAGCTGAAGAGAAGCAGGTGTCATCTCTGAACATACTCAGGTTTTGGTGCAGGACTTTAGACGTATGTTTGCATCTGAAGCTGAAAGAAATGAGAGGTGGCTTGACAGTCCCAGCAGCAGCTTTTCTGGTGTTGAGAGGAAGCATCACCACAGTTCAACGCATAGTGTGACTATTTATCATCGTTAATCGAAGATGACTGTGATGACCTAAAGAGTTTAAGGTAGAGGTCATGCAGCTGGCACCAGTCGGGAAGGGAAATTAATTTCTTCACCTCCGTCAGCTATGTGTGAGCTCGGGTTTGATAGACACAGTAGTAAGCATCAAATTTAATCCTGTGAATCTTGTTACTTATTTCTCTGAGGCTGCTTAGATTAAGGTCGCAATCCAATTACTTAACAAGCTGAAACCCTGATTGTGCTGCACCTGCCTTGCTCATGTAAGGGCTGCTGCTCCTCCTGGTGCAAGGAGCAGCGTTAGGATAATAGCAACAGGGCCCAGATGAGATTTTTTTGAACACAGTTCTGTGTTTCGTATGGGTGGCTTGTTTTTTTGTTCCTTGACTAATATCCTGGAAGTCCTTTTATTATTATTATATTTTTAGCAGAACATTAAACAAACAGTGATGCACAGGAACCTATTTCCATTTGCTTGAGAGCTGAGTGCTGCTGCATGTTGGGCCTGCAGCCCAGACGATGGACACAAGCGCCTGCTTCAGCTTCAGGTTGTTAACACGGTCCCTGTCCCCTCCCTGCTGGGGACTTGCACTGGTCGCTGTGAGAAGCCATGAGCCGATGGCAGCTGTGACCAGAACTCCTGCAGACTGGCACACAGCTTAATGCAGAGCCCTAACGTGACAGTGACACTTGCACAGAAGCTGGAGTTGCAAAACATCTGCTTGGTTTATTCTTGCTACTCACCCCGTCTGTTCAGGAGGACATGGAAGGTTGAGTGTTTGGAGTTTTATTCCTATTTATTAGGGTTTTTTGTTTGTTTGTTTTTAAAAAGCAACAGTTTTGGTTAGAGAGAGAAGCCTGTACTTTCCCCGTTGGTGATCAATAGCCTGTCAAGAGACATTATGCAGGAAACCTGATCAGATGGTGATGGTCAGAAGCTGGGGTAAATGGTGATCAGAAGGGAAGGTGTTTTTTCAGCACTTTAGGCACAAATGGGCAGGGTAAGATGATACTGCACCTTCCCATCGTATTTCTGGTTATTTTATAATCAAGTTGATTTAGAAATGCTTTAAACTGTTCTTGTCTGCTTCCCAGATTATTTTGGCTTTGCTTTTTCAATCACTCTGTGGCCTGATGTGATTCTGTTCACAGGGCAGTCCAATGGGGACAGATTAGGCAAAGCTGTATATAGGGGGGAATGGACTTGTGATTTTTTTTTTTTTTTTACAAGTTTAGTTTCTGCTGTATTTTTGTTTTCTGGCACTGGTCTCTGCTAGGAATGCTGAATCAGAATCGCAAAACTTAGCTTAAAGCAGAGCAAGTGATCTCTGTTATCTACGCAGTGATTTCTTTTTCTTTGCTTGCTCCAGTAAAGAGTGCTCTCTTGGCTCAAGTTGGCCATTTCTGATGGTGTGTTAAAGCCAGTTTTTCCTGTACTGATGGAGATGGCATTAGGAGGACTCTTGCTTATTGGTGCTAGCGAAGGTTGGGATAGGAATCCACGGCATAGAAAACTTCCTGCTAAAAAGTTGCACTTTTCTCTGTGCCCCATCTGACTCGTGGTATTGTAATGGGTACGTGGCTGTGTTTCCCCTTGCACATACTAACATTGCACTAAAAGAGAGACTTTGGGAACAGTGTGTTGATCACTTTGTTTCTCACCAGACCACAAAGTCAGCCTAATGGGGTCTTTTATTTGTTTGTTTGTTTAATTAATATTATTTCAAAATCATGCTGGTGCTGAATGACCTGGAATTTTTGCTTGGATTTATCCAAAGGAAAATGTAATTGTAGCTGCAACGGGACCTTTCATAAGGGTGGCCGTGTAGCCGGGGGGCAGAGCCAAGGCTCTGCCGCGTAACCGTCTTTGTACCGGGGAGAGGCGGCGGGGGGGTCTGGTGGGGATGTTATTGTGTTTTTTAAGACCACAATTTTGGATGGTCACCTTGGAAATGTGTGAGACAGGAACTAGTTTTTACTTTTGGTAAAGGTTTTAAAGAGAAGAAAAAAAAAAAAAAGTGAAGCTGCCTGTGACTGTGGGCTGTGGCTATTACTAGGGCTAGGGTAGCTTGTACCTGCTATGGACTTTACCTGCTCTTATTCTGAGGGCAAGAACTCCCTGTAGCAACAATGCCACTTCTGCGAAGTGAATGGCAAGTTTCCCTTCCTTTTGTATATGTGGATGTGAGGGTGGGAGAGGGGAAGAGCTTGCTTGTACAGTTTGTTGAAATGAAACCAGACATTTTTGGTTGTTCCTAAATAAAGAGCGTAAAATATGAACAAGAACTGACTGGTGATTGGAACTGGGCTTGAGTTGGCCCACGGGTCCGGGATGCTGAAAGGCCCAGGTGCTTTGCTATGTTGTGCTCTGAACCTCAGGTGTTGCTTTGGTAGAGAGTGGCCTGTGGGAAGTCACTGAGGCCAGACTGGGGAAGGCTGCGTTGGGCCCTAGCCAAAATTAGGCCAAAAATTTCTAAAAAAAATTAGACTTTTTTTTTTTTTTTTTTTTTTTCATCCTGCTGGGCATCACCACGGAAAAATTTCACCTGCAGCCTCTCTGGGGCTGTGCAAAGCCCCAGTTTTGCACGGAGATGGGGATGGAAAAATCCACGGATGAAACAAAACAGATAAATCTTTCCTGTGAGCCCTTCCGCAGTCTGCAGTCCCTGCCTGGCTCCGGTCCTGGTCAAAACGGCACGGTCGGCCATCGCTCATGCAAACACAGTAATTTTTTGAACAATTTTAAAGCTGGGGCAGTGCCTGGCTACCATTTTTTCCCCATGGCCGCACTGATCCCCAAGGCACAAAAATAACTCACATCCCACTCCGCATCGCACGCAAGGGCGGGCAAAGGCGCCAGTGAGCCGAGACGTCACACACTTAATACTGACACGTTTATTGTCGATTAAAGCTAGAGCGGCCTGTAAACGTCGACTCTCACTACTGGACCCATCGGCAGTGGCTATACAGGTGGGTAGACGGAATCCTGGCCGCACCGAGGCCTCGTGCGGGCAGCACCGGGGCGGCCTCGCGGGTGCCCCCGTCGGCGCTGAGGCAGCCCGGGGCTCCCTGGCTCTCTTCCTCGCCATTGTAGACAGTTTCGTCTCTCACCTCAGCACTGGCAGGCTCCGCACATCCGTACACTTCATTAAGGGTTTCGCGGTGAAGATGGGTGGGTGTTTGGGGTTTGTTTGTCTTTTTTTCCTCCAAATTTTTTTTTTTTTTTAGTTCTCCGCTCGAACGCTCTTCAGCGGAGAAGCTGGAAAAGCTGCCTGAAAGTAGGCCATAGCAGTGCCGTTTCCATAGAAACCAGTTCAGAGCGTGCCGTGACGAGCACAAGCACTGGAGGTGCTTCCAGCCGCCCGCCGGGGGCTACAGCCGGTTGTCCCCGTTGACCCTGGTCCGTCGCAGGACCCTGCAGGGGGCAGAGAGGGGCGCAGCGCTGAGCGGGTGTCCCGACGGGACGGGGCTCAGCGCCCGTGGAAACAAAATGGCTTCGGCGGCAGGAAGGTCGGCGCCGGCTCCGGCGGTGAATGCCAGGGCGCAGGGAGCGCTGGCTTCCCGCTAGCGCTGCGCCCGCGCCAGGCCTGGCTGAGCCGTGTGGGTCAGTGAACCCAGGAGGAGCAGCTCAGCCCCTGCTCCCAGGTGGGCCACGCTTGCTCCAGGACCCGGTTTCATCTCCCTCTGAGGAAGAACTTCACTGTGAGGGTGACAGGGCACTGGCACAGGCTGCCCAGAGAGGCTGTGGAGTCTCCTTCTCCGGAGATCTTCCAAACCCACCTGGATGCCACCCTGTGCCATGTGCTCTAGGTGTCCCTGCTAGAGCAGGGGTTGGACTGGATGATCTCAAGGGGTCCCTTCCAACCTCAACCCTCCTGTGACTCTGTGCCTTTAAACTCCACTGTGCCCCAGCAGCAGCTCCATCCAGCCCACCTCTCTGGCTAGCGCTGGTGCCGCCTTGCTGCCCAGAGCCAGGAGGGAACAGGGCCAGGTTTGGGGAACGTGGCATCGCCCAGTGCTTCCTGCTGCTGCAGCCAGGTCTGGCCTCCGACCGCCACCTCCCACTTATCCCTCCCGTCTCCCACACTCAGGGCTGTGGGGCAGACGGAGCTCGAGCAGCCCGAGCGGCTGCGGTACCTTCGCTCGCGGCTCTCGAAGTGATCCGTGAGCTGCTCCTGCGATACGCGGAAGTCCTCAAAGGGCTGCTGGTAGCGGGACTCGAAGGAGCCCTCCCTGGCTCTGCCCGCCAGGAGCTGGCTGGAGGCGTCCCCCGCTCGCTCCCGCAGCGCCGAGCTGCTGAAGAGGTTGATTTCGCCGTTCTCCTGCTTAAAGGGGAAACAGGCAGCAGTGAAGGCCTTGGGATTTCCAAGTCTGCATGGCTGGACCTGCCTTTCCTCCAGCCGTGCGAGCAGAGCGCAGGGCCCTGGCTGCACCCAGGGCCAATGCGCATGGGCGGCCTGGGATGGACAGCGGCTCTGGGTAGGCAACAGGCAGCTGCTCTGCCTTTAACAACCATCAGCAGCTCCCAGCAACTGAACTGTTTAATATGGAAATAAAAGAAACACCTTTCTGAGAACCCTACCCAGCTGACCCTGCATCACCACGCTCCATGACACTAAGCTAGAACATCCACTAAGAGCAGACGCAGACCAGGGATGGTGCAGATCTGCCTCCTTCAGCATTTAGAGAAGGGATTTATAGGGAAGCCAAGGCAGGAATGTGCCTGAAATACCTCTGGCTCAGTGAAAGAACTGAACCTGCTAGGACCAGGGTGTCCCATCCCTGCAACCCTCTATGACTGCAGAGCTCAACTTCAAAAACACCCCTGGTCCACGGGAAGGAACAAGGCAAAGGGGAACAACCCCAAGGAAACTGGAACCTTGCATTTAAGAACATGACCCAAGCTGCAGCCATGACCAGGGCTCTGGGGGACTCAGTTGCCCGGTGTGTGTCCAGCTAACGCTGCACTCCAACAAGCACCCAGACGAGCAGGAGAAGAGGGTGTGAAAGCAAGTGTGCGAGGTGGGGAGGAAGGCCAGCAGTGCCGCACTGCTTAGCATGGAGGGACAGGGAGGGCTCTCCAGCTTTGCCCGAAGCCGGGTGTCCTGCTCTCCTCCTGCGTGAGCCACTCTTACCTTGCTAGGGAAAATGTCTATCTTGACAAGCAGGGACGCTAACTCCAGGCTCTCGCTGTAGTTGTTCTTCAAGGGTACAGCTCGGAAACCTAGTGCAGAAATGGCCTTGGCATTACTTGCAGTACAGGCAATGTGTTAGTCCCCACGGCAAAGATCTCAGGGGGGCATTTTCCAATTCCCCTTCCTTCCTCTGGTGGCCCCAAAGTGCCAGTGAGCCCAAGGGTGTTAGCAAAAGTGCTTCCTCTGCTACAAAACTTCCCATCTGCCTGGTTAAATATTTGATTAGTACATTGGCGAGGACCAACATGACACACACATGCACAGTCCCTGAGCACTCTACCTGTCTTCAAGCCTTTCACCAGGAAGGTAGCCTGAGCCAAGAAGTTCTCATCGCTGAACATGTCCTCTTCATACACCACGAAGCGGAGGAAGGCAAATTCGGGATTGCTGACCTGGAAGTGGAACTGCTTCGGGGTCCAGACGGGATTGAGGCCGTTGTCCGCTGTTCACAAAACACCACAATTACAGAACAGCCCTGGCATCGCCCGCAGAGCCGTGCAGCCCCTGCGCTCCCGCTGCTCTCCGCTCCAGCCTATTTGTAGCCCAGAACAAGGAGCCGGAGGGGCAGTGCTCCCGTTTTTCAGCAATGCCCATGGTTTATGGAGCAGCTCAGAAAACACAGCAGCCTCCTCCCTACCGCTCACCTGTGCCCTGCTAGGGGTATTTCCAAGCATGTGAATATGATCCTCCACGACCCCCCCTGCTTCAGGATCAAGAATCCCTCTCACCACTATGTCCAGGACACCAGTCGAGTTCCGGGGCAAACCCAACACTCCAGTTCCACCTCTGCCTCCAAACACGCGGCGGATGGGGCCTGGCCCCGCAGCTCCACGCGCACAGCACCCGGCAAGCTCAGCCCAGCCCCCACGGGGGGATATGGGTGCCACCACAGCCCCCAGTCCCCAGTGCCTGCCCAGGCACGGGCAGCTGCCCAGGGACTTGCTGCAAGCAAAGCTTCACCTCTCTATGGGCTCCCCAGGGCACTAAGGGGCTGGCAGCACCGTCCTGTGGGTGATGAATCCCCCTCAACTGCTGAGAGGAGCTGGGAGGGCAGCGAACAGTCCTCCCAGCTGGGGAGGGGTTAAAAAGCAGCTCACCCACAATCTCTGTCTTCTGTTTCGTGTTGTCATACTCAGCCCCGGACACCTCCACCTCCACAAACGGACAAACGATTCCTCTCCCGTTTTTGGGAAGGTGCCGGGCACCCAGAACCTAGGGAAGAGAGGAGCAGAAAAGCTTTGCCGCACACAGAAGGAAAGGAAAAGGCCTTGTTTGCACACTGAGGAATTTTCTTCCCAAACAAATCACCCCAGCTCTACTAAACGGAGGGAGAAGGGACAGGGACAGCCAGGCCAGCCCCACTTGCCCCAGGGGAAAAACTGCTCCAAGCCCTGCAGGCTGCTGTTACTGATCTCCCTTCAACTTGCAAGATTAAAAAAGGCAGCTGAACCATTACAGGCTCCTGCCATCCCTGCAGGACAGCCGAACCTGTGGCCACAGCATCTTCCCTGAGCTGGCTGAGCAGGAGCCAGCACCTGCTCGGAGCCAGGCCACCAGGCCAGGACTCCTTTCCCTGGCCGGTCTCTGGCAACTCAGAGATTTCCATGGAGTCGCTTCTCAAGGAGCGCTCCGAGCGGAGCTTGTCCCCGCTGCTGTCCCCCTTCCTGTTGGCAGCACGGCCTGTGCTTGCCGTCAGTGACAACCTGCTTCCTCGCAGGAGGAAGAAACCCCAGCTCCCTCCTGCCGGTGGCCATATGGCCCCGCGCAGCTGCTGCGGGGGAGACACGCTGCCAGGGCTGCACCGTGCACTCTGAGTCTCACTGGCCTCGAGGCGGCTTCTCCCTCCCGAAAGCTGCCTTTGCTGGGGACATGGGGCACTTCTGCCAGAGGACAAGAGCTGAGACCATCTCTTAAAGGAGACGGTGGCTGCAGCTTTACCCCAATACACTGGAAGAATTTGCGGAGCGCTTCTGTGCAAACGGTGCACAGAGACGGTGCCAGGGTTTGCTCGGGAGACACCAGCTGCAAAGTTAACGTGGTCTGAAAACTGCAGGCCCCTAACAGCAAGATCTCTGCTGTCTCATCGCCGAGGTCTGTGTGACACGAAGGGGACTTGCAGAGATGGCTGCCAGGCCACAGACACAGAGCCAGCCTGACCCCGGGCCCTTCAGGGATCCCTGTACAGGCTGCTGTGACAGCCAGGTCCAAGCATGGGAGCCACCTGGCCTGACAGAGCCGTGGCCTCTGCATTGAGCAGCTGCGAGCAAAGGCACCTCAACCCCTGCCTGGCACCGCTGGCCCAGGTGAGAGCAACTTGGTGTGAGGAGGCAGGTCTGGCCCAGCTGACCACAGCTCACGATTGCCACCTGCTGGCAACAGCCCCTTGGCCCGGGGCCCTCTGTCCAGCTCTGCCTTCATGTCCTGTCTTTGGGCTCCAGGGCTGCAATTCGCTCCTGCAAGGCCACAATGAAGGCAGCAAAACAGACAAGCTCTTTCGTGCCTTTTTCCACATAGAGACAAAGTGGGGTCCCTCCGTGCTCCAAACACAAGGCTCCCTAAAGCAGCTGGTGGTGCCTCCAGCACCTGCGGGCACTCAGGGAATCTGGTGGCACTTTCTGCCTATGGAAGCACCCCCAGCCCTCCCCTTCCAGCTATTGCTCTCCACTCCAACCTTGACTGCTCTTAAACAGGGGCTGAAGCAGGGAGTCAGATGAAGAACAGTAGCAAAGAGAGGTCAGAAACTCATGCAAAAATGTTACTTCACCATGCCTTCCCCAAGCTCACTGGAAACATGTGGGCTGAGCCCATCTTCTTCCCTCACAGGGATAACCTGCACCCAAGGGGGTGCACGGTGCTGCCCCAACATCAGACCCTCTGTCTCCAGCAAGGGCGCCAGGAATCGCCCTGCGGCTCCTCTCTGCCCTGCCCGCGCTGCCGAGGAGGGGAGGGACGGGTGCAGGGGAGGGCACCCACCTCGATGGAGATGGAGAGTGGCTCAACGCCGCGCAGGGTGCTCTTGTCAAATGGGTCGAAGAATTCATCCCGCATGTTGGGTGGCTGCAGGACATATCCACACTGGCCGCTGGACAGGAACAAGGCCTGGTTCATCTGCATGGGCTTGTCTGGGGAGCACATGCAGGAGGACATGGGTAGAGGCGGCCCTTCCACCACAAGCCAGACTGTCCAGGCTCTCTGAGCTGTGCAGGAAACCCCTTGCCCCTTATCAGCTTATTCCCATGGACCGCCTGTGCACCACATGCTAACAGCAGCTCCTGCGTGCACTGGGGCCAGGTGACTTCCCCAACCAGGTCACCCTCCTTTTTTCTCCTCTCCTTCTCTTCCTACTTTCCTGGCGTTGACTCTAGCACTTACCAAACCCTTCTACGAGAGGCTTTAATTCACAAAAGGGGTGGAAAACCCAGAAAAGAAAGGAAGATAGAGGAGTTTCCAGTGGGCTAGTGAGCTGAAGTGGCTCGTAGAAGGGTCTGGCAACAGCCAGGGCAAGGAAAGGGCTGGAGTGACGGTGCTGGAGACCGAGCCTGCCCAGCTGCTCTCACCTGGCGTCTGGAAGTTGAGGGCTACCAGCTGGCTGCCGCAGATCCACATGGGCAGGGGGTCGTAGTTGGAGGAGTCGAGGCGCTGGCCCTTGGGGTAGATGCGGGAGAGCTGCAGGCGGTTGTACTGCAGGAACTTCTTGCCCTTGATCTTGTTGACGTACTTCTCTGCTTTGGTCTCGGGGAAAGAGGACATATCCCGGTAACAGGCCCTCTCTGTGCCGATCTCTGGAAGAAGAGAATGAGCAGTGTAAGCCATGAATGCTGATGGGAGGCCTGGCACGCTCCCTGCTATGGGAAAACAGTTTCCTCCCAAAGGTCTGGTTGCTCCAGCACCTCCATTCCCACTCCCACCACTGGAGGCCCCTTCCTAACACTGCCCTCTCCTGCCCTGGCTCCAATATTGCTGGTCTCACAGGCTCCACTCTCTGAACTGGGTTTGCTGGTAGCGCAGCAAGAGCAGGTTGGAAGCATCAGCATCGCTCTGTGAGGAGAGCCCTGGTGCTGCTGCCGGCTCTGCTCCCCAGCAGCTCGGGATGGTGCCAGATCCTGGCTACAGGGAGATAAGGAAAGGAACTTCTACCTTCTGGAGAAGGTAATTTTCAGTCCTCCAATGTAAACTGCTTCCAGTTTGCTTTGGACACTAGTGCCCCATGGCCAAAGGCCAAGAGAGCATACTTGGGGATGCACGGGAGGGACAGTAATCCCACGGTTACTGCCTGCTACACCCACGAGATCGGAAGGGCCACCAGGAAACCGATGCTCACTCTCTTCATCGAAGGGCACGGGCCGGCAATAGACGACCAACTCTGAAAGCTCCAGGGCAATCTTCTTCCTCCTCTCCATCATCTTGCCTTCGGAGAGCTGCCGAGAGGGGAAGAGAGGCTTCAGGTCCAGCTCACGAGCTGCAGGCGGGGCAGTGCACAGCCACCCTGCTGCAGGGTGCCATGAGCTGGCAGATTGGGCAGGCCCTCGCCGAGGGGAACGCAGGAGCACACGAAGGAGGAACCCTCGGTGGCTCCAGCCTCCCGCTCAGAGCGGGGCTGGAGCCCGTGTGAGCACGGGATGGCTGCAGCTTCGCCTGGGAGCTGCCAGCAGCTGTTCGCCCACCCTCTCCCCCAGCCTAAACCTGCTCCCTTTGACTCTCCTCAGGCCCCTCTGGAAAGCCAGGGCTTTGCTACAAGATGCCTCCCCCGTTCAGGGCTCTCTGGACTCACCCGGGCATCGGCTGTCTGTGCTGCCTCCCGGATCTTCTTCACCCAGTCCAGCAAGTCCTCGTGTGTGTCGGCCGCCACGTCAAGGGAGAGGCGCGACATTGAGGCCATGCTGATGGAGAACACGAACAGGCGGTTGTTCTTCCCCTCGGGACGGATGGCTGTGCGGGGAGAGGGAGCAGAGCGGGAGGTCAACAGCAGGCGCTGGGTTTGGGGGAGGCAGCCGGGACCGAGGCTGAGGGACCCTCGTGACTGTCCTGGTCTCTACAGCTAAGAGAAGCTCCCCTTTCTGGTGAGCGAAGGCAGGAGAAGTCACCCAGGGAGAAATAGGTGATGATGCAAAGTGCATCCCAAGGTGCTGAGAAGACCCCTGTGGCCTTTGCACTACCCTTTTTTTCACATTCCCGAATATTCCTTGCTCCATACCCTGAATGCCCTTGCTCTCTGGGAACAGCTGTGGGCCCAGGGGAACAGTGAGGGGATGGGGGGAGCTGCAAGGCAGACCCAGCTCTCTGGAAGCCCTGCAGCAGCCTGGCAGTGAGGTCTGGGCACACGTACACAGGGATCATTGCAGAGAACACGTAGGAGTTCTACAAAGTCAGCGTGAGAGCTGCTGCCCTTGGAATGGTTGGGACTGACTCCTGCTGCTGACCTCCAAGAGGACAGGTTCAAGGCATCCTGGAGTGGCTCCCTCACAGGACACCAAGGATTGCTCCCACATGCCCCAGTACACTCCTAGGCTGCACCCTGACATGCAGAGACGTGCCCAGGCCCGTCACGCAGAGGAGCAGCACCTGAGTGCATCACTGCACAGAAACAGGCACTGCAGACTTGCCTCCACTTGTAGCAGGCACAAAGTCGCCTACAGTCTCCAGGAGACCCACAAACAGACCATGCACATAACGACCCCCTGTCCCCCATCTCTCTCTGGCACTCACCAATCTGACAGGACGGCACGTCCAGGACCCCTCCGAGCAAGTCTCCCAGGGGGCTGTTCTCATCCAGATGCTGCTGGGGAGGAACCATGGGCTCAAATGCATTGGACATGAGAGCAGAGTCGCCCGCCCACAAGCCCTCGTGTGGGGAGCTGCAGCCCTCCCCAGCGCCCACGTGCACAGGCACCCACTCACCTCGCGCTCCGGCTCCAGGCTGCTGGGGCTGGAGATCTCCTCCACATAGTTGGAAGGGAACCACAGCTGCTTCTTGCCCCCATAGTCCCCTCTCCACCTGGAAGGAGGGAAGGGATAACATGAGCACCATGCGAGAACCCAGATCCTTAGGTTGCCTTGGGACAACATGTGCCAGGCAGGTCCTTCCCTGTCTGCCTTTAGGGTTCACGAGAACACAGTGGGCTTTGGACTATTCCCCAAAGAATCCCCCTGTATAGGACATCTCCCTGTATGGACTGATCCCTAGGGAAAAAGGAGGGCATGATCAACTCACCAGCCTCCTTCCTGCTTTTCCACGTTCTGGATGATGGCGTTCTTGGTGAAGGTGAGCTCATCCTCCCGCTGCGCCTTGTAGTCAAACAGGGCTTTGACTGCACACTGCAAGGAGGAGGGTGACCCTCACGGTCACTGTTCTGATGTGGCTGCAGCTGAAGACCAGCTCACACCACGATATGAGTGGGGCAGCAGGGTGGCCTGGCTGCCAGGCCATAGCGACCCCTTAAAAAACAAGTCAAGGTCCCTGTTTATGGCAATCCACTGGGGCCACAAGTCTGGCATGGCCCTGCACAGGTGCTTCTCTTCATGCTGAAGATGAGCAGCTCTGATGCAGGGAAGATCCCAAGTGCAAAGGAACAGCTACTAACGCCAGGACTCTGCATCCCAGACAGTTTGTGCAAGAAATCTGCAGACCAGAGCAGGGAGCAACACCCAGTCTCGCACAAGAAAGTGTGAGGAAGAACTTATGCTCGTCTGTTTTCCTCTAGGAAATAATCAACTCAGACTAATCCAGATGCTCAGCCTGGCTGGCTAGACCAGAGGAAAAAAACTGACCTGGAGCTCAGGAAGGGATGAGGAAAGTCCAACAGAAGGTTGTGAACCAGATTCAGCCATTTTGAGAGAGAAATGGAGGGTAGTGGAAAGAGATGGGTCTTATCTAACCCTGCAGAAGGTCCTCCCTTGCCCCTGCCTTCCTCAGCTGGGATCAGGAAATCAAGCAGAGAGGGCAGAGGGGGTTGAGAGAAGCCACACGGTGCAGAGCTGGCACCGCAGAGCGTTACACACTGGGCAGGGAGAACGTACCTTGAAGGTGGGCATGGGGTTGGCCTCCACGTAGAAGCCGGGGTGGCGCCCCTCGTACAGGGCTCCGTAGTCCGGCTCCTGCAAAACAAGGGAGGGTGGTGAATGTGGTGACTCTACAAGAGAACCAGGCCTTTTCCTTGGAGAAGGCGAAAAACACGCCAGGGAAGACCAGCCTCCGGAATAAAGGCTGTGTCTGCAAACAGACACAAAGCCCACGCTCCCTGCTGCTGTGGGTCAGAGGGGCAGCCACAAACCTCACTCAGGACATGTTCCCAAGAGCTTATGGCACGGGAGGAGGCACTCAGAGGTGGCTGTGAAGCACAGAGAACTGTCTCGAGGCATTCATTCAGAACAGACCCGTCCCTTATCCTTTGTTCCCAGTGCCAACCCACACTCACCGCTGTCCCGATCTTCTCCAGCGTCTCCTCGTTGATGGGATACCTCAGCTTCATCTTGCGGTACAGCGGGTGCTTCTCATAGTAGCTGATCAAGTCCACCAGGCTCTCAAACTCGGAGTTGCCGAGCAGCACGGTCTGGCCCTCCTGCTGCACCCGGCAGTGTTTGATCTTCCCTTCCGCCCTGGCAGGTCAAGAGAGACCGAAAAGTTGCTTGACACGTGGCAAGAGAGAGCCTCTCCCTGCTCAAAAGCTGCCCTCCGTGCTGGCTGCGGTACAGTGGTGAATGTTGGGCAAACAACCTCTGTGCAGAGGCATGGTCACCTGCCACCACAGCCTTGTCACCTCAGGAAGGTGCTGCTGCACGCCACAGTCCCCAGCCAAGGCATCCCAGCCAAGAACGCCCCATGGCACACAGGGTAGTGTGGGCAGCGTTTTCCTTGTGGAAACAGGAATGTTAGGCAGGGAGAGAAGAAGAAAATGCTATGGATCCCAGGTTGATCACACCACCATGGCCAAGGAGGAGCAGTGTCCTATAGGCTCTTACAGCACCTAAAGCTTATGCTGGGTCATTCAGAGAGACCAGAAGCTCTGGAAAGGCTCATGTTAGACCAGAAATGCTCCATCGGCCACGTGCCCATTGCCACGTGACGCAGGTTCTCACACCCCATGGGGAGCAAAGAACCCCATGGGGAGCAAAGAGCCCCATGGGCACTGCGGGAGAGGAGGCATGAAAGGGGAAAAGCAGAGAAGAGCAACATTCCCCAGGCCCCGTGCAAACCCCTCAGCGCCATCCCACTGCCATTCCCGACTCCTCCACACTCGCCCCCTCCCTGGCTCTTTGCGCAGCGGCTCCAGGACGCACCGGAAGGAGATGGCGTAGGAGCTGGGCTCGCTCCTCTTGCGCACCAGGAAGGCCCCGTCTCGTGGCACCCGCATCAGCATGTGCTCGGCCTGGGCTCGGGTGAGGCTGGCATGGTACCACCTGCAGGCAGGGAAAGGGCACGGTGAGCATGGCTCTGCATGCACATGACACGACCCAAGGCTCGGCCACACGATCCTGTTTCCCCTTGCGTGCAAAAGGTTAGCCAGATCCTCGGGAAAGGCAGGCAGCAGGGAGCACCCTTGTAGCTGTCCACTGCCACAGGGCAGTGTCCTCCCCTCAGGGGAACAGCCAGGGGATGCACCAGGAACAGAGCTGGCTGGTGACATGTGGCACTGCCAAGGGAACTGCGAGCAAGGCCGATACCTCCTTTCTTTGTGCAGAGTTCCTGGGACAGCCAGCTCCAAAAGTAACAAAGTTCCAAAGCAACCAAACGTTGCTGCCCAGGGAGCTGTGCTGCCCTGCAGGGAGCCCGTGGGACCAGAGAGCCCCAGCAGGGCCTGCAGGGAGACTTGGAAGGGTTCCCACCAGCTGCCTAGTCACAGGACACAGGCACCTTCCTCTCGCACACACTCACTCTTTGCTCTCATGGGCATTGGTCTGAGGCACCGGCTCCGTGAGCCTCATCTCAAACTCGTTGCACCTCAGCGGCACCTCCTGGTAGTGGGTGATGAGGTCGTAGAGGCTGTCGAACACCAGGTTGTCGGTCAGGAAGAACTTGGGGCTGCCAGCATCCTGCCGGGAGTGGATCCGGCAGTGCTGCACCTTCCCGTTGCGCCTGCGGAAAGGGGGCAGGGTAAGCCAGGGTTTGGAGAGAACATTCACATTTATCTACAGCCTCCTCAGATGCAGCCAGGGTCAGCTGAGGAGGATGTGATGCTCCTGCCCCACAGAAGGTTGCAAAGGGGTGTCCAGGGTCTTTACCCTCCTGCACTGACACAGTGAGCTGATGGAGCAGGGAGGCACAGAAAGACGGAGAAATTTGCTCACAGATCAGCGGCAGAGTAGGGAATGGGACTCCATTCAGGACACAGGGATGAAGACAGCACCAAGATGAAGGCCACCCCAGGAGTGACACGTGCAGTTACTCCTGCAGTGAGCAGGCTGGCACCTGCAGACCCTTACCAGAAGGAGAGGGTGTAGTCTCCAACGAAGGTCTCACTTTCTCGCACAAGGAAGGAGCCGTCGGGGGCCCCCGTCTCGATGCAATACTCGGTGAGCAGCCTCTCGGCGATGTGACGCCCGTCACGTCCTGCCCCCAGCTTGCCATGAAACCACTTCTCCGTGGAGTGAAGCTCGGTGCTGTTGCTCGCCTGGCAGGGGACAACACACAGCCAAGGGTCACCGACAGTGAGCTCACGGGGCCTAGACCTGCTCTGCTCATGGGCCCTGGACCTGCTCTGTTCATGGTCCCTCTAACCAGCACCAAGAGAATTCTGGATTAGCTCTCACCTTTCCCACCACAGCTTGTCCCTCTGAAGCCAGGCTGCAGCAGAGATGATCTGGTGAAAAGCAGCCTTGCACTTCATACAAGGGAGTATTAGCCTTACCTCTTTTTGTTCTTCCTCATCCTCATTTCCTTGGTCACTGGTTGTCTCCCCAGAGTAATAGATCTTGCTGCTGGTCAGGACAAAGTAATGCGGGTTCCACTCCTGCAAGGAAACGAGCTTTGGGCAAAGAGATCCTTTGGGGAAGCACCAAGTTGCCCAGCGCCAACCAGTGGGATTTTCACTTTCTGATTAGCACGAGTAGTGAGGAGTGACTGGGTTTGTGAAGGATGATCAATCAACAAGAGTGATTTAAGTGAACGGTCAGAGAAGCTGCTAAGACATATCCCAGATCCAAAGCAGGGATTTATCAGTAGCAAAAAACCAACGTGATAGAGCTCTCATACAAACCAGCTGCAGATCATGCTGCAAACTCCCCAGGACATGTTAAGGGAAACCAGAGGAAGGCAAATCAATGTAGAAAGAAAACACTCAGCATGGATTTAGCTCAAGGGATATCAGAGATAAGAACAGTTCTACCATTGCATTTTACTATTTTTTCCAAAAACCTGCTTCCTTCTCATATGATCTTGCCTCAAGGATCCTCACCAAAGCAAAAGCAGCTAAAAAAAGTGGACTGTTTTTAAGCAAATGCACATAGGAAAATGAACATTCAACACCTTGCAAAGCACGGTGCTCATTTTGTTGTGTTAAGTGTTTAGGCACTTGATAAGCAACCAGGTCTAGAAATGCAGGCCATCACTAGAACTTACTGCAGCAACAGACAACACTACATGGATTACAGAGGGGCAGAAGCAGCTGCACACATGAGCTCAGAGCTCCCTCTAGCCCAGCCTTCTGCCTCTGCCAAGGGCCAGCAGGAGATACCTAGGGAAGAGCACAGGAGAGACAGCATAAAAACTCTCCCAGCCTTCAGCTACCTGTGGGACTCCCAAGAAACAGGACAGGCCAACAGCCTTTAGCTCGTTCATATGGCAGATCTTCCTTCCAGCACACCCTGCCTTACTGAGTTCTTACATAATTCACAGAGTCTGGGTTAGTGGTGGGGCCCTACATGGCCCACAGAGAAGTGCCAGAGTGAGTGACGGTGGCAGACGTACGTGATTGATAGGGTCTTCCAAGTAGAGGATCCCATTCTTGATGGAGTTGCTGATGTCATTCTCTGAATACATCACGGATGTGGGGAGCTCCTCATAAGCACTGCCCTCTGCCAGCTTCTTGTGCTGCAGAACAGGAAGGCAGTCAGGCATGAGGAGAGGTGCAGGAATCGCCAAAAGTGCCCCGATATCAACCACCCTAAAACCGCAGGTCAGTTGCAGTGGGTTTCCCTCAGACTAAAAGAACCAAGACAAGACTCATGCCACAGAGGTCATCAAAAGGCACCCACTTTCTTCCCAGGCGTCATTTCTGCAGGACAAATATCAATATCTTAACCAAGATCCTGAGAACACCTTCTAATCAGGGTCCCAACCTCTTGACTCATTCACTCCTATTTTCTCCATTTAAACACTGAGTAGGGTGAGGAACTGACCTTTATCAGAATCTTCCTCTTGAGCTGGTTTGGAGAGGGGAGCCCATCAGCAGAAATATCTACTGGTTTGGTCAGGAGCATATCCCCAAAGACCTTCTTGAAGTTCTGAGCCATGTTCCTCTGCTGAGCAATGCTGCAGTGGTCCTCAATGGACAAGATGACAGGGAAACTGGGAGGAGGAAATCAGCTATTATTACCAGAGAGCATTTGGATGGGATTTAACAATTCCAAGTCTGGTTTCAAAACGTAGCTTCTGTGCCCTCAAAGAGGGTTTCTCAGCAAGAGCTATCTGTGCTGCAGCTGTGCTGTCTAGAGCCTTCAGCCCCCACCACTGCTGGGGATGCAGAGTACAGAAGGAGAGATAAACTAAAAAGGTCCCCCAAAGCCTTCCCTCCCACGAGACGTTTTTCAGGGCAAACTTGGCTGGAAGGCACAAAGGCGCGCTTTGTTCCCCTGAAATCCAAATATATATTTTTTTTTTTTTTTTTTTTTTTTTTGCCAAGCTTCTGGATAAAGTTTCTGCTACAACCTCAGCTCCAGTATTTTGCCTTTCTGACTGCCCTGCGAGGCGAGGTTCAGATCCCTGCTGTACTCACTCGGATGTGACAAAGGCGTGCTCCTTGATAGTGACCAAGACATCGGAAAACTTGATCTTGGTGGTTAAGGTGTGTCCGTGGTAGATCACTGGCATCCCATCAGGACCATCCCAGCAATCCACTGAAAGAGACCCATGGGGCAAACTTAGTCCAAAGGCCAGAGCACAAGCAGGACTCAGACAGGAGACAGACCTGAGCGCAGCAGGGAACTCCCGTTGGATGGTAGTGAAGGACAGAGGGGAAAAACCATAATCTTTCTCGGGGAGAGGAGGCTCAGGCATGTACCAAACAACCTCGTCTCTTTCATGGTGATAATGCTGCCACCAGGAATTCACCTTTCAGCTCTGCCTTCTGTGGCCAGACTTTACCCCCCGCCATCAACTGCCCGCACGGTGGGGACAAAGCTGGGACAGAGGCAGCGGCCTCGCTACTCACGCTCGATGCACCGGCAGCCCATGCGCAGGCAGCGGGCGTACGCCTCCAGCGAGGACTCGCTCGAGAACTGGTCTCCCGTCAGGTACCTGGCACATGAGAGAAGGCATCAGAAGCAGCCAGACATGCACTGCAGGTGGGGATAACTCCTGGGACACCGTGGATCTGTCTCTGCATTTTCAGGAAAGGTGAGAGGGACTCTCACACAGTCCCTGTCATCTTACCTGGGGTAGGTATGGCTCTAGCCCTGCTCCAAGGTACTCCAAGCACCGCCTTACTGAGGCACGGTCCTGCTGCAGGCCCTTGAGATGAGCCTTCAAGAGCAGTATCAATATTGGTGCCACAAATGTGCCAGCTAAATGAAGAGTGAGCTATTCCCCGGGCCAGGATACCCCAGCAGCTCCCTGCCTGTGCTCCAGCTCAGCTATCAGTTGGCTTGGGAGATCCCACTCTCCAGTTTTTAAATCGGGATTAATGCATTGCAACTGCACCACTCCAGCTGTGAGCACAGAGTGGGTGTCTGCCTGCTAGGACTGCAAGTCCTATAAGACTCTTCTGTAAAGATTATGGGTATGGGGCCATCTTCAGCCTGCCAGGGTTTTATCACATCCATTCCTAAAGACTAAGAAAGATGGTTCTGCTGATGGGAAGATGCTGCCAAGGTGGAAGCCTGGGCTCTGAAAGCACAGTCTGGGCAGGTCTTCACTGCTGACACAGCAAAACCCTGATGATAAAGCCATGGGAGGAAGACTGAGGTACTAAGAGGGAAGTCTCTTACATACTGATCTGCTTGTCACATCCCTACACTCCAGCAAAGCTGTTAGGGGAGAATTTCACTCTGCCACAGCAGAACATGATGCTGGGAACAGACATCTCCCTCATCCTTACGTGTTGTGCGAGGAAGAGATCCAGTAATGAGAGAGAGGGTTGTTCATGTTCTCCAGACACACCATGTCCAGCTGCGAGTCCCAGATGCTGTTCTCTTTGGAAAACAGGAAGGTGAGAAACTGCTCAAGAGAAAAAAAACAGAAGAGTGTTAATGATGAGGCACGTTGGAGTGTGGCGGGGTAGTTTTATACACACAGCTGCTCCTTAGAGGCAGCAGCTACCAAGAGGGCAGCTGTTCTGCAAGTCCTGCACAGACTCTATTATGTGTGGCGGGAAGCTGGCTGTTGACTCCACCACCAGCAGAAGAATCACTCTGTATTTTATTTTGCAAGTCAGGTACACAGTCAGCTCACGTGGCAGGCAAGTGTTCATTAGGGCCATGTAGTTATCTCCAGTCATTTTTATTCTTTTGTTTTCAACAGTTTAGGGTAGTAACTTCCTTGCTTTAAGGAGAGGCATGCTGCAAAAGGGCATTAAGGATGAGCAGGGGCCTGGAACATCTGCCCTAAGAGGAAAGGCCGAGAGAGCTGGGCCTGATCAACCTAAAGAAGAGAAGGCTGAGAAGGGACCTGATCAGTGTCTATAAACGTCTTAAGGGAGGGAGTGAGGAGGATGGGGCTGGCCTCTTTTCAGCAGTGGTCACTGATAGGACTAGAGGAAAATGGCCACAAATGAAAGCATCAGAAGTTCCACAGGAACTTAAGGAAAAAATTCTTGACAGTGAGGGTGACAGAGCCCTGGCACAGGCTGCCCAGAGAGGTTGTGGAGTCTCCTTCTCTGGAGATCTTCAAAGCCTGCTTGGACACAGTCCCCTGCCACGTGCTCTAGGGGATCCTGCGTGTGCAAGAAGGTTGGACTAGACGTCCTCTAGAGGTCCCTTCCAACCTTAACCATTGTATGATTCTGTGATTAAGCCAAACATGACCTTTTTGTCTAGCAACTGCATCACACGCAACCATCCATTCCCCAAATGAAACTGCCTGATGAGGGCTCCTGACTGCACACACTCAGCACGAGAGCAGGGCCCAGAAACCATTTCCTCCATTAGAGGGAGGAGCCACCTGCTCTTGTGCAACACAGTGGTCACCCAGACCGCAAGGCTCGCCTTGTGCAGAGGACACGGTGAACCTCTGACCACCATGACCACAGAGCAAAGACACACCAGCCGCTCGCACCGCGGGGATGTTGCACCCCCAGGCCACGCACACGCGAGCGGTCGAGGTGCCTTACTTCATCCAGGGAGAAATATGGTTCATCGATCTCTCGCAGAGGGTCTCGCAGAAAGCTAAACATGAATTCCTGCACCTGAAGGATATCTGTAGCCCAGAGCTCCTGCAAACCCACAAAGAGACATAAAAAAGAAGCAATTTCAGAAAGTGTTATTCAAAACCACATGCAGCACATCCAGCTAAAAGCCTTAACCATTAGGGAGGCAATTGTAAACACGAGGCCATCCTGCCTGGGGATTCAGCAATCAGCACAAACCCCGGCTAGCAGGCGACTGCAGAAACCCGACCCGCTCTGAAGTGGCCCTCGTTTTCCTGGGTTCACACCTCTCTCCCTCTCCACACACTGCTGTGCACATCTGCCATGTCAGCCCCTCCGCAGCAGCGCCCGGTGGGGCTTCCTTTTGCTCACTCCTCTCCTGGCACAGCCATCAGGAGCTCATCAAAACAGCTGTGTCTCCACGCGGGCTCCTTCTCTACTCGCTGTGCATGAGGCAGCTGCCGGGGACGGGGCGCCCAGAGCAGGGCAGGGGACATCGGGCGCCACTCTCCCACGTGCTGGCCTTGCGGGATGAGCCTGGCAGGCGGGGAGATTGCGGAAGGGGCAAGTGCCGCTTGCACGCACCATTTACCCGTGCCCAGGGCCTTCCGAGTGCCGAGGAAAGGCTGCCTTTAGAAGGCAGCCAAAGGTTGGCAACCAAATCAGGTAGCTGCTCCTCAGGTCTGCTGAGGGCTCCTGCTCGGGACTTTGTCTCTTTCCATATCAGTCAAAATCTCAGGGTTTCAGTAAACCTCTGCTCCCCAGCTCCTCGCTCCTGCTGCCTCTGCCTTGATCAGGGACCTTCTGCTCCCCAGCTCCTCTCTGACAAGGGTCCTGGTTGAGGCTGCACTTATCTACCCATTTCTGGTCCTTGGAAGGCGCTCTTCAGTGGTGGACCTGGGCCAGCAGAAGCTCCCCGTGACCTAATCATTCCAGCTGCAGGTCAAGGCCACCCGCCTAAGTGCAGGGTCCCTGAGGTTGTGATAGGCTGCCCCATGCCCCACCACTTACCATCTGGCAGTCCAGCAAGAACTTCTGGAAGTCCAGCAGAGACACCCTGAAGTGTTCAGACCTTTCTCCACCTCTGAGAGAAGAGACAGAGAGGCTTCAAGCAGCGTCACAACACGTCACGAAAGAGCAGCCCCTGGCGCGAGAGGAGCAGCTGCTGGGAAGAGCCCAGCACGTGCAGGTGACACCATGTGCCCCTGCAAGCGTCAAGGGATGCGGGTGCACATGGAGTGCCATGGAGGTGGGATGGCCAACGTCCAGCAGCTGAGCTTACATGTCCACATGCCAGAGAGGGGCACCTCGAGCAGTCCAGCAGTCACCCCAGCAAGGGTAGGAGAGCATGAAACGCCAGCGGAGAGCAGCAAAAATAAGCAGGAAGCCAGAGGGACTGAGTTGCACAAAAGGGAAAAGAACTAAGTAGGTGCAGGGCAGTCAAGGGATGGTTGTGGACACAACAGACCTACAGACATCCAGAGAGCATGGCCTTGAGGAGTTGCTGGGGAAGCAGCAGGGACTGTTTGCCACTGATTATCTCAAAATACTACTTGTTTGCTGCACTGGACATACAGGGACATGCTGGGCACTATCAGGAGAAAGAAATAAATGCATGTGGCAGTCTGACTGCCTTGGGTATAGGGATGAACCAGAAGGGCCCTTCCAACTCTCTTCTATGGCTATATGGGAAGATTAAAAAAAGGGAGGAAATAATGGAAAACGACTTGGACAAGCTAGTAAATCTTTCACTCTTTAGCTTCCATGTCTAAATGGTGTCTCCTTATCACAGCCAAGATGTGCAGGGGTCAGGGATGGGCACAGCTGGTGACGGCACCACAAGCACCGCCTGGAGCGGGGTCCATCGCTGCTGCTGCCCTGCGAGGCCCTGGCACAGTGGCCCTTGAGCACCAGCTACAAGATACCTTTGGGGAAGCAGCCCCAAAATCTCATTTATTTCACATAAAACACCTGCCAAGTGTGGAATGCAGCTGATCTGAGCTAGCTGTCAGCCGGATGCTTTGGAGGAAGGGAGTCCTTTACTGACCTGTGTCTACAGGGCAGAGGCCGATTCGCAAAACACAAAAAAGCAACCCCGGCAGCAGCACTGTGACAAGCAAGGGGTGTGCAGCACAAGGCAGGCTGCTGCAGACACCCACTCATGCTGGGAGCAAAAGGAAACAGCACTGCCCCTTCCCCAGCAAGCCGAGAGAATTAACCACCTGTCTAGGAAGGGGACGTCCATCTGCAAAAGAAAAAGCACAAACATCAGATTTGCAGCAGTGTCACCAGTGTGTGTGAAAGTGTGACTTGATTAAGGAGGTGACAATAGGAGGGAACTCTTTTTATGGCCCTGAGCTCCTAGACCCTTTCAGGTGGTGCAGGCAGATCTGTCCCATGGACATCAGCCCTTGGTGCTGTATGAAGGCAACCCTGGCCAACCCACCTCTCCTGGAGCAGCCACAGGTGCCCAGCCCTCCCTCCTCTCTGTCCTCCTTGTGCCACCGTTGCCAGCAGCATCCCAGGCCCCATCCTGCTTTGCCAGCCTCACAGCTAGTGCTCACACAGCCCCTGAAGCACTGTGCTAGCCACACCAAAGCAAAAATGTCTTTGCTCCCAGTCTTCCCTGGCCCAGGGGTAGGAAATAAGCTATTAGTTGAGGGAGGCCAGGTTAAAAAGGCAGTTTATAGAAAATGCCCAGTAACAAACCCAGCTCTCTTTCCCTGCCCCTGGAGAATTCAGCTCTTACCATTTTTTGGGCACTGAACATCAGGCTGCGGTAGAGCTGCGCAAACTGCCCGTACGTTATGTCCCCATTCCTCTGCTCCACCTCCTGCAGCCAAGAACAAGAGCCATTTTAGGGGGTCCTCAGGCAGCTCTGCAGAAGATCCGTAGGGCCTGTGGCTGCAGAGCCCCACGTGCCCTCAGGATCCCCCAGAGCAGGGCTGGAGATGCTCCTGCAAAGAGGGGAAGGGAGGAGAGAAAACCCAACCCTTTGCTCCACCTTCTCCCTCTCTGCCAGGGTCAAGACGACCCCACAGCAGTGCCCAGGGACACAAGCACATCCTGAACTTGTGGCTACCAGCACTGCCCGAGCTCATCCGTGTAGATGTATCTCCATGCTGGTCATAAAAGCACTGCACTTTACTTGAATAGTCACAAAGGGATCATTTCATTTTTCACTTGCAACAAATATTTGAAGTGTCTGCAATCTGCAACATGAGGCATGTGCTCTTCTTGGCATGCCCTGATCTTTGGCCCTGGAGTTTATTGCTGGTGGAAGTGACTGACAGAGGTGCCTGCAGTCAGAAATGTTGACTTTGCAGAGCATCCGCCCTGCGCTGGATACACACGGAGCTGCTCACCTGCGAGTGGGGCTATAAAAGCCGTGTGGGCACAACAGGCCCCCCTGCCCTCGGCGTGGCTGAGGGAGCCCGGCAGGACCTGCCTCGCGGGCACTTCCCAGCCCCTTGGCCCCTTGTACAGGTGGCTTGGTAAGGCTGGTGGGAGCAGCACCAGCAGCAGGATCTTCCTTAGCAAAACCAACCCCCAGACGGGCAGAGCTGCTTGCAAGGAAGGAGGGAGGCTCCTCGGTGACACTGGAGGGTCGGGAGCACCAAGGCTTCTCAGCTCTGCTCTCCACTCTGTCCACACATGGATGGAGCTCAATCACTTCCACCTCTCACCCTTATTTTCTCTCTACAAGACTATTTTTCCCCCGATTCCCTTTCTCCCAGCAGCGTTACAAAGCTTATCCGCAGGCAGCAGGGCCCAGGGTGGGAGCCGGTGCTCCGGAGCCCTCCCCTGCGCCGGGAACACTCCCCTGCCCCCTTCCCCGGGCTCGCACGGGGAAGAGTGGGAGCACGCGGGAGGCAGGATGCTTAAAAAGCAAGTAGCTGCTCCCCAGCACAAACGACGACAGAAAGGGGTTGCAAACTCACCGTGAGCCTCTCCCGCAGGAACCTCATGTTGGGCACCCGGTAGTTGACCTGGGACAGCATGCTCTTCAGGTCCTTGGCCGAGATCCTGACAGGGGAGAGAGGGAACACGTTCAGGAGCTGGGGGGCCACAGGGGTTCACATGGGCTCTGCATGCAAAGAGCAGCTGTGCCCCGAGAGGCATCAGCACTCAAACAACAACGGGCATCCCTGGAACTGCCATCAGCACCCCTGGCAAACCAGAAGGTTTCCCGCCTGGGTACGTGTTGTACAGACATCCTGTGCGGGGAACTGAGCTGGGAGCACCAGCGGTTTTAAGTTATCTTGGCCCAAAGCAGAAGCTGGGTGACCAAATCCTTCCCCAGACCCATTTTCTAACCCCTGGAGGGAGCTGTGTAGGCTTTGCAAGCAGTCTAGACCAGGCTAATTTTATCCTAAAGAGATAAAAATCTGTTTGGGGCATCTCTAACCACAGGTACAAACATGCCACATGGGCATGAGCTGGGGAAGATGCAACGGGCACTGAATCCAGAGTCCAAGAGAGCTTATGGAGAGAGCTCAGCAGTGACCCCAGTGGCCACAACTGCCCTCCTCTTCCCAGCTCCGCACACTCTGCCAAGCACAAATCACGCAAAGGAAACCCTGGAGGCAGCAGAGCACTGTGCAACTCGCTCCACTTTCATGGGCTGTTTTCACACGCCAAGGAAGGACTAAACTCTGGATGTCCTTGACAGGAACAGAAATGAGCTGGGCCTCCAGAGCAGCCCCAGGGAGGTTCTGTGCCATGGGCTGCTGCTCTGCACAGTGAACAGCAGCCCCTCTAAAAGCTGCGAGCAACATTTCCCTCCTGCTTCTGTGAGGAGGGCAGGGCACGGAATGATTTTATTTACCATGTCATTAAAGCACCCAACACCTTGGCCAAGAAGCCTGCTGCTATTTAAGAGGAGAAAGTAAAAAAATAAATATCTAACCTCTTCTAAGGGAGTTTTTTTGGCTTCCCGCCCCCCCCTTTTTTTTGAGAGTTTCATGGCGATCAGGCCAAAGGACACATCCAGCCACCTCAGAGGGACTGGAAACATTCCCCCCATCCCGCCTCCTGCGTTGCAATCCTGCTCCCGGGCACGGGCAGCCTTCCGAGCTCGGGGCGAAACACTTTCCTCTGGAACAGCTTGGAAAAGAACAGCATCCTGTTATCCTCCTTCCACCTAACTTCCCTTGAAAAAACAAACACCCGGAGGTCGAGCAGCCAGGGAAAACAGCCCACACCTGCGTGCACCAACACCACTGACAACCCCTCTGAACGGCAGGGCTCTGCTGGATCTGTACGGGGCACAAATAGCTTTCCAAAAACCTGCTGTTCTGGAACGCACTGAGGTTGCTGATGATTTGTAAGAGAAGCGTTGTTTTTTTTTTTTTTTTTTTTATTTTTATTTATTATTATTATTTAAGAAAAAAAAATCACAACTCCCTAATTCCTTTTCAAATCCATGTCCAGGCTCCAAAGCAAAAGCAAAAAGCCCCAGTGGCACCAAAGTGAATGTGGAAACACCTGGTAAGGGTGAGGACTTCATCCAAGAGCCCTGTAACTTCTGCCCCTGCTTTACTGAAAACACATGGTTGCTTGTAAAATAGGGAGACCTAAATCTTTCCATGTTCCCTCTCCATGCTGCAGCTTTCGTATTTTGCACTTTCAGCTGGAACCGCTGTTCTGTTAATTAAACTGTTTGCATTTAATCCTCCTCCCTTGACTTTCAGCTAATAAGTACATCATATTTTGCTGCCTTGATTCTAGCTGGTAATAGAAAGATGATATTAAAAACAACACCGGGAGAAGCACCCCAGGCTGGTTGAATGCACTTTAGCAGCCACATCTGCACATTCAGCCTCCTCTACCCTGCCTCAAAGCTGTTTCATTAGCTCCACTCCACAACGGATGAGGAAAAAAAAAAAAAGGCTGACGTTTCCCCTTCCTCTTGCAGTGATGCTCCAGCCCCTCATGCAGCCTTTCCTCCACCTGCCTCCACCTCTCCATCACCACCCATGCAAAAATCTAATTTTCAAGCACGTGAAGGAGAGGGATTTCATTCCCACCAGGAGCAACAGAATGGGTCACCCCCTCCAGAAAGAGCTGTGCTAACCCTCAGGGAAATGTGGGTTTGGACCCAATGATCTTGAAGGTCTTTTCCAACCATAACAATTCTATGTGGGTGCTGCCTAAAGGAGCCCAGAGCTGCATTCCTGCCCAGCCACCGACAGCACCCAGGACACCAAGCACCACGGCACAGGAAAATCAAGTCTTGATTGGAAAGGCATGTGGCATATGTAGAGCAGCTGCAATGCATTAAAGGCTGCTCTCCCCTTCCCTCGCTACCTCTCTGAGCACAAACCTTCCTCCGCGAAGCCCCAGCACCCCCAGCCCCACGTGGTGCATAACATGGTGACGGTGAAGCTGAGAGGGACAGGGTGGCTCCCAGCATCCCACTTCAGGCCTCGGAGACAGCTCTGGGGTGGATGTAAAGCCTACTTTAAGTCGAAATCGCAGCCATGCACCTCCCTCTCCAAGCCATGGGAAAGACACAGGCTCCCTCTGAAACGCTCCCTCTCCACCAGCAAGAGAAATCGGATCCTAATTTTGGCCACGTCAGTTCTTTGCTTACAGCTAAGCAGGACAGATGGGGCTCTGGTCTAGAGAGGCCTGCGTAGCATCTACCTATCATCGCTCACCAGCCAGCACCTCCAGGCACCCCTCTGCTGAACTGAAGTTCCAGCTGCCCAGGGAAGAGAGCAGGAGAGAGGAGGTCCCACCAGTTCCCAAGAGGAAGGCCCAAACAGAATTCCCAAGGGCATTTCTTAGGTGAAAGTGGCCATTGCATAGAGATATTCCCAATGCAAAACAAGCCCTTCTCTGACGAGTGCAGCTACAAAAAGTTTCTTGGCAGGAGTTTTCTGCCAGGACCAGGAGGACTGCAGGGCTCAGGGCAAAACATGGAACTCGTTAGCACTGCTAGATTTAATACTGGGGAAGAGGCAACACCGCAGGTCCTCTGGAGCACAGCGGTCTGCCAGGTGCTTGGTTGCCAGGGCAGAAAGCCCAGCCCAGGCAAACAGGGAGCAGATGGGGCCCAGGTGCTCCAGCGTCGCTGGGGGGGCACGAACTGCTCTGTCTATCCGTGACATTTCCAGCTCTTCCTTCTGCTCTCCCTTCTCCTGAGTAGGGAGCTGAGGAGCATGGAAATCAATACAAAAAAAGTCAACATATTCGGTTAACATTGCAGAGGAAAATTGTGCCCCAGTGACGACAGGAGACGAATAACAGCCCATGGAGAGGAAAAGACTGCCAGGCACCGTGCGCAAGTGAGGGTTTCTCTCTCTTTTTACCTGTCTTCCCGGTTACGATCCAGCGAGTAGAACTGCTTCCGGAGCCACCTGAAAGGGAAGGCAAGCACACACAGGAGCTTAAGCCTTAACTTCTCAGCGGGTCCCTCCTGCTTGCAGCTCTAGCCACAGGGTGCTCCATGTCCCACCACCCACGCGTGCTGCCTTCCTCCCCGTAACAGGAGCTGGCTCTGCGGTGCCCTGTGAAACTCTCTCTGCCTGACAGTGAGCGCACAAATAAGTCGGCACAAAGTCAAAAGAATAAGGAGCTAGAGGCTCATAGGGATAAAAATCCCACCCAAGACAAGAGCAGAAGGACCCTCTTGAGAAGCTGCCCTGCTCCCTTCCTTTAGTTTATCGCTCTCCCCTACATGGACAATTTTCCCACCTTTCGATCTGCAGCGGGGTGGCAGCCTTCAAAGTATCTGCCACCAGCCAGTTCAGGCCTTTGATCCACATGTTGACCTCTTCCTCAGAGGTAGCTGTGAAAAGAAGGAACGAGAGAAATGGGAGGAAAGGATATAGAGGCTCCCTAGCACCCGAGGCTATCCCCAATGCTGGGGATCCCTTCCCTCATTCCACAGGAAAGATCTGCTGTCGGAAGGGAGCTCTCCTTGCAGATTTTTCCCAATGGGCTCCTCTCCCTGCTGAGCTTCTGCTCGTCTCCTCCGGGACGTGCGCAGCTGGCTGGACACCATCCCCTTCACATTTCATGCTTTGCTCCACGCAGCTCCTGAGCTCTAGGGTGTAATCCTTGCCCGCAAGGAGCAATGCTCAGGCTGCCCTGGGTGACAGGTCAGGAACTCCTTGGGAATGTCAAGTCCTCCTTAACCTCCCTGTTACCAACTGTGTCCTTTCCAAAGGCAGAAGTGCTACCTCTGTCCCTGCACGCTGCAGTGAGCACAAGGCAGGAGGCAGATTTGCCATGGACATTTGGTGTGACCGTCTCCTTCAGGGTTTGTCTAAACAAGACACCAGACTGAGTACTGTTAGTGGAAGAAGTTTTTATCCATGAGCAAGTGATTCTGAGCCCATCTTCCACCCATCCCAGACAGGAGGTAACTCAGTAGCACAGAGCTCTGCCCTTCAACAGCAAAACGCAAGACTGGCTGCTTCCAGGCCAGCCTAAGTCAACCAAGATGTTTAGGAAAACTGAAATAACCTGTCAGAGTTACCGTGACTTTGAGAGTTACTGTTTGTCACCAGCAGTAACCAGCAGTGCTTTCCCGCTCAGAACTGTAAAGCTGAAATGAGTAGCTTTACCACTTCATGTGCACGGCCAGTTACAACAACTCAGCTGATGAACGCTAATGTGCCAAGCTGAGATAACACAATTTATTTCACTCACCAGGTGAGCCCCAGGCCCACAAGTGCTTTACCTTGCAAGCTGAGGGTCTTCAGCCTGAACTCCATGCCATAGAGGACAACAAAGCAGTGCGACTGGTCTGGTCGGAAACATGGATCCTCTTGGTACCGGTCAAAGTCACGTGAATTCTTCCCTGGACGAATCTCTTTGATTTCCCGAATATCCACTAGGAGATAAAGCGAGAAGGAAAAGAGAGTTAACAAATGTCTTGAAGCTTCTGTGAAGTTGAAAGTCTTGAATTCCTAAATGCAGGAAAGAAGGTGAGACAAAGTGCAAGGAGGGGACTTGGAGAGTAAGCAAGGGCCGGCTTACAACACAGACACGAACGCAGATGCCCTTGTTCTGCCACAACCTCTGCAAACATGGTGCAAAACATTCAGCTGCTCTGTGGCTGCTGCAAAGAAGGATAATATCTGTGTTTGAGCTCCTGGGAAGGTCTGCAAAATATCTAAAATGGGCACAAAGACCACAAAAACATGGTAACTAACAGGTTTTGTGGTCTCCTTCTTTGGAGATCATCAAAACCCACCCGAATGTCACCCTGTGCCACGTGCTCTAGATGTCCCTGCTTGAACAGGGAGGTTAGACTAGATGATCTCTAGAGGTCCCTTCAAACATCAACCCTTCTGTGAGTCTGCAACTAAGGTTCCTTCTCCCGCCCTGGGAGCTGCACCACCAGTCACATACAGAGCACAGGGAAAAGGACAGTGAAACAGCGACAGATACCCCTGAGAAGGCACAGATGGACATGGCCTGATCTCTGGGCATGCGGCAGAGGTGGATCCCACTCGGGACGTTGAGGTCAGAGGTGCTGGAGCAGCCAGCAGCGCCCCGGCCCTGTGCAGCGAGCACTGCCTTCAACATGGCCGCCCTTCACCAGAGAAGTCACCACACTCCTCACCTCTGAGGAGGAGCCTCACATCCCCACCGCGAGCTCAGGGACCTCGTCGCTCGCGTCACCTCTCCCTCGCTGTGGCTGGTGATGGCGCACACACAAGCCATGAGCGCGGCTGTTTCTACCAGCTCCCCAGAGCACTGTGGTCACCACTGTGCTTACCGGGCCACGGGTTCCCTAAAGAACCAGGGTCTCTCCTCCGTGGTGATGCCCAGCCAGGACACACCGTGCCTGGAGACCGCTCGCTCCAGCGCCAGCATGAAGGGCAGCACCCAACAGCGCGGTCTAGGCAGGCCCCCGTGCCCAGTTTCGGGCATGAAATCGCCCCCAACATAGCGTCCTCACCCTCCCGACCATAACACTGCACCAATCCAGCAGAAAACACTCCGGTCCTTCCATGCAGGGGGGACTGCAACCCACAGTGCTGCCTAACAGACACTGACCACCCCAAGGTCTTCCAAGCCCCACCGCGCAGCACTGACCAGCCGACACTCGAGGTGACCGAGTGCGCCGGTGCCTGTGAGTTTCACAGCTCTTTGGCTTTATGCCCCACGCTTTCCTCTTCCTCCCAACAACAGACATCTGCACGCTCGTTTTTTCCTTTTTTTTTTTTTTGCCTTTCAAGAGAGCAGCCATTGTTAAGAAAGCATTTCCCAGAGGTAAGACCTCTGAGGACACAGCCCAGCTGAGGGATGTCCCATTTGCAGCTCCTGCACCTCACAGGCACTGGGGATTTTTGGTCCATCCTTCCCTCAGTTCAAATCAGCCCCTGACGCTGCCTTGACTTCTGGTTTACACAACAGAGGGCTGCCCCTTCATCCCCTCTCCCCAGTTTCACGCGAAACTTCGGTGCAATTTCCTGATGAGGACAAGCAGGGATTTGCATGGAGACAGGTGAAGGGAGAGTACGAGGGTGTAAAGCTGTGGGCTCCAGCACCGAGCTCCGTGCTAGCCACCTTGGCGCCGCCAGCAACTTGGCTTGGGGAGGCCACGAGCGCTCCAGGTCTGAGCGTGCCAGGATGCTCGACGTGGAGAGGCGAGGGGGAGCTGAAGAGGAGCCGGTAGGGGAACATCTCGTGGTCCGCTCACTCCCTCCCCAGGGGAAATTCTGGGAAAGGCTCCTCATCACCATAAAACAAAGAGAGAACAACAGCAACAACAACAAAAAAACCCCAAGCCCCCAAGAATCTTTGCTTCCTGGAAAAATAAAGTTTCCTAAATGCTCAGGGGAATCAAACAACATTTCTGAGTCACGTTTCCAAAGCAGATGATGCTTCTGAGCAATGTGGGATGGAGATGACTGCAAACCTGGCGTGTAATTCATCCCAATTAAACTCCACTTACTGCTGGCGCTGTGGATCGACTTGCCCTTCACTTTGATTTAGCACAGTTTAGTGCTAGGCAGAAATGTGACCCGCTCATCAGCCGCGGCGGAGGTTGGCAGTGCTGATATGGGTCGTGCGCAACACTCGCTCCAAGCAAACACAGCGGCAAGCCCAGAAACGTGGCATGACTTTGGGGAGATTTGTCCAAAACATTCCCAGAGAAACATGGAATCCTCTTTACACCGAAGACTCTTTGCTGGGGAGGCAGAGTTACAGCAGCCTCTGCGCTACAAATACCTGGTTAAAAACCACTTTTGTGCTGTGATCTGCACACACACCAAACGCGGGGGGAGCAGAAACACACCAGAACTTGGATGGCCTTCTAGCTTTTCACAGGATATTGTACAGTAAATTTGCATCTGGAGACAGCTGCAACCCACTCACTTGCCTGAGTCGGGACATAACTATTTCAGATCTCTGCAATAACCCTTAAAGCTCTGCAAATAAGGGCAAGCTCACAGAAAGATCCAGTTCCTTGGGACCACAGGCAGACAAGACCCATAAAGCAAGCAAGGGTGTGACTTTCTATGGCATCACCCACCCTGTGGTAACGAGCTGGCACATTTGAACATTTGCTTGCCCTGTAATAATAATCTGCCATGTGCTCACATCCTTAGCAAAAGGGCATGTTGTTTTATCCCTTAAAAAGTGCATCACTGCATGAAAAAAGTTACAGCCTTCCACCTATGACATGCACAGCAGGGCTGAAGGCTGTTCCCATCTCGAAAGGACACAGAGCTTGACAAAATCAGTTGGAAAGAGCTGCCAGATGGGTTTTCACAGTCATTTACCAGGCAATAACTATTAAGTACATGCTGCCTCTCCCTGGAAAGAAGGTGCCAGAATGGTAATGGCCTTTCTTTGCACCAGATCTCAAGTGTCTTGTCTCCACTGAGGGATTCTGCAGCACTTGCTTCTCACTGCAAAGAGCACCGGTCAGTTGCGGGAGACAGAGCTGTTGTTGCAAACTGCATGAATAAAATCCAGGTGACGGAGAAACCCCTGCAGCTAACGAGGAGGTTCTCAAAGGCAGGAGCATGCAGAGAGTTCGCAGGGCCAAAAGCCATCCCTGGGAGGACACCATGCACCTGGAGGGAGCAGGGCAAAAAGCACGAGCCCACGCACGCTTGCAGCTGCTTGCTTGGCTCTTTCATCCTCCCAGACGCGCCTGTGAGTGCTGGGGAGAAGGTGGTTTAGGGCTTGGTTTGCTCAGCCCTCTTCACGCCATACTGATCTGCTGCGGATCAGCCCACTCTGGCTTCACTATCTCTAGTGACTCAGACACCTTCCAGCGCCTGTGTACCGTGCAAGGAAATGACTCTTCAGCAGGAAGCGCAGATGCCCCCGTGTCGAGCAGGCGAGCGCTGACACGCTGCTTCCCCGCTCGGGCTCGAGCGCGCGGTGCGGGCTGCCCTGCGCCCCCGCAGCACTCGGCTCCCAGCCCTGCTGCCCACCCGCCTCTGGGGCCAGACACCAAACCCAGCCCAGGAGCGTTTCCCGCCCAGCCGGCAAGAGCCACAAGTAAAACACAGACATCTCGGCAAACACCATCCACCCCCTTGAAGGTAAACAGGAAGCCCAGTGTCCCACTGCCTTCTCCGTGTCCTTGCAAGCTTGGGCAGCCTTTTCTATTTTCCCCCCTGCTCCGACCACAACGGCTGTAGCAAGTGCCAAGGGCTGCTGATCCCACGTGCTTGGATCCGCTCGCCAGCGCCTGCCTTTGCTTGGGGAGAGCAGAGTCCCTGGCAGGGAGCAGTGTGTGGGGGAGCCTGGTCTGTCCTGGGGCAGGCGGGAACTGGCGCTCAGCCTTGAGGAGGGAGTGGGAAGGCGAAGGGAGAAGACAGACAAATGGAGAGCAGCTGGGAACATGGTTCTCCTCGAGTGCAGCAGAGAGCACTGGAGAGCACATGCTGGAAATGAAATGTCAAGTTACAGCTCTGTCACCCTGGACATCAGGGAGCAACCCCAGGTGAGGGATGGGTTGGGGGCTGTCACAACACCCACATGCACCACGGGGCCAGCATGGACCTGGGATCTCACCTGCACTGTGGGGGCCTTTGCAGTGCCTCCTCCTACATCACAGGGTTGATCCGACCCTTGCAGGAGAAGGCTCCTTTGGCGGCCCATTTTCCTCTTCTGTCTTGTGCAGCTGAGGGAAGAGGCCAGGCACAAAAGAGGGCTGACAGACAGTAAAGCTCCAGTGCAGAGAAGCAACAAAAAACCTCCAATGTGCAGGGAAGAGCCCATGGTGAGGGCATGGAGCACTGTGATCCTACTGCACTGCAGGCCACATATGCATGGGGGCAGAGGAACAAGTGCCAGGCCCAGGCTGAACCCTCTAAACATAAGCAATTGCTCCCTGGGGAAAACCACATCTCTTTACCATCACTGCAGAAGGCAGAAAGTGCTCCCCACCTTCACGGACAGAGGCAGGAGTAGGGAGGAGGTGCCAGAGCAGAAGGAGCGGGCAGCTCTCTGCATCCAATGGATCCCAGAGCCTTGATGTCTCGGAGCAGGAACCACCAGCGAGCTTGGGCAGACGAGCACCAAGTGGTAGCCGAGACTTGGAGCACCCTGGCCACCCTCCAGCTTCCCTGGGGCTGCATTCAGGTGGCACCTCTTGGGCAGGAGGGAGGCAGCAAAGCCCGTGAGGCCTGCGCCTTGCCTGCCCCCAGCTTCGGCTCGCGCAGTGTCACGAGTGGTGCCGTGGCTTTGCAAACAGGTCGGGTCCTTCGCAGCCCAAAGCCCCGCAGCCTCCTGAGAGCCTCTTGCCACGTTGCTGCCCTCAGCCTTCTCCTGCGGCGCCTCAGCACGAGCGCCTGCCCTCACCCGGCTACAGAGAGGTTCCTCCTCGGCCCAGCCACCTCCTCCTGCCTCATGCCACGTAGGGCTACATGGAGGGCTCCTGCAGGCAGCTGAGCTCCTCTGGCTTGAGGGCCTTCCCAGGCCCACACGCTGCTCCAGCCACATGGAGAGATCCCGCCGGCCATGGCCTGTCTTTGAATTAAGAGGACACCAGCCTCCAAATTCCTTGGCTTCACCGGGTCAGATAAACGCTGCCATGAGGCACCCAACACACCACACTGGCTGGAAGTCCACCCTCCCGCAGCGCTCGGCAAGGGGCAGGGTCGTGTTTCTGGGCACAGAGCCCTCCCTCCAACACCAGTCGGTTGCATCAGAAAGAAAAAGCTGGACCTACATCCACCCCCACCCAAAGAAGAAACCAAATTACCCTCTGGTTACATGAAAACCAGATCCACCCTTAAAGCCATTCAAAACTGAAGCCCCACTTAACCACTCACGGACAGGGCTCTGTAACGCGCAAGGATACTAGGACAGACTGCCAAGGGTTGCAAAATTCCCATCTCTGAAGGGTTTCTGGAAAAATGCTAGACAGATTAAAAAAAAATGCTGATAAAAAGGGAGTTTAGCCCAAATTACCTTCTGGGAGCCTCCAAGGAAACATCCACCCCTTGCACTAGCAAATGCTCAGTGCAATGTGCATGCGTGGGGACAAACAGGGAATTGGTGGCTACATCCTCGCTCATATTACAGCTTGACCTCAGCTGGCTGAGATAGACTGATCCTGCCCTGGGGCGCAGGCTATTCACTCTGTTTAAAAAACAAAACCAAACTCATCGTGATATTTAACACTGTAGGTTCTGCTGAGCACCACCTGTGGGATCATTTCTAGTCTTTCCAGCGCTCAGAGGTGGCACTGGGGAAAGGAAGTCGAGAGAGAAGGGGAAAAAGATGTGACTCTCTTGTGCATTGCAGTAATAAATGAGAGATAAAACTATTATGCAAGAGCATGGAGAATAAAGTGATGGTTTTGAGTGCTTAATATTTCAGTAGGAGCTCATTGAATCATTTATTCAGGCCAACACATGCTATTAAAAATTGCAGAAGTTTAAAGGATTTCACACTGCCTTCCTTATGCACAGGTTTACTAGGTGGCAAAGGGATTTCAGGAGCACTCAGCTACCACGGAGCCCACCAGGCCGCCCACCTGCGGAGCCCGGCGCAGGCTCGGCCTCCTGGAGGGATTTTCAGCTGTGTCTGCTCTCTCCGCACACTTGGCTCCGTATCCGGTTAGGAAGGACAACTCTGATTTGCCAACTGCAACCGAATACCACTCCGAAACGTGAAAATCCCCTGTGATTTCAAGAGAACGGTCAAGCAAGCACTAAGTGCTTTGCTGGACCGAGGCCAGAGTATTCAGCACCTTGCAGGCTGGAGCTGCGTGTCATTCCCTTCAGCTTTCACACAGCTCCAGATGGGCCCTGCTTTCAGATCGTGCCATGGCCACTGAAACTCAGCCACCTTCTCGGTGGCAGGTGCTTCTCAATGCAGAACCGCCCTCCAGGCAGCACATTTACCATGGCCACCACCACGGCCAGCAGCCACGGGCAAGGCATCAGGTGGGCACTAATTACTCAAGCTTGAATTTGGCTAGACTGCAAAAATTAAGGCTGTTCTCAGTGAAATGCATGTTACACCCATAGCAAACACAAGTTCAGCCCCATGATCTGTGTATCTCATCTAAAAGGAACCCCCAATTATCCCTAATATATTAAAAACAGACATGCAGACGCTTACTGCTGATGAAATACACCAGCATTTCTAGGCACTAGATGCAGGCTTCTGAAGTGTGGGTAGCAGAGGGCTTATCCAGATAGAACAATGATAAACCAGCTGGGGCCTCTCACTGAACCTTCCTGCTTTACAGAGGCCAGGAGCAAGACGCTCTACCTCACTCCCACTCGGGAGGCTGATGAGAAAGGGGTACGATGGGGACGTTTGTCCCTCACAGGCCTGCAATGAAGGTGAAGTCCCATCTTCATCCCTGCGATGAGGAATCCGCACGAGGAACCGCAGTAGCTCGGGAGCACCAGGACACATCAGTCACCGTTTGCTCAAAGTCACTGCGTTCTGCTACGAAATGAATGGCACAATCCTGGGAACAGTGGCACACACAGCGAGCACATTTAGGGAGGGGAAAAAAGTTACCTCAAAAATAAATCAAAAATAGAGACAAGTCAACACGGAGCTCCCGATTTGCCCAGATAAGTGGCAGCAGCCCAGATCCAGATCAGATCCTGGCTCCTCTCTGACCCATCATCATCCATCAGCAAAGGGCAGGAGTAAGCAGGGAGCTTTCCAGGAGCTGTGGACATCCCCGGAGCCGCAAGAGCATCGCTGGGTCCCGGCTCCTCCCGCCGGCGCCCGCTGAGCGCGGTTGGTGCCAGCTGCTCCACGCGGCCTCTTTGCGGGCACAAGTACTTCCTGCCCTCGGTTCGAGCTGCAGCTGCCTCGGCGTCACGTGCCCTGCGGTTTCCACGCGCCAGTTGCTCCCTCCCCAGCTCACCCAGCCCAAGAAATCTTCCCCGAACCTGAAGGAAGCTGCGGGCGATGCGCAGGGAGATTACTCGGAGCTGCTCTGTGGCCCCACGACTCCAGGGAGAGGGAGCAGCACCCCTGGGCCTGCCCTCTCCTCCCGCAGCCCTTCCCACCTCACAGGTCTGAGCTTGGTTTGAGCAGAGCCAAGAACAGGGCAAGCCCATGTTACACCTCCCTCCAAACACTTTCACACCATCCAATACTTTGTAGCTGAGGACCTCTTTCACAGGTTGTGTTTTATCTGTCTTGAATTCTTCTGACAAGAGAAGGGTGCAGGCACCCAACTCGAGGAGCACCATGGTTAGGAGGCATGAGCTCAGGCAGCAGGACTAGTCTACAAAATGCAAAAGCAGAGTCCCAGGTCACGATGCAGAATTCACCCAGCCCACTGCCTGGGTATGGGAGACACACATTTCCTCCAGGCTCCAGCTATCCCAGGGGAGGGAAGGACAAGGTGCTGCTCCCCACCAGGAGGGGGGTGGCAGAGAGCCCCAGAAGACGAGCAGCTGGATGCCCAATGCCACACAGAGGCCCCGGCAGCGCCCGCGCTGGGAAGCGCCAGGGCTCCTCTTGTTCTCTGCAGAAATTCTGCATGGGTAAAGTCATGGGATCTCGTACTAGGCTGTCCGGATTGGGCTGAAGCAAAAACATCCAAAATCCCACTTGTACCCGCTCCCCGGAACATAAAAGCCTTGGACTCCTTCCATGTTCACCACATGGAGCCAGCACCTTTCCATCCCATGGCAGCTCCACCCTCCCCTCGCCAGGCACTGCTGGCGGGGACGGGACGCTGCCCTCGGGAATCCTGCCCCCAGCTCCAATCCCGAGAGCAGCAGTCAGTGGAGCCTCCCTCGAGGCAGAAGCTTCCATTGACTCAAATGGAAACGGGAAGCGTGGCGTGGGCGCCCAGTGCGTCTAGGGAGGCTCTGCACGCCGGGTCCAAGGTGACCTTGTCCCCGTGTGGCATCGAGGCTCCATCCCCCAGCCTCGGCCACAAACGCAGTCACCTTGCAGGAAGGTAACAGAGTGACAGAGGGGGGATGTGAGCGCGCAGCTCCTGCAGTCCTGCAGCGGATGTGCAGCGGTAACGAGAGCCGAGAGGCACCACAGAGGATCGATGAGAGGCGCCTGACGCAGCAGCTCTGCACGGAGGGGGCTGGGAGCAGGCGGCCGAGGAGCTGGAGACCTCCCTGCCGGCCGGCTCCAGGTTTCTGCGAGACACAGACCTGGCCGGGGCACTTCTGCCCAGAGCTAATGGTGAGAGGTGACGGCTGCCCCTGCTAAGGGCGCTGGGGGGGGGGGGGGTTGCCTTCTTGCCCGCTCCATGCCCAGGGAGAGCGCGGCAGGGCACCAAGGAGACACGAAGTGCTGTCCCCAGTGCAGGGAGGAAGGAATCAAAAGCTAAAGGGCAGAAAAGATTCATCACCTCAGCCAACACCAGTGATGTTCCGATGACACAAGAGCTTCGTTTTCACCCAGCCCAGCCATGCCGCCAGGCGTCCCCGACAGCGAGGGCACAGCAGGGACAACTGCCAGCCAGGACACTCAGCGAGGACATGGCCAGTGCAAGCCCCTGAGCCCTTTATTGCCAGGGTAAAGTTGGGAGGAGGAGAAGGGAATAAAGATCCTGTCTGTTGCTCAGTCACTTGAGGCCACGACAGCAGCCTGACCTCTCCGTGCCCGGCTCCAGGCTGCTCTCCAAGGCCCGCGCAGTCACTGCAGCACAGATGGCATTTCCAGTCAGGTGCAACATCCGCAGCAGGGGCACCAGCGAGCTGCGCTGGCCCCACAACGAGCCTGATGCACCCTCTGGGTTGGGTGCCATGGACAAGTGGCACGAACACCCCTTGGCTCTCAGCACTGCTCCCTCCTGCTGTCACATCACGGGAGCCAGGGACAAAGGCCGTTATGGAGGGCTTGGAGGTAGGAACACACTCCTGTCCCGAGGCAGGTAGAAAACCGAGGGGATGACTCTCTCCTTCCCTTTGCACCAGTTTTACTCAGTCTGCACTATCTGTGCAGCAGACGTGCTGGCTTCCCTTCCTATTGCCAAGACAACAGTGTGAGTGACAGGCAGTCACCACGACATCTCCTTACAGCACTTCCAGCTGGAGATCTCCACGGGCTGAGGAGATCCTGGCACACGTACACATGGGCCTAGCAGGAGACACCAGAGCTGTCATCTCCAGGTTACACAGGTGCCGGCGAGAGTAGAAGCCTGGGAGGCTGCTGCGGGTTCGGAGCAGCAGCTCCCTGCAGGGTCGGGGCGGCAGTGACACCCCAGTGCCTGTCTCCAGCCCTGGCTGCGCGCACGGAGCTGCAGGAACCATCCTGCAGCCATGGGCCGACAGGCCGAGGATGCCGGGCTGGCAGGGAAGGAGAGAGCGCCCGGCCCTGCAGCCAGAGGAGCTGGTGCTGGAGAGGGGACAGGAGATGTCTGCGTTGTGAGCACTGCTCCAAGCCCTAACAGGAGGGCAGGTGCGCAGGGATGGGGGACTAACTACCTTTGATCCGATACAGCCTGGGAATAGCAAAGCCTGCTCTGAACTCACGCGGCAGAAGAACCCAGTGCCAGGCAGTGCCCAAATGCTCCCCAGGCGGAACCAGACGGCGCTCCTCATGCCTCCACATGGCAGATTTATGGGGTACAGACGTACAGGGCAGGGTGCCGCGGGGGCTGAAGTCCTCTCAGACACCCCGCGCTCCCACGCTCCCGCACCGACCTTGTTATCCAGCCCGGCTCGCAGATGGCAGCTGCGCACGCAGAGTGACCGCCGAGCGATCCGGGGAAAGCAGAAGTTGGGTCGGAGAGAGCAATAAAACCAGGAGGGTACTTCCCACAGACAGGCAGCATGGGAGGAAAAGAGAAATAAAGGCAAACGGCAAAGAAGTGGCCAAGTCACCTGCATGATTTTTAATGTTCCCTAGGACACCGAGAAGTTAATGAAGTTACAGAGCGACCCCAGAGAAAGGGCCAAGGGGAGGGAGGAAGAACAATACGAGCACAGGAGGGATATCTTTTAATCACCACATTACCCGGCACTTCTTGGAGCAAGTAAACAGGAAAAAGTCTCTCAAACAGCTGCTCTGCCCCATGTCCCCGTGGGGAGCAGCCTGCCACGACAGCCTTCCTTGATGTCTCTCCAGCACGAGAGCGCTCATGAAATCCTCCCAGGAACGAGGAATGCAGCGAAACCACTCGCCTGGGCACGGAAAGCCAAGCTGCCCGTGGCACGGCACGGGAAACGGGCCTGCACGTGCAGGGGTCTAAAGGGGTCTGTATCTGCACAGGGTAAGATCCAGGAGGGTGGGAGATCTGCCTTACAGCAAGAAGGATTTTTAATGCTGACTGACCTAGCCTGGCAGCTGAGGACAAGAAACTCCAAAGCAGGGAAAAGACAGGCCGCTCATCCAACCCTCTAGGAAGCCCAGCTCTGATCGTGCCACTGCGAGCCGGGCAGGGTGGCAGTGGGGAGCGTCCAGGTCACCTTCCCTGCAAGGGCTCAGGAGATGAACATCTCCATCAGCAGGGAGGGAAGCCGGTCACCACCGCGCCAGGGCAAGGCCGCATGGAGGGATGCAGAGCACCGTGAGGGAGCACAACAGCCACAACACCTTCACGTGTCACCCAACTGCACCAAGGGATACACAAAGATGCCATGATGGGAGAGGCCTCCTAGACCCTCCTGCTTTGATCTGCTCAGACTGTGTATTTCTGCACGCATTTTATGCCCTCCCTGCAGCTCTGCCTGGGTCCATGTGTGGAATGCCCATCTGCTGCCCCATGCCATGGGCTGCGCCGGCCCAGAGGCACCTGGACACAGCAGCAAAGGGACACAGCACATCTGGCTCCTGATACCTTAGCAACAGGCTGTGACATGAGAGGGCAAGGCCTTGAAATGCCTCAAGGCAACCTCAGCCCTGGAGAACTGTTCACCCAGCATGTGTCTCCTCCAAGAGACACGGGCCAGTCAGCAGCAACGGGGACCCAACTACAGCTCCAAGAGGTCTGTGTGCTCCGTCCGCAGAAGAGCAGCTGTTCGTCACCCCAATGGGATGGCAGGCAACAACCTAGGGCACAGACAGGGACAGCCGGGGACCGTGGAGATGAGGGCTCAGTAAGGATTTCATGTGTCAGGACTTTTACCAAGAAAAAAACAGAAAGCCAAGCGAACTTGTTACAGGAGCAGGGGGAAGAAAGCAGCCCCCAAGGCAGAGTTAAGACATTTCTACTGTGGGGCTGTCACCCGTCTCATCATCAAGGGCTGCAGAGACGCAGACTGTGCCCGTCTGGCAAAGCGCTCAGCTTGTGCAAACTTGCTTGATAGACCACAACCTTTGCCTGGAAAATTTTTTTAAAGCAACAATGTGGGTTTGTTTGCCTGCAGAACGCCGGGCACGCTTCTGGGCACTGCATTAACGACACATGAGCAGATCATTGACTGAAACCTCAGAACCACAAGATGTTTTTGCAAACAAAAGGCAGGAGCTGCAGAGGAAAGAGAAAAATAGAGGTCCTTCTCCTGCACTGGAAAGTTTTACATGAGTCTCCATCCAGCTGAGCTCACAGTTCACAACTCCAGATCGAACTGAAAAGCCATCCAACCACACATTTAGCAGAGATGGAGCTGGAAAGCAATTTAAAAATCACAGTTTTTGGTGAGACTTTTAGAGTACGGGCTGTCAGCTACGCAAAGCTCTGCTGATTTCTACAGATTTCACGCTGCCAGCTTCCATTAGAGACTCGAGCTGTTGGCCCTTTCCTTTTTGGGGGCAGACAGAGCTTGTCTCCTAGAAGCTCCATTTCACACCACACGTTGATGTACGCTCAGCCCAGCTCCAGGCAGTGCCCATGGAGGCTGCAGCTACACAACAGCTAAGAGCAGGCTACAAAACACCCTGTGCCCTGCAAGCAGTGGGATCCCAAGCTGTCCTGTTGTTGCAGTGCCCAGCTGTAGATCCCTGTCCACACTGTGCCAGCAGGAAAGGCAACAAGGGGCATCCTGCAGGATCAGACACTGCTGCTTGTCACTCAGAAGTGCTGGGGCAGGGAAGGGCAAGTCTACAGAGGCACAGAAAGTTCTTGGAAACTAGAATATTTCTGACTTGAATCAATTTCAAAAACTTTAAAAATGGTGACGTTATCCTTGAAAACCAGCTTTGTGTAATGCACAAGTCCTCAAAAAGCTAAATTTCCAAAAGAAAACTTTCCCTAGCACTACAGAGTCCCTTTGGGAGCAGCTGTTGTCCCTACATCCCCTTCCCATGGGCTCCTGTCTGCTCGCTCCAGAGTGAAACACTCCCACTTCTCCTTGACGTAATGCTCAGCCGCAGAAAGTCTGCTCAATGGAACAGATGAGCAGGGAAGCGGGAGCAGAGGAAGAGCTATGAGATCATGAAACCCACCCCCGGGCACGGCAGGATGCAGTCACTATGCAGAGGATGTGCTTGATATTAAGCCGATCTTATAGGTGACACTAGAGCAAGCAGAGCAGCAGCAACGAGCTGCAAATGAGGACGTCGGTCAACCAGACTCGCAGCTACGTTTCCTGGGAGAGTTGCAGGTTTCTGAGAGCATCCCTGACTGTCAGACACGAAACCATTTTCCTCACAGCAGTGCAAGTACCACCTGTTAAACACACAAACCTTCCTCCATCACCTGCTTCTTTCACCCTGTCCTAAGTCAATACTCCCGAGTTGTTCTCCTTCAGCATCAATCCCAGCTTTCCAAGCTCATCTGGCCAAGGGAAAAAACGCGTGCAAGGTAGTGGTACAACTTTTCAAAAGCATGACAAAGACTTTAAAGTCTCACCAGCTTCCATTGCTTTTAAATCTCAGGGCACAGGGATGCCTGTGCCTGGAAGGAAGGGAGAAAGAAAATAATAAATAAATAACCACCTCTTCACATTCCTTTTTAGTATATAATAAGGTTCTGTTTAACCTGAAGTTCAGTTTATACCTTTTAGTATATAACAAGATTCAGTTGAGCACCACATGCTTTTATGATCGAAGCCCTGCGTCTCCTCATCACACGCAGCAAGCTCTTCCTGGCCTCCCCAACACTAACTTTAATAATGCTTTTGATACCAGGTCTTCTAAACTCCATAGCCTTCATGACAGCTCCAGGGAGCCTTTGCACACACCTCCTAGCCTCAGCTGCCAGCCCCGTTTTTGGTGACCTGTCACTAAGCAGAGATGGTCGCCATTGGCCCCTTCACCCAGGGCGTTGCAGTCCATCAAAGACATGACTGTGCGAAGAAGACAGCAGGACTGGCTGCTTGTGCTCAGGGAGCCCCTGCTACATTAGAAGTGCTGTGGAACCCCAAAGTTGGGCAACTTGGCACAGAGCCGCCCACAGCAAGGACGAGGAGAGCACACAGGGAACAGACACCACCATCTCCACAGGCCCATTCGATGGCCCAGCAGAACATCGCAGACTGAACAGAACCACAGTAATTCCTGCTCTGCTCACATCTCAAATAACCACTCAAGTTTTACATCCCCGGTAGAGGATGTCCACTCTGGCAGCAGGATCACAGCAGCATGTGGTGAGGAGGCTACCACATCCTCCTACTCCTGCTCATAACAACCAAGGTCCAGAGGGACATGTACCCAGCAGAAGGCAGCACAGCCATGGAGACCACAACTGTCCTGCACAGCCAGAGGAGAGGAGTCATTTGCTTCCCTTGGCAGCAGTGAAACACTCCGAGCTGCCACCAAGAAAGGAGCCCAAACACTGACAGCTCTGAAGGGATGTGACCACAGACAGGGTCTCCCCCAGACTGCACATTTTAGGGCAGCAGTGTCCCCTAGGTCACATCACAGAGGACAAGATAGACCCACAGTGCTTCAGAAGAGAAAGTCTCAGCCACAGCCCAGGGCCCACGTTCCCGCAAGCACAGAAGTTAACTGAAGGCCAAATCCCCAAGGCAACTCAGTGGTCAAGCCAGTTCTACCACATGTAATGCATGGGGGACGGGGACTTCAGCACCAATTCCCTCCCGGTGCCTGCTGAGACCTCAGGCAAATCTCCTCTCCTCTATCTGCCATCTGCGAGATAGGCAGAAGGTCACACGGCTGCTCTGCCCCACGCTGAGGGATGGGCGATGGGGAACGCTACCAGCACGTACGTCTTCACCGTGTTCACGGCGCGCACCCCAACGATTAGATAATGATGTCGAGCAAAGGCTTCGCTGGCACTGATAAGAACAACTACCCCCACCAAGCAGCTAAAACAGAGTAGTGAGAAGGTCGCCGGTGAGGTCGGACAGCTGCCGGCCCAACACAGAGCCAGAGCAAGCTAAAAATCAGGCAAGTAGCCCCATGACAGAAGTGTCCTTGAGGTGGCAGCCAGTGATACCGAGCACATGAGCCAGATGTTCAGGGCCAGCTCACGTGGACCGTCTTCCTCATGGTGCTCAGATACCCAGCCAGCACGGCTGCCTGCTTTTGGGGCGGATTCAGAGAAAACCAGGCCATATCTGCCTGAGAAAGCCTGCAGCAGTCAGGTCCTCAGTGCAGGCAAGAAGAATTCAGCCCAACACTACATGAAACAGCTCCAGCACTTTTCAATTAGCAGGCTTAAAACCCGTAAGCTGATACCTTCCACGTGGCTGCCTGGCAAAGGAGGGAACCAGACGGGCGGGCAGCGTGGGCGCAGTGGGAGCGCAGGTCTCCTGACCTGCCCACAGACCCGCTATCTTTCCGATGCTCTTTAGTTTGCCAGAGCAGATCTTAAAGATGACGAGGGAGGTGGTAATTTGTCACACATCTCTCCACTGCGCAAATAAGGGTGCTCTAACTCGCCTTTCCTGGAAGACACTGCTGAGATGAGAGAGGATGAAGAGATAAAAAGGGAAGGAGAGCGCTGCAGCTCAGAGGTGAAGGTGGGGGAGAGGTTCTCGGCTCTCCTCATTTGAACACAAATGAGCAAGAAGGGGGAGAAAGCTGTTTGGTAAAGACACAAAACAACCCCTCAAGCCCCCATTTACCACTAGGAAAGCTTCCAACACGCACAACAGGGAGCAACCCAGGCTGGGCACCTTGCTGCCCATGTGGGGATGGGAGTCCTGCTGCCCCAAAGTGAAACCTGGCCAGTTTTTGCCCCACAGGCCAGTTTGCATGGCGCCACTTTAGGCTTGGTTGTTTTTCACTAAGTGTTCAAAATTCTACCTTTAGTCAGATGGTCTCCAAAAAAGCTCTGCCTCGGTGGATTAAAGAGAAGGGCAGGCAGATGTAAAGGATGAGGCGAGTAGGAGCTGCCCTGCAAAGCCATTTTGTATTAATATTTTACAGTTCCTGTCATTTCTTGTTCACAGACCTGGGCTCAAAGCAGTGGCTTTTTTCCACCTCCACAGGACCGAGTTCGTTTTACTGAAAGCAAGAATGCAACCTTCTTTTCCCCACCCCCTCAGCCTTTTTTTAGGTGTTTTTTTTTTTCCTCCCCTATAAAACAAACATCTGCTCCAAATTTTCAGCTCACTCTCTGAGCAAACTCTGAGTTTTCTGATGCGTCTCAAGGAAATAGATCAATTAGAAACTGGCCTCTAACCCCCCAGCATGTGCAGTTATGAATGCTGGACCCTTTTTTGCATTAGGAAGGAATTACATAACACAGGAAGTTTAAAAAAAAATGGATAAAAGACAGCTGACTCAAGGGATTAGCTCTACACTGCTTTGGGTGATTAACAAAAAGAATAGAAAATTATTAGAGCTCTTCCCATCGCAACAGCCAGGCCCTTCTGTCGTGTAGATTAGGAAGAAAGCAACGCGTTGGTAATTGGAGCCAGCTGAAACCATTTGGGATAAAACAAATATTAACTGAAAAGCAGCTTTCTTGGACATACCGCTCTAGCTTTGCAAAGAAGGAAAGCGGGGGAGAAGGAGCGCAAGGCCTTTCCCAAAGCAGAAGGCTTCCCGCGTGCAGGAGTTCGCGCCGTCCCCCACGCTCAGCAGCTGCTCTGGACGCAGGGAGCCATGGGGCTCTGGGGCGAGTGGAGCAGCGTCGCCGAGAGATGCCGGGGAGCCCTGTGGCACAGAAGAGGCTCTTCATCGGCGAGCCCAGCTGGCTGGAGCACCGCAGCGGAGCCTGCGCGCCGCCGGGGACGCGCGCGCCGCCAGCGCACACTGCTCGCGCACAAGGTCGCTCTTTATGCGACGCGCACAATGCACTACACAGGGTCACACACGAGGCTGCAGGACACGGGTGAGGAACTCCCTCCGGCCTGCACCCCTGTAGCTCAACGGCCACGGGGATGGAGAGGTCGACCAGCACATGCAGAGCTACCTGCATGGGGAGCCGGCCCTAGGTAGGGTATGTGGTGGTGCCACCCACCCCTCCACCAAACACACGGGCTCGTCCCTGGCCAGCAGCTCCCCGTGCTGCTGTGTAGGCAGCCAGGAAGCCTCGACACCGAGGGGCTGGTTGCTGCATGCCAGAACTTGTCCTCTGGAGCACAGCTCTGGAGCACAGCTCGGGTCCTGCTCGCTTTGCGAAGGAACTTGAAATAAAAGATGTCCCGTTACCTCCAAGCACAAAGAGCGGCCTTGGGAGCTGGTGGCTGCACATCCATTTTGTCAGAGAAAAGCTGTGGAACTGACACTGTGCTGAGAGCAAAGCTCTAAAACAACCGTCCACAGAGGCAACAACAACGGGGACGGTGCTCAGGACTCCTGGGCTGTAGTCCACAGCCTCAGCCCCTGTGACTGAGGAGGGCAGGAAAGGAGCCCACCAAGCCTGGTCCTGCTTGCGCAGCCGAGCACCGAGACACGGGCTGCAGGTCCTGGCGCAGTGAGGGACGTAGCCAGATCCCCCAGTGCTGCCCAACAAAGCCTGATAGACACACGGGTCCCTTCCACAAAGCCCAGTACCTGCAGACCCTCAAGCATTGCCCGGTGGAGATGCTGTTCCACCCAAAGGAACATCGCAAACCTCCCAACAGGTCGCTCTGCTCAGCTCACAGCCTCGTGAATAGAGTGCGAGGGCCAAGCCAAGGACTATCACTGAAAGCCAACCCCAGTCTTCCTTGACAGCTCCAGCACCTACTCCTGGCCCTTCATGAGAGCTGAACCCATCACCGCTCTTGGTTACCATTCACTCACACTGAAAATGGGCAGCTTGACTCCCGCTCAGACTCCTCAGCCTAGGTCTGAACAGGGCCACAAGAGCCCTGTGCCGGTCAAGACCAGGTTTCAAGGGTGGGATGAGCCAGGAGAAGAGTATAAGCCAATGTATTTACCATACACAATATGTGAAGTGCTCAACTGCTACGTTTCTTATGACTCCATATATTGAGTTTTCCCAGGCATCCTCTTCTACCCAGAAAGCACATCCAGATGAAAAGGGGGAAAGTGGCCAACTGTCCAGCACTGCTGGACATCAGACTGGCTCTGCCTAGATACACAGTCACTATTTACATACACAAGCCCAGATTTCCACCTGGAGCTCCCATGCTTCTGTACAGGAAATCTGAAATGCAGACTGCTACTTCTTAGCCTTGTAAAGGGCAATGGACAACAAATTACCACCTTCCTTCATCAAGAAGGAAGGCTTCTTTCCCAGCACTCTTCCTTCTGGGTGCTGGGAAAGACATCAGAGGAGAAAACTAAGGCCAGCAATAAAGGTAGGAAGAGGTGGGTGCAGAGAGGAGGCCGTGGGGAGAATGTGCCAATGACAACAAGGTTGCTTTGCTGGGCACTAGTGCATCTGGCACCAGAGGCAGCTTGGGAAGGAGGAAACCGCAACCCTTTCAGGTAAAGCCGTTTTTCTGTAGCACCATCACCTCGATGTGTCAGAAAGCACATGGCTTGGGAGGGAACACAGCCTTCCTTGAGAGGAAGGTGCCAGGGACCACATGCACATGGTCACCAGAGTCTATAGACTCAGCAACACTCTCCTGTTGCAATGTGTAAAAGGACATAAAGGAATTAGGTGTTCAGGGTCCACTGACTCCTGTTTTGTGTTTGCTAGACACACATGGATGGTCTTTATTTGCTTGTCCCAGGCCCTGGGGCACGTTCTCTGCTCCTACTGGTCTGGTCTTCACCATGTGCACAGCACAAGAAGTCTTCACAGCCAAGGCATTATAACCCTCGTTACCGCTGCAGTTTTGACATGAGAAGTTAAAGCTCTCAGGGTTTCCCCTAAAGTTAAGGTTTTAGCCTTTACATCTGCACATGGAAATAACCACCCAGGTACCATGACCCCCTAGGGCTTCTTCCTCCTGGGCACCGCAGCATGCCAGAGTCAAACTGGTGCTGTGCCGCACATTAAAATGACTTAAATCCAGGGAAAACCAGGCCTCTGGCTCCTCCTTCCTTCTTTCATTGCCTGTGAGCTCCTAGAAGCCACCCCAAGAAAGGTGGGGAAGCCCCACGTGCCCTGATGTGAGCAGGGTCGCTCAGCATCCTCCAGCTCGGCCCAGAGGACCTGCTGGAGGAGAAGCTGGAGGCCTCCAAGGGGAATGAAGGGAGTGAAAGCCCCAAGTGGGACACCCTGGCACTGGGTCCTGCTAAAGAGCTGCACCCACCGTTGCTGCTCTGCCCTTCCCAAGACCCCTGGCAGCATTAAGTGTTTCCAAGCTTCCCACCCTGAGTAGCCAGGCCCGGCGATGGCCTTAATCGTGTCCCTTCCTGCACCGGACGGTGCTAACGCGTCACAGCAACGGCACCGCGATTCCCGTCACCTCGCCTGTGAGAGCATCAACTCTCCTTCGCCGCCAGGAACGAGCAGGACACTGTCGTCCGGCTGGCACCAACAGGGGGGCAAAAAGTAACTTAAATGCAAGAGCAGCAGCATAGGAGACCAGAGCAGGGGTTACACGTCTCCTGGGGCCTCCCTAATTCTCCCTGCATTCCTACCCATCTTTGATGCATTGATTACAAACCTTTTCAACCACTTTCCTCCCGCTAAAGCTGCCATCACCCACGGGCCGTGTGGCCAGCGAGCAGCTCCGCAAGCAGCAGTCCTGGCACAAAGAGGAGCGGGCAGGAGGCAGCGCCGCCCCGACGGGCGATTTTTTTTTTCTTTTCTTTTCTTTTTTTCTTTCTTTTTTCTTCTTTTTCTTTTCGCCCTGGGATTGCCGCTGCGCGCGCGGCTCTTGGCGAAGTTTCACGCGCTGCCCCCCAAGGGCCCCGGCG
>JAWLRI010000180.1:4823361-4853193 GCA_034781795.1 Crypturellus tataupa
CGCGGGCGGCGCAGGGGGCCCCGCGCGCCCCACGGCGGGGCCGGTGCTCCCTACCTCCGCGCCGAGGCGCTGCCAGCGAGGAGCCGGAGCCCTCGGGATCCCCCGTGGGCACTGCGAGCGGGGAGGTTTTCCCCAGGGAGGTGGGCAGGCAGGATTAGTGTCCCCGCCGGCCCCGGGCTCAGCCACTAGCCTCCAGCTGCAGCAGCGGCCTCTGCTCCTGCCCGGTGTCACCCATGAGCTGCCCCACGGCCGTCCAGGGGCTCTCCCCAGCGCGGTGCCACTGCAGCAGGACCAGCTCTTTTGGGGGCTAACCCAGGGCATGGAGGCAGCACAGGGCACCAGGCGGGCACACGGTCTCACTTGGGGCACGCGGTTGGTGTCGCTGTCGCGGCTGGCAGATGTACAAGTGACGGTGGCCGCGGGAGCGAGCGGTAAGGTGGGAGCTGGCGCACGAGGCCCCGCGGGGCTGAGCCCCCTGCCCCGACCTCGGAGCCGGCTCAGGGCTCAGGGCAGCGTTTGGGCCTCCCCGGGAACAATAGTGGCCTTAGCCGGGGGATAAGCTGCTGAATTGGAAAGCGTTTCAGGACCGCTTGCTCCATTCACACCGCTAAAGCCGGCAATTTCCCTTTCCCCCTGCCCTCCTCCCCCTCGGGAGGCTGCGGCACCGAGGCCGCAGTCTCGTGGCTGTGTGGGCTGCCCAGCAGGAAATGTGGCCAGGGACCAGCCCGCACACAGGCAAACGACGTCCGACATTGTCCCCCGGAGAGGGCGCCCATCCCTAGGTGCTCCCTGGATCCCCGCTGGCTGCCACCACTGCGTGTGCCCCATTGCCCCGTGTGTCTAAGGGACACGCACAAGCACACGTGGGCGCACAAGCAGCTTGAAAGGGTCCTACCCCCTTCCTGGGTGTTAGAAAGACTGGAGAAGAAAACTAACTGGGATAAGAACCAAAACCTGCCCATGCTGGCGGCCTGGTGAGCCTGCTGCTGCCGGCTGAGCAGAGCATCCGTCCAGCGCGCCCAACCTGCCACTCCTGGAAGCGGCTCCTTGCTTGTGCAGCAGCCCCGCTTGGCCCTGGCAGGAAGCAGCCGGCTCCTGGGGCTCTGAAAATAGCTGAGCAGCTTGGGCACACCCTTGCTTTGAGGGCAAAACCTGCGAGGCAGCCGTGAGGTAACTGAGGGAGCGGAGGACGTGGGTGTCTGGGCATTGCTACCTCCATAAGGAACATGGAGGCACCTGGGGACACCTGGTCCCAGCTCCTCCCTGTGGATAACAGGAGCCCAGCACCATGGCTCACGCTTGCCCAGAAACGACTGGGGTAGGAGCGGGAACACGGCCCCTTCCCGCTCCTTGCCGGAGCTGCCAGCTCTGCCTGGCTCAGGGATGGGACACGAGCTGCGTCAGCAGGTCGTGAGGGAAGCCAGCACCTCCTGGCCCCACCACACAGGACCATCCATCTTGGCTGCTCCTGCCTCTGCCTGCAGCTGCGAGCGATGCCTGAGGGCAGAGGGGCCATTCGACTGTCCTGGGCTTGACCCTCGGGGCCGTCAACACAGGTCCCTGGGGCACGCGCCTTGAGCCCGCAGCTGGCGATGAGAAGCCTCGCCTGGATTTCTTTTCTTCTACGCATTCGACTAACCACTCTGGAGACCTGCATAGGCTTCTGCTTTACACGCCAGGGAATTTCACAGATTGATCTTACAGCTCGAAGCTGCTTTTGTTTGAGTGCTGCCTGTGGCCACGTCCAGGGCCCCTGGCTCTCGTGTGGGAGGGACAGCGAGTGACGTACCCGGCCTTCGCCCCCAGCCCCTCTACACCGAGGAGCTCCCATCGCTTCCCGCTTGTCCTGCACTTCCCCGCATGCAGCACCCGCCTCTGCCCAGGAGCCAGCAGCAGGTCACGGCCAGGGGACCCGGAGTGTGAGGACACTCTGTGACCTGCCTCAAGGTCTGGCCAGCAAAACCCCCAAGGGCAGCACGGAGCAAGTACGCTCCCTGCCTCCCCCTCCTGCTCTGAGAGCTCAGCAGCTCGTAGCCTCCCAGAGAGAGGAGCTGTCCCCCCGGGTTACTCATTTGCTGCTTTCTGCTCCTGTGTAGCACGGTGCCCCGCGAGCTGCTGGCAAAGGAGAAACCAGCCCAAGGATGCTGAGAATCGCTGCCGGGGAAGATCGCTTCCCGGCCTTGCAGCAAGCAAGCAAGCAGGCTCGGTGAGCGCGCTGTGGCTGGCAGTGCTGGGCTCCCTCCTGCCCTCGCGTGGCACAGGCGCTCCCCTTGCCTGGGCGGATGGGAGTGCTGCCTGCTGCGCCTGTGCTCACCGAGAAGCCAGGGCTGGACACAGGTCTGGCCATGCCGGGCACCCCTCACAGCACCCCCCGGCCTCCTCCTTGCCCCTTCTTGCATTGCAAGATCGCTCCGGCTTGCAAAGCTGCTGTGAAACCCGCTGCAGCTCCAGGTCTGTTGACCCCTCTCCCTGATTGTGCTACAGAAATCTTATTTCTATGCTGAAGTTGTCTGACTTCGATTTCCAAAACCTGACAAGGAGGGTGTCACATCCAAGCCGTGACTGCACAGCCCTGCGGTGCTGCTATCTCTGCAGGCGGACGGCCTGTCCACGCCTATCTCTGCAGGCAGGTTGCACGTCCCAGCCTCCACTTACAGAGCAAGTTGCTGAGCTCGGGGTCCATGTACTGTGTGGGAAGGGTGGCGGTGTTTGCAAAAACACAGGCTAAAACACAAACATCTTCCAGAGCTCTGTCCCCCACTAATGCACATCCACGTGGACACAGCTCCCTGACAGGTGCTGGCAGGATCGAGCCGCTGCTCCCAGGTACAGAGCCAAGCGCAGTCCCCAGGGCTGCTCACACCGTGGGCTTCCTTTCTCCGGCCAGGCACACATGACCACTGGGCGGCCTCATGGCCGCCCTTGTGCAGTTTTGTCTGTCAGATGAGCATGCAGCCATGGGAGCTCGTCCACCAGCTCCAGAGCCAGTGGGACACCCCTTTTTCCAAGCTCTTTCCAAGACTGAGAAGGGGGAATATCCACTAGGAAAGGCCTCATCCAGGGCACAGCTGAGCCCGAAGACCAGACTGCATCTGGCAGCAGAGGGGCAGAGGAGGAGGAGGAGGAGGAGGAGCTTATCTCCCTGCAGGCCCACAGGGTAGGTTGGGATAGTCAGTGTGGAAGGGGCTGCCTCCCGGTGAAGAGAGGTCTGTGTACATGAAAAGGAGGTTTTTATGGGCTGCGTCAATCCTGGCCCTGGCAGGCCGGGAGCAGAGAGCGCTTTTCCACCTTGTTCCTCGTGCCCTCGCCCAGTCTGCCCAAGAGATCATAGAATCATAGAATGCCTAAGGTTGGAAGAGACCTCTAGAGGTCATCTAGTCCAACCCCCCTGCACACGCAGAGCCATCGTGGCACAGGGCTGCATCCAAGCGGGTCTTGAAGATCTCCAGAGAAGGAGATGGTGCTGCTCTCAACCCTCTATGCCCCCAAAGGGACTCAGAGAAAAGCCACATGGGCAGGACAAGCTCAGATCTCACTGCATCCCACAGCCTGTCCGCTGGGAAAGCGTTCCCATTAGCAGATGGCCTTTGGAGGCTCCATGCTAGGAGAGTCCAGGGGTGCGATTAAGCTGCCTTCAGTCCAGCGAGGACCTGGGGCTCTGGGGAGCATTGCCCGAACAAGCACAAGCAGCCCGAGATGAGCTGGCTGTGCCCCAGCTCTCATTTCACTGAGGCACCAACTTCCAAGGACACTTAGAGAGAGCCCAGATACAAAGTCCCACTCATGGTATCTCACCAACACCAGGACCAAACAGACGGATGCCACCCAAAGCCGCTGCTGAGCATGGGGAGGACTCCCCTTGGCTCATGTAGCCAAGGGAACTTCTCAAGCCTCAGCCACATGACACAAAGCACCAGCTTGAGCTCATCAGCAAGCAGCAGGATCCCAACTCCACGACCCCACACCAGATGGGGAATTACTCAAAATACTAGGGGCAAGTGCCTGCAGTCGCTAGACAGCGACTGTTCCTGACAGAGGCCATTCGTGGGCAGATGCTTTATGGAATCTCATCAGCTCAACTCATGCACGGTGAGGACAGAAGGCTGGGCCACATCCCCACGCACCAGGCCGACAGCACCATGTGTACCAGCTCTGCTCAGGCTGTCTTGCCATGGAGGTGGCACCCAGTGGCAGGAGGCTGCAGAAACACAAGGGTTTCCACCTAACACTGCTTCCACCCAACACATCCCATCGCATCAGTGCCCACAACAGGGACATCCCTCCTGGCACTCCCCAACCTCAGGACTGGGGACCTCGCAGCCTGCTGCTCCAAGCTGAAAAATCACACAGACACCAACACTCAGTTAAGTTGTAGGAATTTATTTTAAATAACCTACAGTTGATTAAAAGGGAATTCATGATAAAAATAGAAGATACTTGTTGAGGAAAGGCTGCAGGAAATGGTCTTCGCACACACACTACTCTAACAATGCCTCTAAAACTAATGATTATAGCAAAAAAAGGTTTCACATTAAAATTCTGCTTTTTAATTTTTTAAAATTTTTTTACACAATTACAAAAGAAAAAAATAAAAGCCCTAAAATCTTGATTTTTCCTTTTTGGACCGATGCTCATTTCCCTCGAAATTTATTGACCTGTGAAACTTCTTTTTACACAATAAAATCTTTCAAGTAAAAGAGGGGAATGGGGCTTAGAAAAAAAAGGGGAGAAAACAAACAAAAAAAAGGTAAAACAGTCTGACAAACCTAAAAGGTGGATATTCTGGAAGTGTACAGAGCGTGCTCAGAGCGAAGGGTGATGGAAATGCCATTTTTTGCCATTTTCACTTTTCTTCAAATTCCACATTCATCTCCCCACCACACAGCCCTCCCCCACCCACTCCCCAAATCTACACGATCTTTAAGATCAAGAAGGAAAAGAAAAACAGTTTAAATATTTTAAAATAATTAAAAGAAATAAAAATTCACATTTAAAAAAGGAACACTCAAGTCAGGAGGGCCATTTCCTATCACGCTTCGCTTTGAACAGATGCAGTGGATATTGGTAATTCATGTTCCAATGCCACGACTGTTTCAAGTGACAAAGAAAAAAAAAAAAGATTTGGGTATTTCCATGACAATAACGACTGTAATAGGTGCGTTGGGTTTCTTAAATTTTATTGGCTTGTTAAATTCTGAAATGGGGTGGGAGGGGAAAGGGAAGGGCAGGGGATAAGGAGTCCATTTTCTATTAAAATATAGAAGTTATTGCAAAACCCTAACTGTAAAAACGCACCAATATAATTGGATTTTGTATACAGTAGCTAAAGATTCCCATGCTCTCAGTGTGATGGTGAATTTGCCTGGCGGAAGGTTGACAAATCCCCCATCCACTTGCCCTGCTTCAAGAGAAAAAAAATCCACACAAACCAGACAGCTAGAATTTGGATCTCTGAAACATTTTTAAATAAGTTGTCCATAGGACAACTGGCTCAGCTCCTTTAAGATATTTCCAGGTTACTCTTTCTCCAAGATGTTGGCTGTTTTACCTGATGCTCACTTGCCCCTTTCCTCCTCCTTCCCCAGCATCCAAGGACAAGTAAGGCTCACAGTTTATCAATCTCCCTAAAAACCAGGCTACTCCCCCCTTTTTTTTTCCCATAAAATTCAGCTCTTTTAAAAACAAGTTAAAATTCATAGTCTTCCTCTGCCATGTCGATAGCCCAGGCAAATTTCTCTCGTTGGGTTTTGTTATAAATCTTCTCTATAGGGATTCCCCACTTCTTACACCTGCAGAAGAGGAGACATGGGTTAGGAGGCTACATGGCACAGGCATCCCACCCCTTGCCGTCCTCCTCTCCCTCAGCACTTTCCATATCCACTCAGGCTCCGTTAGGAGGAACTGCTCCGGATCAGCTTCACTGTGGGACCCCTGCACATTTCCTGACCCAGTTGGCCAACATTTGTCACTTGCCTCAAGACAGTCATTTAAAACTGCTGTAATCTGCTTTAAGGAACAGCCACAGATAGAGTGATCTCTCTGAGAGGGGAGGGACACTGCCCTCAGCCACAGTCTTTCTCTGTTAACTGGGGAACGAGACACAGGTGAAGGAGTGGTTCTCTCTAGGCACTTACCAAGCAACAGAGATCCTGGGATCCAGATAGTTGAGTTTGGAGGTGCTCAAGGCAATTTGCTTGTTCTCCTCCCTATCTGTAGCCTGGACCTCCAGCTTCATCAGCTGCTCCTCAATCCTCTGCACAGCTTTTTTCTTGCTCTCCACTGTCCTGGAGTGGGGAAGAAGCAAAATGTTTAATCTCTGGTGCCTTGCTAAGGCCGAGATTACTGTATAGTGGGAACTCAGAGGGGCCGTCTTCAAGGTTAGCCATGTGACATGCACTTAAAAACTGGCATAATCAAAGGCAGAGCAGAGCTGCTAAGCTGGAATTTTGTTTTAAGCGGTTGGAAGCAACAGCCTCAGCTCAAGGACTGACACTACACACGCTTTCAAGAAAGCCCATCTGCTCCTCTTCAATAGTCCTGCTGCAGCTCCATCTTCAGGACTCCCTTATCTCAGCACCCTCAGCCTGTCTGCTCTGCAGAGCGCACACAGTCTGTGTGCAACGCCTGCAGCCTTGGGGAATTAGGCTCAAAAGAATATTTCGATTTTCTAATTCCTAGGTTTCTGGCTGCCCATAAAATGGGGATGCTGCACACTTGGTCCATTACTCTGCTTGGTCCTGGGTTGTTCCTGTGCCACCACCTGTGCTCAGCTCAGAGGGTTGAAAGACCACAGCAGAGACTGCTGAGAGTGACCATCTGCAGCCTGGGACCATGCTATGCTCCTCAGCTTGAAGGTCACTTCATGCACAGGGCAAAGAGGGAAGCAGAAGACCTGAAGAAGTCTTCCCAGCTCTCTTGGATCACTCTGGGAAGCAGAAGACAGTGCTGAAGGACCACTGGAGCTCACAGTACTAGAAACATTGCACAGTGTAGGAAAGCCACCTTACTTTTTAGACTTCTCATCCCTCCGGACCTTGGCATCGGCTTTGGCGCTTTTCAGTTCTCTCCTGGCATCAGCTAACTGCTCCTTCTTGGCATCGATCTAGGAGAGGCAAAACCAGCACCGTCAACAACCCACAGGCAACTGTGGTCATCGCCCCTGTGCAGCATGACCCAGCAACCGAGTCTGTGACCATGATGAGAAGCTAGCAGGACTCGGAAGCATTTCCACAAAACAATGAGGCCATCGGCCTTTCCATGTGCTGTGGCCCCAGGCAGTTCCGAAGTCAAGGTGGCAGCTGGGAGAAAGTCACTGGGATCCTTCTCATGGAGCTAGAACCAAGCCAGGATGGGATTGGCATGACCTGGGACTGGCCAACATCCCTGATGGTACCACAGAAGGACAATCCTTGTTCCCTCAGTGGTCATCACTTCTTACTCCAAGTCTTACACACTGGAAGCTGATAAGGGTTCAGGCAGCTCTCTTCTGGTAAGCTGAGGATTCATGGACATTTAGCATTTCGCAGCTCCTTCAACCACTCCGCTTAAACCTCCCCCCAAGCTCTAAGATCTAGTGGGGAGGCAGCCATGTTAGGTGTTACAGAAGCAAGGGTCACCGCAGTGCCAAACCAAAAGTCCTTATTGTGAAGGTTATTTTAAAGCCAGACCAGGAACGGACCTAGCCCTTTGGCACTTCAAGGCCTTCACCAGAAACAATCTGCAAAGGAAGAGGTCAGGTCAGAGGGGCACAATGTACCACAGACACAGCCTGCAACGCCAGTGACCTGCCCACTGCTCTTTCTTTATGGGGACACCTCAGTCTGAGCTACAGAGTGAGGTTCTTAAGTTTTAACAGCAGCAGAATGTGCTGCCTGGTCATCTGCCAAATGAAGGGCAACTATGAAGGGGCTGGTCTTGGCTTCTGTGCACAAAAGAGGACTCAGACTGAAATGTGCCACTTTCCGCTCAATAGTCTGCTTCTAAAGTACTCCTCTCCAAGCAGGCCCATTTCTAATATAGCACTAACCAAATCCCAACAGGAAAAAGGTGTCTCCCCTCCATTCTGCCCCAGGTGAAAGGAAATGCAAGTGCCTGGGTGCAGAACACGGAGTACTGCCCCAACCAAAATCCGCGTCGGGGTACCTTGCTCTGCAGGTTCATCATGGACTTCTCGAAGGTCTTCGGTGGAGCCCTCTGGTGGTTACACAAAATGGCAACCGCTCTGTTGGCACGGTTATAGGAGAGGATCTTTGCTGCCACGTTGTCATCCGCTGCAAGCCACAAACAGCAGGTGACCAAGTTGTGTCCTCTGGAGCTTAATAGCCCCAACCCGCTCCCCGCTGACTGCCAGCTCCCAGCCACTGCAGACATTATTCTCTCCTCCAATGGGCCAGCCTCAGTGCTACACTCCAGCTATGGCACTGAGCCCGAGCACTTCCTCGCTGGACCCTACCTCCTTGCGGCCTGCACTCTTGCTCTCCAGAGAAGCACAACCACGTTCAGAGCTTCACAGGCCCCTCCACAAGCAGGAAGGGATGTGCCTGCTTTGTAAAGCTGTTCAAAATACAAATTACCAGTGCTCAACATGGGGATTTTGATTGAGCAGCCAGGAAACATGGGGCTGTTACAGATGCAGCTGCCTTGCCTGCTGCCTACAGCATTTTATAAATAACAAGAGACAAATAGAGATTTGGTAAAGTGCAGGCATGTTCTAGCCTGCACGCTGCGGTGTGCTTGCCAGTCAGCTCTGCAAGAACCAGGTTGCTCAGCTACCTCCAGAAGACTGCCTTGCAGTAAGTTTTTGATGAGACCACAGCTGTTTGACATTTACACTGGGAGAAGAGCAACAGGAAATATCACAGAGATTGAACACTTGACACCAAGCCAAAGCAGCCAGGTTTGTGTGGCAGGATGACATCCATTCCCCAAGACTCATCACAGTTACAAAGCCAGGACTTACGATTTGTGAGCTCCTTGAGCTGCTGTTGTAGCGTGATGGAGGCATTGTAAGTACGGAATACCTTGGCTGTAAGTCCCTCCATGAGGTCTTGAAGATGTTTGTTTAAGATACTGGTCTGAGGAAGCAGAAAACAGATGAGAGTTAGCACCAGAATCAACCACAGAACTGTGTGGGTTCCGGACATGTTGCTCATGTGAGCATGCGGCTCTTGACTACAGCCTGGCTAGTGCACTGAAATCTGAAACCCAACAGCCACATCTTCACTGAAACCACAGCCAATGTGAACAAAGATCAGACGAGTATCAAGTACCACAAATGGCCAAAAAGAGTTTTTGTTGTTGATGGGTTTTGTTTTGTTTTGCTTGTTTCCTTCCGGTGTGGTGCTTTAGTTCTCCATAGGTGGAAACGGGCTTGTCTCACCACAAGGGAGGTGCCTAACCCACCTCAGTGCTCCCACAGTGCCAAACATGCAGTTCAGGATGGCACCTGAAAAAATGTCACCTCACACAAGCATCTTTGGACTCTGAAATTTCCCCAAGTCAGAGCCAGTTGGGTTCCCCGGGACCAAGGCCCGTCACGTCAGGAGCCTGTAGGCACGGTGACCAACACGGACACCAGCTGGAGATAAACTGACTGTCCCGGGACTGCTTGGGCCAGCTCTGTGGAGAAACAGAGTGTCCTGGAGGCCACTTCTGCATTTCTGCAGCAGGGTGGCAGCTATGGCCCAGTTCAGAGCCAGTGTGTCCACGGGGTTGCACCACCCACCCTCACCATTATGTGCTTACATTGAGGCGATCGAAGAGGTCATCCTCCGGCTGCTTGTTCTCCATAAACAGCTGAAGATTCTTAAATACCTGAAAAAATAAAAATAGTAGTTAAAAAAACACTTTATCTTCAAAGTGAAATTTCCATGGAGTGAAGCAATCAGAAGCAGCCCTTCTCACTGCTGTGTTGTTTGTTATAAGCAAGTTAGCATTGGGGTATGAGGCATAATCAAAGCCTCTTGATTACACAGTGATCCCAAACCCAAACTCTGTGTTTTCAAAATCTCCAATTCCCAGTTTTTCATCAACACATATTCTTCTATAGAGACACTTAATATACAAAGATTCCTAGCTCCACACTAATCAGTTTCATTGTAAGTGCTGGAGAAGAGACACCAAGAGACCAATGCCAAAATAAACAAATAGAAAAGTTTTTTTTCTTTCTTTAAAAGAGCACAACAACAGCACATGCTCATTTTTATAGTGGCCTAGCTTTTTTTTTTTTTTTTTTTTTTTTTTTTTTTTTTTTTTACCTCCTCTCATTTAGCTTGTTCCCCAAGAGGTCAACACACAGCAGCAGACTGCTGTCCTTGCAATTACTGCAATGTTATACATGTGATCTTTAACATGGTGCTAAATGTAGAGCTGTGGACCAGATGCAAAGCTTGGTGACACCCACAGAAACCAAGTCCTCCTGGACACAATCCTCCAGTTGACACTGATGGATGGTCTTTCCATCACAGCAGATGTGAAACTGATGAAGGACAAAAATTAAGGAAATAATGCTGCCTAGGAAAGAAGTCTAGGTTTAGTAGATACCTATAAGGTAGGTCTACTATGTGCTCTGGAGTATCTGGAGTCAGAACCTATTGCAACAAGGGCATAACTCCATCATGAACCAAAACACCATGATAAAAGAAGTTAGTATTATTCAAGTCCAAATCTCCTACTCTGACAACATTGTCACCCAGCACTATAGTTTAAATCATTTTTTTATTTGCTAAGATTTGTCATTTGTGTGAAGTCTCTCACTTACAGGTGATAAACCAAATCTCCTGCCCAAAACAGTACTCAAGAAACTTACTTTACAATTTTCTATGTCAGCTCTTAGCTGATCTGTGACTGAAACCACACAAAAAAGCAGTAAAATGGCTAAACACCAGCGTGATAGGTTCTGTCACAAACATCAGCCGTGGCCCCTTCCCAGAGCACTGCCAATAACAGCAGAAGAACATTAGCTGGCTTATTTTCTGGTGAGGAATGGGATCACTAACACAGTATCTAGTTATTGCCACTATGACTGGATGCACTACATTGTTTTTTGCAAGGCAGTCTCTGGATATGTTTGTGGAGGTGCCTTACCCTCTTCTCAACAGGGACTTTGTTGTAGTATCGGATGGAGTCTTTACCGAGGAAGTCGAACTCAACCACGTATTCCTGGCCATCCAGTTCAGGATGCAGCTTGATATGTTCTACTCTGAGTGAGCAGCAGCCCACGGTGTCAGCTGTCTCTCCTTCTTCTTTTTCATTACCAGCTCTCAGAGCAAGCTACATTTAGACCAAGAAAAGAGACGTAAAGCATTTCAATCCATCCTAGTAATAGATATCATATAGATAGTGAAAACTTCTGAACAGTGACTTATAATCAGGGTGTCTCCTCTGCTCCATTTGGCTTTGAGTTCAGCATGACAAATCAGTAATTCTCACGTGCTAATCTACAAAGGGCATTCAGAGATGTTAAAAAAAAAGGCATCTTTGAAAAGGAAAGGTTTGAAAAGCCAATTAGAGGGGAAAGCATGGAAATAGTTCAAGGTACAAAGCAATGAAATGGAATTTGTACATCCAAGGCCATGGGAAGGAAAAATGAAAAAAATGTACTTGAGTGGCTACAATTGACATTTAAAAAATATGAAATCAATAAAATCTCTTTACGTTTTCTTGAACCATGCTCTAAATAAACCTATACTAAAGCCAAAAGCCAATCTAACAAAATCTCTTAAATAAATAAATAAAAAGATGAAGTTTAATACAAGTTGTTCTACTGACTTGCTCTTATTAAGTAACTCAAGCTTTAGGATAATTCTGTCTTGATTAATGAAAATCTATTAAAAAACATTTGATATGTTTTAATGAAACCAAGGGCAACGTGAATTCAATCTGACACAAAAAAATAAGCTCACCCTTTCCTCTTCACTATATGCTCAAGAAATGCACTTCAAATAGCATATGACACTTTGTCTGGCTTACATAAATAATCTAAAACTAGGCTGCATTAAAAAAGGTGTTTTAACAGTACTAGCTAAACCGATCTGTAATTTTTCAATTTCAAGAAAACTTGAACTGTTCATATGAAACCCAATTATTCAAATCAAATTCCCTAGCTTAAATCCAACCATCTTCAATAGAAATTGTTCGTTTGGTTGGTCATACGGCAGCAGGGCAACAGCTCTCTGGGAACCAGCTTTCAATAGCTTAAATGTCTTTGAATAGCTTAAGTGTATCAATACGACTGCAGTCTTTATGCTGGAGGAAGGGCAAGGAACACAATTCTGAGCCTCATGACCCTGACCCCAAACTAAGAGGTGACAAAATAGGAGAAATTCCCAGTAGGAAAACTGAAACAGTTGGAGACAAAAGGCCTGCACAAAGTTCCCAGTAATGCAAGTGGGAGATTTTAGAAAATAGGTCACGAATTTTGTCTGAGCAAAAACAAAGCTGCCAGAAATAGCCATGCTCAGTACAATAGCTTATTGCCTTGAATTTCCAGGTAATAAGAAAAGGGAGATGGGAACCTGCCTACCAGGAAGCCTCAGGATACCTTAGTAAATGGGCTCAATTCAGAAACTCAGCAGTCCTGAGCACTCCCAGGAGGACAGGGAAGGAGGGAGTTTGCTGGGGAAGGAGCCTTACTTTATCAATGAAGTACAGCGCCACGGCCCTCTGCCGCACTTTCATCTCTTTGGACTTCCAGTCTTCTCGATATTGATTTCGAATTTTATCTACGCACTTCTTCAACCTCCGAGCTGTCTCATACTTCTGCCAGTCCTTCTCACCCTGCAGGGAAAGTTGGAATAGTCAGCATCAGAAAACAGGCTGAAGATCAGCTCCAATGGTCTTGCTGTACTGCAGTGCCAAGATTTAAATGCTTAAAAAACTTTATGCATTCCATGCTCAGCATAAAAATGCTTTCCTTGGCTTTATGCAGATGCTTGTTTTCAGCTGTGCAACTAGACAAAGATCCTCCAAATTTGTAAGGCAAATTTCTTTTTTTCAATCCAGGAAAAAAAACCCTCTTAAGTAGTTCTTATGAAATCACTTATCTTTCAGATGGTTCATTGTTTCTTTCATGGGACTGTTCACTGACCAGCTACTTGCTCTCACAACAGGATTTGTTTTCCTTCATCATGAAGGAAATAGTTATTGTTTTTCATGATGAATAAATCCTGTTGTGGGATTGGTGATCAGCCAGTTAACGTGGCTACATTTTTCACTTCACTATAGCTAACTAGCAACCCAGAGTCAGCACATGATCAGGCAGGCGAAGCTGGGGCTGGTAGCAGTTAGAACCACCACCAGACCAAGTCTGGTTTTGGACAAAAGGCTTCCTTTTAGGTTTAGAGAGTAACAGACTCCTACTATGAATGATACAATAATGCTTTTCAATAGATATATTTCAATATATATTTGAATAGATTTTTGCTACTCTCCTATGCAGCAATTGGATTTCTCTTATACTTTTTTTGTTGGGGGGCAGGGACAACGACAGAAGCACTAAGACTTTTCTATTATTTTCAGCCAAGAGTGGCAGACAATAGCAAACAGATTTACTCCTTATCTTTGTCCTGGCCAACATCTGTATTTCCTTCCAGGAGATACAAGTAAGAAATCCTGTAACTAGATCTTTACCTTAATTCGTGAGCTAGGATTCAACATGATGTATTTAATAGAACCTTGGATGTTTTCAGTCCATGAAACCAGCCAGGTGACTTTGTTATCATGTCGGACCTCTTTCCATTTGTGTCCTGGTGGAGGAGCAGGAATCTTTGAATCCCTGCATAGTTAGAAAAGAGGGGAAAACAAAGAAAAAAACATTGAGAGACTTCCACAGTATCAGAATAGAGAGAAATAATGAACCAGATGCAGCAAGTATAGGGAGGAAAACTGAGGCAAAACAGCTACCTATGTATTTGTACACACAGGAGATCAAGTGACTCAAACCAAACAGTCAAAGATCAGAAGTGCAATTGCTGTATGTCTGCTGAAGCGCTAAACTGTAGAGGGGAACATACCTGCTAAGACCAGGGCTGATTTGTGGATGCCTCAAATATGTCAGGGAGGACTATGGAAAAGTCCACCAAACCTTGGCCTTGGACATAAGTGAAGATTGACTAAGACAACCTACCTACGAAGAAATTCATTTTTGCCACTGCTAGCAGGAAAGACTGAGTTTTAGAAGATGCAGACAGTAGACATGGGGAGAAAAATATGACAAAAATGCTCTATGTAACACCACAGTAGTGTTGTCTCTGCAATCCGCATGTCTAAAATAAGCAACAAATGTATTTCTAAGTGCTTGAATATCAAGCTATACGGGAGTAAAACAAAACAAAACAAAAAAAACACAGCAGAATAGAAAGGAAAAAAAAAAAAAAAAAGGTGCAAGGCATCCAAAGCTCACTTGCTGCAATTAATGATGATGTCTTCTGGCATGATGCGTCTCTTCAACATGCCCATTTTCGGATGGTTTCCACGTCCTCTGAAGAGACCTGGCGGTTCAATCTTGAAGTTGGCAATTCTCTCCTTGTGGTTGTCCATCACACAGTAACCATACTCCTTCAATAGCCGCTCATTTTCCTCTTTAATTTTCTGGAAAAAAAAAACATAAACAAAAGTGATATAGTTGCTCAAAACCACTACATATCTCTACATGGAAAGATGTAGGAAATACTTGATATCTTCACTAAATCAGTGTTGAAGACACGACTCAAAATCCCCATCACTTCAGTAACTGAAAGTGGTCTTATAATGACAGAAATGCTGAGAATTCACCACACACTTCTGAACTCTAATAATACAAAATAAAAAGGCTAGGAACCATAAAGTCATTGCAGCCCTAATTAAGCCATCAAGGATCTGACCTACAAACAGCACTGAGGCACCATGTAAAGGAACTAACAGAAAAAGCCGCTTCTGTTCTGCTGGCACGGAGCTCACAGTGTGAACTGAGGAAGGCTCACTCATGTTTAGCAAATGGCCACACAAAGGCACGAGCTTTCTGCTCTGGTGGGACCCTGCTAAAGACACATTTCCAGGCAGCTCGGGGCCTCACTCCAAGAAGAATTACAGCAGGATTGCAAAAGACCAGCTGAGAACATGGGCTAAGTTCCTGACTCTTGCTGGAGCCATTCTCCACTCAGTCAGAAGTTTCCTACTCTCCTCACAAGCCACTGCAAATAGGAAAAGCTGTTTTTTTTTTTTTTTTTAAGTGACAAAACTGCATTAAATGGAGCCTAATTGAATGGGGACTAAATGAGTAATATTTTATTCATGAATGTCTTCACTACATCCCTTCCTCGATTTTGCCCTCCAGACCCAAGGAGCTGCCAAAATGAAAATCTATCATTAGCAACTTAACCAAGTAGCCATTGCTCATTACTGGGCATGGATGCAGCCAATATAGGTGCAACTCTGCTCCCATGCATGTATCGCCTCCAACTCTATTTATTTACCTAGACAGGAACAGGAGCCTTAGGGTTTTCAGTATAATTTCAGGCCACGGAAAAGACTGAAGTGTTAACATAGCAAAAATGCCAATAATTAACACAAGAGTAAAAATTATAGAAGTTAGTAAAAGCCGACTTACAAATGGCAAGGCAGGCAGAGAAATGATTAAACAAAGATGTTTACAAGCCAGCTAAGCATTTTAGGTCTCCTAGAATTCCCTCTGGTACCTGTTTCTCCTCCTTGGACATCTGTTTCCTAGCTTCCGTCTGAGCTTTGAAATACTGGCTCATGTGGGTGAAGTCACACTTGCTGAGGTTGGTAATAGTGCTCTTCTCTTCAGAGGTCATTTCCTTGCAGAGAGAAAATAGTGCTTTAAGTTTTCATACATGCAGAATAGAGCACTCTCTGCCACAGATAATTTAAACATGAACAACAGATTCTTACAGTTCTTAAAGTAACTTCGAAAGTCCCCGGTATTCCTGCACACTGTGACTGTAGCCAAGGTCAAAGAGAAAAGGACAAGAAGCAGAGTGCATGAGACACTAGTCTTCTGGCAATCTGATCTCTGTGATCACTGATAATGAAGAAATCCAGAAATCATCTCAAAAAAATGGGTTAGCCAATTTAAAAGTTCGATTTCATGGCCTGGTAAGCCAACTGAAGGGAAGTTCTGGCTATGCAGGCCATTGGAATAGGCTTCCTTTTAACATAAAGCTGGCTCTTTGACTGAGTGTACAGGAATCAGACCAGCTATACACCACAGGGCTATGCCAGGCAATTGTGGTTAGGAAAAATCTAATCTTGGCTGGTAAAAAGGTATTTAATGATAAAGTCCCTCCTGGTGAAGCTTTGGGATAAATGGAATTTTTACAGCTAAGATTTCAGGCAGTTTTTAGATGTCACTAGCTAATCTTGCTGTGTAAGATTAGTCCATTTTCACTGCCTAGCCACTGAAAAGACACCAGTCATGTCTGCAGTGATTCGGGCCCAGGACTGCATCATACCTTTCTCCAGTCTTTGAAAAAGTTTTTCCTGAAGATCTCCTTCGTAGTGTATTCATGATCAAGCATTTTTGCAAAGAATGTGGCAACTTCTTCTGCTTTGGTGCTCAGCTTCATGACTTTACCTACAAAGCAAAGTTTTCTTTTTAAAACACTGTGTAAACTTAGGATTTGAAGTCAGAAAGAAACAGTGGTTAAAGGGCACTATACTTTTACCACAGTAAAGCTTTTCACAAAGATATTATATGGGATGGCAAATCTGACAGGCAAAGGAAATGCAGGAGCACAGCTGCTTGCCTTTCATCATAAACATTTTGAGAAAAGTTTCCTCTGGAATCTAAACATCAGAAAAGCCACTAGTCCAATGTAAGACAAGCCAGAAAGATGCAGGACAGGAAGGAAGGGAAAAAAGGACTTCCTGCGGGAAACCCTTTGCTGAGACCTCCCAGTGATGACTATGTGCCTGGGGAGATATTCCTGTTTGAAGTGGAAGAAGCAAATAATTGTATTATATTTCATATTCCGGAACTCAGACACATGAAATATCATCTCTGTATTTCTCTTCTACCCACAGACACAGACTGGGAACACCCCTTGTAGCTTTTCGCTATTTCTAGCCAGGAAGAGCCCTCACTATATGTGCACCATGAATAGGCTGGAAGCGATGCCAAACATTTAATTCCCCTTCCCTGCAGGGAACTGTGTCAGAATTCTGCTAATCGTCTAGGCCTCCATCATGGGAATGCACTTCAGCGTCTCCAAATCATGCCTGAAAGCCAGTCCTAGTTAAAACTCAGCTTTCAATGAACAAAGAGGGTCACATTTCAGCTTATATGCAAGACTGCTGCACAAAGCGAAATTGCTGCAAGAAAAAAAAAAAGATGTTTGAATATATGAGAGAGAGCAGGTGCTGCAACATCGAAGCTGTGGATTCAAACCCTGCCATCGCATTGAGCGTGTTTTTGCAGGCCGGATCTCATTCCCGATGACACGCGAGCGCCAGCCACCTCAGAAGGATTTTGCATGCGCCTCACATCTATGGTTAGTTGTGAGGAATATTCAGACTCTCAATAGACTGGCAGAGAGGCAGCACCTTTTTTTTAATCTGTCTGTTTTGCTGCCCAAAAGGCAATGGAAGAAGTGCTGCAGCTTCATCTAAGCTACTGAAAAAAGCCACAGTACTTTTGATTTACTACATGTTTAAAAACAAGTTACATCATCGCTAAAATTACAGCGTAGGTTTTATCTATAAAGCTGGAAAACCTATAAAGTCTTGTAGAAAAGAACTTAGCAAAAGGTCCCGATAAGCTGAAAATATCCCATGTTATAAATTAAACCAACAGTAACAGCCAATTTTCAAACTGCAACCTAAAATACAGCATTTGTTTGCTTAAAACAGGAAGTAGGGGAAGGAAGAGACAGCAAGAGAAACACTTTTTCCAGGCTGTGAGTCGAGCCGGGAAGACGCTATCATTTAGTCCCACATTATGGGGCTAGGCAGACTGAAGCTGTTTCCAGCATGCAGAGCTGTAGTACGTGCTCACCAGTCACACTTATCTAACTGCTTTAGGGGAGATTTCATTGGACTCGGTTTCCTCTTTCGCCAAAGGTTTGTAAACGCTCTCAGTGATAAGGTTTTATCTTTTAAAAAACATGGATGAGAATTCTTCCTGAGCACTCAACAAGAGTTACCTGACTTAAAGGCTGAAAAACAGAGTGCAACCAAGGGCCACATTAGCAGAAGAGATCACGTTGCCGTGACTCAAAGGCAACTGCCATCATGTATATTCTTAACATGCTCTGTCTACAGAAAGCATGCAAACTCCGTTCGCCTTCATGCTAACAGTAGTAGCTTGTTTAACCACAGTCACTCGAGCAGATACCCAAGGGCTAATAAATGGCTTTGGCATTTCCAGCTCCTGCCCAAGCGCAGTGCTGTCAGCTCTACCAACAGCCCTGGGGTCATCACGCTGAGTAGGAGCAGACACGTTCAGCGCAAGGCTGGCACAGGCAAGGGACAGATCCCTGCAGCGAGGGCCCGGCCCCAGCACAAGAATCGGGCTCCCCAGAGCAGCCCAGCACAACCTTGAAATCGCGGCAGGGCGGCAGCTCTCAGCAGCTGCTGGATATTTGGACGTCTCATTTTTAGCCTCGTTTCTCAAGGCAGACCTGGGCAATTGCTTTGTTTGTCGGAATCCCACTGCCCTGCTCTGTAATTTTGGAGCTTACTGGGTGATTTCAATCACAGAGAGGGAGGCTAAAACCCCTGCGCTTCCTCAAGACTTTATGAAATAGATGGACAGATAGGAGAGAAGCTTATTGCTGCCTGCACAGTAGGGACAGCTAGAGAATAAACTCAGCCCTCCTCTTCTCTAGACACTGGGAGAGATATCTCACATGCCTCTGAATGGAGGAAAAATTTCCCCCAACTTTGTCGCAGGCTTTCATCTAATATCAAGAAAGAAGTCTGGAGGAAACCAGACAACCTTGGTCACAGAGCTACTTGTTTGGAGATGGTCTTTAATAGGATCTGATATGTTTATCTCACTATATTATCACTGAAAAAGAATCCCACCTATTTCTCAGTACATAAAAACATGCCATGTCACATAAAAAATAGCACGTTGCTTCTGGAGTAGTTCCATGCACAGATGCCCCCTTCATCGAAAATTATGTTTTCACCCATTCAAATGCCTCCCACTTAATTCAATCCCGGGTTAATTTGATCCTTCATTTAACAAGATCACAGGACTAAAAGGAAACACATGGGTCATCAAGTCCAGTCTCCAGCAGGCATCACATCGTATAATCCCTTCCACATTAGCCTCTAACAACCAGGCAGCCCAGCGCATTAGAGCCCCACACTAATTAGTTCTACCACACGCAATGGCTGGTGGTGGGACCTCGAGTTACACGTAAGGGCTGTGTCCCTGGACCATGCTGACCCCATGCAAGCCTACAGGATCTTGGGCAGCTGTACTAATCTTTAATTGTCTTTCCTGTATCCCTGGCAAGGCTACCCAAGTGATCATGAATTTCATCATCACAGATGATGAAAGTCACAGCTCACAAGACTGAAGGGAAAAAAGAGCACGTCTAAAGATGAGCTACAATTATGGACTATACCAGATACACACTGCCACTCACAGGTACATGACCCTCAGTTAAGGTGGGAGATGTATCACCACAATAGAAGAACGACAAGTTCATATCCATATTAAGAGAATTCAGCAGGTTTTCCTCATAAAGATTCTTCTTTTGCTTAGCTGTTGAGGAAGTTTTTAAGTCAACCACTGAAACACAATCACCTCCTCATCCTTCCAGTCACCGGAAGGATATCACAAGGTACTTAACATATTTGTATCTTTTTCAGTCAGTGAAAATCCAGATTAACTCACCATCATAGTAAAACTTGACATTTTCAGGCAGAGGTTCATATGGCGGAGCAAATACGGGACCTTTGTGCTCTAGGAACTTCCACTTAATGCCTTCAGGGTAGCGCTCTTCCTCCCACCTACAAGAGGCAGCAACATGAATCAATACCATTTTAGCATTTGGTTTATATGGGCATAAGAATACGCTAAATAAAGTCGGAAAGCAATTATTATTTTTTCCATGCACAAAACAAGTACAAATACTCAAGAGTGTGTTACCATTAAAAAAAAAAAAAAAAAAAAAAAAAGCAACAGTTGCAGGTATCTTATGACACCAGAGCCATAATCTTCCACTTGCTGCTCCTCTCACATAGTTGAAAAAGGTGAAAACTTTAAAAAAAAGGAAGAAGCAAATCTCATAAAGCAGCTAGGATCACACCTAACTGGAGTCAGCTGTGATCTAACATCAATCATGTTCAGGATGCCTGCTCAGCAAAGCTAAGCAGCTCCAGTACAATGTGCAATTGCTTTCAGATGTGGACGAGTGTGCCATTAAAAGCAGAGATAATAAAGATAACAGATGCTCATTTTTGACCTAGATGAGAACCCACCTGTTTGAAAGAGAAACACTAAAGCCTGCTCTGTCATTTTAATTTCATGGGCATTTCTGGGGTAATAAAAGCATACTTGATGGAAAGCAAAGTAGCAAAGGAAAGAAAAAAAAAAGCACACTTGCCTTAACAGCTCTTCTACAGTCATATTTGCAAATTAGGTATCACAACATGGCAAAGTATGTCCCACCAGTCCCATATTCTGACTGAACTAACTCCCAGGGAATCAGGACGTCTAAAGAAAAGGAGTCGTCGTCCCCGGCCTATTCGCTCCCCCAGTTTTCAGCACCCTATCCCTAAATCGTAGACACCAACATTCCCTCCCTGCTTCTACACTTCCATGATTACTACTACCTGCTGCTGGCACAGGGTTCCCTGCTGAGCCTGGCTATTTTACTTGAGAGCTTAATCAACAGGAAAGTCATCAGCCTGTCACACCGCTCAATCTGTGAACCGCCCCGACAACTCTGACAAACAGCCAAGACAACAAAAAAAACCCTTAAGCTTCCCTAAGCCAATTCTTTTTCCTCCATCATCAGCCCTATGAGCAATTTCATGTAGTAGATACATCCCAGGACGGGTGACACACAAATAACTAGAATGATTTCTTCATTCTTAATTAGAGAACAGGCTCACTGAACAGCAGACAAGCATTATATAGAGAAGACTTCTACTAAAAGAAGTACTCAAAATGGTTCATATATTGTTGACATAGAGGCAACACTGAAGAACAACAGTGGTATGGGACATAGCTACAGCTAGAAAGTTGTCATCATTGAGAGAACACTAGATGTGACCTTTTCTTATGAAAAACGTAGCAGTATATTTAAAGGCAAAGTGAAAAACCTCACATGTGAGTACAAAGAACCTGTCTGTCTGGTATCAGTCCTTGGATGGGAGGAAACTTTGAGTAAACTGTGTTGAGATAAGAACTTGTAATATTGACATCTGAAGTCCAGATCCCAAATATTTACAGTCCTAATGATTATTTTCTAAATTAATTGCAAGCTAAAAATATAAATATTTTGTCAAACATAGGTCTAGGTTCTTTCACTCAGAAACTCCTTACAGTAAAACACTCAACAACCATGAACAGCCACTTCTCATCCTAGTCAGGAAAAAAAAGTTCTCTAACACGGAATATTTTTATTTCAGCAAAATGAAAGGTGATCATCTGCAGCAACCATTGCTTTAGAGAACAGACTTGTCATTTCTGAATTTCCTTTTTTGTTTCGTTTTTTTAATTTACCATTCTTCTATTTACTTGATGGGAAATTCTGTTCCTCTATCTGTTCTATTCTCTCAAAAAGGAAGGATGCAAAAAGAGAACTGGAAAGATAATTGCTTAAACAGAGAGCTGAAGTATGTTGTGCCCACTGGGAGGGCTACAAGTGAATGTCAGAACCAGGAATGTTGTATTTCCTGATTAAATCCCATATCAAACCTGTTCTTAAGAAAGCCAGTGTGGCTAAAGAAGGTAGAGCTGGTGAGGGGTTTTGTGTAGAATGAAAATACAAAAGCTTTTTAGTGACCAGAGCATGTCTCCAGTGTCTGTTACTTCAAGGAAATGCATTTCTTATACATATAGAGGGAGACGTGATCGTAAGGTATACCTCTGGATCACATATGCTTCACATGCTGACAGGGTGTAAAAATGACCTCTAAAGAGCTCCACATGGTGATGAACAAGGCCAACACTTTGGGAAAAAGCAGCAGTGTAGCATCAAGCACTCCCATAAACGGGGATTAAAGTGCTCAAGGCAGCAAGTACTTAACATGAGAGAAAAAACCCACAGACTTTCAGAAAATTGACGCAGACGGAACATAAAATGCCCTAAAGAGATGCAATTGAAGCGCTACATGGAGATGAAACCCTGGCCAACAAAGACACGCTATACAAAGCTGCAGATGGACGACAGGAGCATCAGCAGAAGGATGCAGTTACCTACTGCCAGATTTTGCAAAACATGCTTTCAAAGGCAGTTTTTCCTCAACACTCAGCACAAATTGCAGAGCTTAGCAAAGCTACCTGGGATCGTGCTGCGAAGGCAAGAGAGGGGGGAATTGCATGGCTTGCTAGGAAAGGTTTGCTGTTGAAGGATACAGACTACAATAAAAAGGAGCTGTAATAACAGAATAGCTTAGGTACAACCAAAAGGGGCTGCTGAGACAAAACCAAAAACGAGAATAGATCATTAGGTCTAAAAAGACCTTCTGTAGCTTCCTAGTTCTTCATATCCCAGTGTTTTTTTTTAATGTCGAAAGTACATAAAAATACATTGTTAAAAGGGTCAAGAAACAATTTGATTAGCAAAAAGAGAATCAAGGTCTTTACAAGAAGGTACCTCCAAATTAGACTTATACAAAAGTATACAAATACAGACAGGTGTTAATGTTCTGTGAGAGGAAGGGAGATTAAAGGGAAATATTAAAGGACTACAAACACCATGGTGGATTCTGTAAGAGGGTTAAGAGACTATGTGCCAAATATGTCTACTTAGTCAGGATGGGAGATAACAGAAGGAAAGTCCAGGTACTGCGAATAGTCTGCAGCACTGAAATATAGTTACCATTTCCATTTTTGTTCCTCCTCTTTTTTCGGTTTCTTTTTCTTGTCTCCTTCAGGGACTTTTTTATCTTTGCTCTTAGCTTTCTTGGCTTTGTTGTCCTGCAAAATGAGGAAGAACTGTTAGGCAAAGATACTCGCTGTTGTCGAAGACAATTTAAAACTAAAAAGATTGCTCTAGGGATGTATTAGTTTGACCTTGAACCACTGAGTTACTGCAGTCTAACTACTTAAACGTGTTTAGATCGTCCTATTAGGGAAAAGTCCTCTGATGGTCTCATTTGAACGTTGTAAAACAACTTATTTTCCTTCACAAGTGGCACATACTAAGCACACTCACAGTCACCTAGTAACCCTGGCTCACCTGGTAAATTGAGAGTCAGGGCCACAGTAACAGAGCTGTCCAGGTAAAGAAATACCCTCCTCCTTCACCTACTTTGTCCACTGTGAGGGCTCTCCTGAGAATGTACTGGTATGTGCACATTATAGAAGCTTTTAATAAGCTCTAGAAAATTATCCATGCTACCAGGAGCTGTGTGCAGCATGTGCTTCACATGGTATCTTCACTAGCAGATGCAGAGTCTAGTTTGTTAGTTCCATATTATGGCTAACGTCTGTTCTCCAAGCCAATTTCCAAAGAAATTCCCACTCTAGGTTCCATGTAAAAGCTTTAAACTGCTTTATAGCAGTTAATCTAGGTTTCCACTCCCCTGTCTCTGAACTGTACCACTTTGTGCAATTACCAGATGTTGCTGGTAAGGCTCCTTTGCCCTCTGAGGGATCCTTAACAAGATTGTGAATTCCCTGGAAGAGGCCGGCAGTTCATGTTTGGGAGGCATCATCTCCATTGTATTGGGAGGAGGAGAGTTCTCCTGACTTTTTATACATCATGGCTCAGACATTAACTAACACCACAGGAGTAGACCTACCACATGCTGCTTTTGTCATGCACGGCAGCACTGGCTGCACAGCCCCTGCCTCCTTCCCCTTCCAACAGATTCCCTGGTCTACGTAACTCAACACCAAACTGTCATCCTTGCTTCTCTTGATCCCAGACATAAACTTTTGTCTTAGTTTACCTCTTCTTCCTCTTGTTTCCTTTTCTTTGCCTTTTTAATGTCTTCTGTTTTGATTTTCTTGGGTTTATACTCAGCACTGAGAGAGAAAAGAGCAGTTGATGAAAAGACATATACGAAGTCGGTGCACATGCTGGCCTGATTCTCAATCCCTCTTAAATCTCTAAAGAATATAAATGTATTCCTCTCTAAAGGCTGAGTGATTACGACTTAGTAAGCCAAAAACCAAACAAAACTGCACCAAAAACACACTAGAAAAACTAACCTATTGCTGTGAATACGTGAAGTCATGGACACAAGAAACAAATACTTTTCTTATATATTTCTATAATATATATTTCCATAAATATTTCCAGTTCAAAAGCATGAGCAACTGTCCAGCGGCTACAGTGGATAAACTGTGGGACATCTTCCTGGCCCTTGTTTGACACCCACCCCAAGGCCCACTTCCTGCATCCCCACTAGTTTAAGCAATGGCCAAATTGACTGCTGGCAAATTCTTAATTTTTCCATTGCAGACATGGGACAGGAGGTCATAAAAACCTTGCAGAAAGCTACAAGGATTACAATGATTACACAAAAGATGTCACACCCATCTCTTGGAAACTGGGAACTATCATGTAGGAACACAATGTTACTATGGTTAAAAAGCTCTTCCAGGCCTTTAACTCCAGACTAGTAATAAGGTAATAACAACAGCACCATGTAAAGTGTTAAATATAGGGAGATGATGACAGAACACTGCATGATATAACCGGGCTTTTATTTTACTGGGCAGGCTACTATATAGAGGTTAAACATCGTGTGTATCTCTTTTGATTTAGAGCCTCAAATCCTCAGCATAGCTCAAAACTTACTTAGATCCTTTTAAAGGGTGATCATGCGAGGCAGCACAGGCAGAATGAAATCAGGTTGACAGTGCATTTTCTTCCTCCTGTTCAGTCATTTCCTCGGCCGACAGAGACTACTGCAACCACTGAGCTAGCATTAATTCCTCACTTGCTCAGATTGATGTTTTACAATCTTGGTCTGTGTGGTTTTGTTCCACTTACCCTCTATTTTATTTATTTATTTTTATTTACTAGCACTGCAACAGCTCACGCTACCTGCTTCTACAGGAGATGTTATTTTTTTTTTTGGCCATACACAGCACAAATATCATCCCTGCCCTGCTCCAAAGACATTGTCACAGCTTAAACAGTCTGATGTCAGACCCGGGCCTGCAGCTAAACCAGTCTGAACTGAAGGACCTGAAATCCCCCCAAAGTCTCTTTTGAAACTCAAGGCAAACATCCAAGTGACAAACACTCGGGTCACTTACTCATCATCTTCTCGAGGTCTCTTCAGAGGTTTGGAGTCCTCTTTGGGAGGAACATAAAAACCATCATCATCTGGTTCGTCTTTAATACGTGGCGGACTATGAAAAGAAGCAAAAAAAGGTGGTTCTAATTTCCAAGATTAGAAGTGGCTGGAATCCAGCACTCGGTTGCAAAGCAGACCTATTTTCCAGCCCTGGAAAAAGGTTGTGAGACTCATAGCTCTGGGGCTTGGCATTCTCCGAGCATCTGCAGACAGAACAAGCAGTTGGTCTTTCCTTGTCTCGATATTTGCCATTTCTGAAGCAACACCAATATCAGCTTCAACAAACAACTTAGATCTCACTGTGTTTCTTTGAGGGCCTGTATTTTAGTAAAAATGCCAGCAGTTTCCAACACTTCTAAAATATATTTAGAGATAGAACAAAATTGAAATCATGCATGTGTGCTGGCAGAGAGGGACATTAAGTAGTTTGAGCTCAAAATCCTTATTTATCCAGATAAGGGAGAAAAGGTTCGTCAGCTGAACAGATTTGCAAGCTATTTTCCTGCATCTTTTGCCAACTAAATTTTGAGGCATAACGCTAGCATGTGAAAGCTAGAAAAAGAAACAAAGATTTGGCAAAGTTAAACTGATTAGTCTCTTCTCACTATCCAAACTGCGGGAAACGAACAACCCTGTTCCTCTCAACAGACCGTAATTATTTTATTAGGCTTAATATTTTCAGGCATAATATCCCACAACGCTAGAAATAAAACAGAGTGCGATTGCAAGAGAGTATCTCTATAAGCAAACTCATTATTTCTAGATTTCACAGAGGGATCACACTTAGGTTTAAAAGAAAAAGATGTTGCTAAGAGTCCCAAATTACATTTTGAAGCACTTAGTGCTACTCAGGTGGAAAAACTAACAGTGGTATCTTGAGCTTTGCTTTTCATATTCGATCAGCAATTGCTCTATCAAATTGACTTGATTTCCAAGTCAAAATGCAGATCCTACAATGGAATGGAGGCGAAGGAAAAAAGCACAGCACTCTGTTCTGTAGATCAGACAGCAAGAGACATTCTGGGTTTTTTTAGCTGGAAACGTGTCCATGAAGCAAAAGGAGCCAGGTTGCTCTTTCCCAGCTGTAAAGCCACTGCAGTGCTGGCAGATGCAACCCATAAGAAATAGCGCTGCTGTAAGGAGCCATTTCTGTGGCATCAGCTACAATTAACTAAGATCTGAGTACACAGCACATAGGCACTTGGAAAACACCTACAGAAAGAGGTATTTCCCCCCCACTAATTTATTTTCTGTCCCAGGTAGAAATTTAATACTACTTAACAACTTAGTAAACAGAATCATATCTATTCTAACACTGAAGCATTTCCCAATGTTTGGTAATGCTGGGAGATGAAGTAGTATGATTTGAAAAGCAATGAGATGTGTGACCAAGCTGAACCTTGACTTGTATTGTTCCCGAGACTGTAATGTTGCTCACCCTACCAAGTCTTAAAATCAGAACCATCTGAGTGAGGACATATCCCTCTGGTGAACTTGCAAAAGAAATTTCAGCGGGAGAAAAGAATTACTTTACTCGTAGCCAGCTCTTGGCCCTGAAGAAGGCCCAATTATGATGGTTCCTCTAAGTTTCCCTTGAATTGGTTAAAAAAAAACCTCTAGAACCTCAAAAGAAACCAGTACTTTGACATGAGAACACGCAGGGTCTCTGGCAAGACTCTGGGAGCCCAATGCATGCAACTCAGCGCTAACAGGAGAGACTAGAAAAGAGTTAATGAACAATACTGTTTTCTATGCCACAAAGCACAAACAGTAGAAAACATCAACATTATCATTTTCCATTTCAAGAATATCAGTCCCTAAAAGGGCCTGGAGAGGGCGCCTCTTTCCTGTGCCAAGCACAAAAACTACAGAGTTTGCATTTTTAAATGGCAGTACGAAAATGAAACAGATGGAGGAACTCGAGTCAAGTGGGCACGTTCAGAACACGTGGAAAATCGCTGACGGGTGCAGACTGCCCAGGTGCTTTCTCCCAACCTCTCTGCATCCACACAACACAGGCTGACTGGTGGGATTTCTTTTTTAGTTGATTGATAAAAAATGGAGAACGGAATATTTTTAACGTGATGCAAACCAGCTGCTTGGAAGGTGCATCATGCATCAGGCTGTCCCCAAAGAGCAGCAGAGATGCCTAAGTTCCAGGATTAGATTTACCACCTTGAAAACAATCAGACCCTCGATTTAAACAAGTGACAGAGATCTTAGATCATCAAATACTAAAAACACCACCATCACTTCCATCACTTTCTGTCAGTTAATCACATCTGAATTTTAACACAACTGTTTCATATTAACTGATATAATATCCAGGTGACTATTAATAATGATTAGGAATCTAGTAATTAGCAAAATAGCTAGGCATTTTCTGAAGCTATTTATGGTTTGGACAAACATCCATCTTGCTACTTACTTCAAGGTTGCAGTAACTTATAGAATGGATGCTCAAAGGTGCCTTTACAAGGCTCTGTCTCCAAAACACCAAATTGCAGGGTTCAAATACCAATCTTGCAACCAAAACAGAGGTTGTTCCAACCCCAGCTACCAACGCTTCTAGAGTAGAATCTCTCCTGGATATGAATTCAATTATTTGATACTGAGAAACCCCAGCTCATCCAGGAAGATAAAACATGTTCAACCCCAGCTGCTGGAAAAGCAGATCAGCTACCAGTTCCCAGCTGAATCAGAAGAGCCATCAGAAGGAGTCTAAAGCATTCCACTTTGTTTTTCAAGACCAAAAGGATTCAAACATTTAAGAAATAACAAATTGTTACTTCTTTTTCAAATCACAGACATGATTTCTTACCTGGAGAAACCATTTTCCTTCTCCTTCTTTATTTTCACATCACCAGCAGATAACTTCATCTGAAAAACAAAAAAGCAGGAGCTGACTGGCACTGCGCAGAGCATCTTTTTCCACCAGGCAACACTCACAGGCTATTTAACCTGCAGGAGTATCCCAGTGGCATTGATACAGGTATCTTGCCTCTTACAGCCCTTATTAATCTACAAGATGTGTAGATTATGTCTTTTTGGTAAAAGGCAACATCGTCTTTAAAATCTTAGTCTTTCAGTATGTTTGGCCACCAATCTTTCAACAAATTGTAGTCAAGTGCATAATTGGTCCAAGATACACTATTTGTCTACATTTATCTCTGCACAGAAGAAACGTGATCCAATAGATTTTTCCTCCCTTGTTTCTGAATCTGAGTTTGGCAAAGCGAGAAAATAGTAAGGAAAAAAAAATAAAGCAAATGGGCACATCTCCATTGGAAAACTATCTCCACTCACAATATTTTCGCAAAAAGCCCTTGTAACCTAATACTCTGTTTTCCACAGAATGAGTCTGGAGCTCAGCAAGGAGATAGGAGATAGCTCTCCAAGCCAGTAAAGACTTGGGAGTATCAGCCACGTGCAATCCATGGACTTTTCATCATGGGTAAGGCAAAAGAGAACCACCCATCGTGTCACACCTACCTTCTCTTCCTTTCTCTTCTCCTTGTCTTTATCTTTGTGTTTGTCTTTGTGTTTCTCTGAGCTGCCATCTTTGTGTTTGGTTTTCTCCTTGTCTTTGTGTTTCTTTTCCGAGGAATCTTTGTGCTCACTGCAAGATAAAGAGAACAAGATAAAGTTTGCAGAGGGGGACACACACACACAGATTTGACCAGTGCACACAACTCGAGGTGCTAAGCAGAGGAATAGGTCTTAATGCTTGCAAACCCCACAAAATAGAGATGATCCTAACAGAAGCTCCAGCAAGATCTCCTGTTTTGTGTCATTCACTCTCTTCTGGAGGATGAAGAGCATACAATATAGCCACAATAACCAAGTTTTTCACATCAGGAAACTTGCATCAGCCTGGATTGAGAAGAACATTCAACAGTCACTACGTTTATCAAAAGGCTGAATTTTTTAGGTTGACTTCTCACCAGCTCTGCTTTTCCCTTTCCTTTTTCCCTGATGCACCCTCTGATCACTGGAATAAACCTGCCAGTTGTATCAATGGCCTTGTGAGCTTTGGTTCAGGCAACAGGTTGTCACTTTTTAGGCTAACTCATCTCTGGAACTCAGAAGAAAAATCACTGCTTTCTGTAATTCCCAATTTATACAAAATCAAATAGAAAAGGCAGGAACAGCTCAACAGACCTTACAGCTATTCCATCAGCTGGACCTCAAAGTCAGTGACTGACTGTGCTCAAAGAATGAGCACTACAAACCAGGGTAGAGATGCAAAGACGTCTCCATGCAAGAATGTGCTCTACCACTGCTCAGATTCTAGCATGGTCAATAACAGTGCTGTCCGTTTAGAATCATAGAATCATAGAATCATAGAATGCCTAAGGTTGGAAGGGACCTCTAGAGGTCATCTAGTCCAACCCC
>JAWLRI010000180.1:4853293-4888450 GCA_034781795.1 Crypturellus tataupa
ATGAACAAGTTGAACAGGACTGGACCAAGGACTGACCCCTGGGGGACCCCACTCAACACAGGCCTCCAACTAGACTCTGCACCACTGATTACCACCCTCTGAGCTCTGCCATGCAGCCAGTTGCCAATCCACCTCACTGTCCACTTATCCATGCAAAATTCACACATCAGGATTGGGAAGAAAAAACAGAAGAGAAAAATGACTTTTTTAATTCCTTCTCTACCCCACTTTCTTATTTCTAAGACATTAGGGTAAATTTGGATCACATTTTCAAGCTTTACTTATCAATCAGAAAGACTATAAAACATCACTGTTTTCAAGTGAATGAAAATGTATTTCTCACGGAATTATTTGACCCATGGAGTCAGGAGTGTGAGGAAATGCTCTCTGGAGACACGATAAAAATTCTGACTATTCAACTGGCAACATGGATTAGCAGCACTTTTGAGGAAGCCAGGCAGCAAGCCTGTCAATTCAGCATGCCTTGAACACACACTTATTGCCTGAAGTCACCTTTGGCTCAAGCAAACCAACGGTCCACTGGAAATCGGGCTCTTTTAAGGACTTCCTCAGCACTTACGTTTTGACACCATGCCCTTATCCCTGGTGCTCTCTGGGACACCCGCTGTTTCTCCTTTGGACTGCCCAGTTTAATACAAAACTTGGCTAGAAATATACAGCTTCCTTATGTTAGTTATTTCAGGGCTTGGGTACAAGACCAACTCAACCTGGAGGGGCAGAGTCCTGGCAACCAGCAAGCCTAGAGTGTTGGCTAGGAGGATGGAGGGCTTTTATTATTTTTTTTAAAAGATGCTTCATGTTATGTTTCTGTCCTCCACGAAAATAAAAGAACAATATGCACAAGACCTGGGAGTCCAGCAGCTATGGAAAGTAAGCAGCACATTAACATGCTCCCACAAAGCTCAAGTGTAAGGAAGAGGAAGGCAATCGAAGTCACAAAAACAAACAAAATCAGCAGCCCACACCCAGCTGCAGAGCTGCAGGGTAAAGTGTAGGGTAGAGCATGTCAGAGCCTCACATATTGCTAGCATCAGTGGAGCTAACCCCAGGAAAAGCCAGCATTAGCCCAGCTCAGAGCAGCAGGCTCCAGAAAACATGCAGCAGCCCTGCAGACCAGCAGTTAGAGGGAGAAACCTCAGAGGAAATCTGTATATTTCACATACTGTTTTTCATAAAAAAAAAAAAAAAAAAAAAAAAAAACAGTAAGATCAAGAGAAACCATTTTAATTTTAACTCTTCAGAAAGCTCATTTTGTGCCACATACAGGATCTAAATGTTAAAAAGACAACTGGCATTCTAGAAATGCCTGTAGATAGACACACAGCACCACATGTTGCCTGTGAGTGAAGATTTAACAACTGCAGACTATTCTTACCAGCAGAGCACATTATGGACACTGTGTGATCCAGACATGCAAGTACATACAGAACACCAGGCCTCAGAAATCCACTAGCTGCCTGCTCCTTTTGCTCAGATTTAATAACTCGGCCTCTGTATCCTATTTATTTAACAATAAGCATGAGACTCAGGACACCTATCTTTCTCCTTTGCTCCAGCATTCACTGTCCCTCTGAAGACACAACCCCGACCGCATGTTAAAAATCAACTTTCAGCTCTGAAAGGTCTGGAAATTCCTCCTTGATCTCTTGCAGTGATATGCGGATGCACAACAGGTACCTTGTGTGCCAGAAATGCAAGTCTTACACACAGAGATATATCATCATGCAAGAATACAAACACAGAAAAGAACACGCTAGGTTTAGATCCATTTTACTCACTGCAAGTCTGCCTGTCCTCTGACTCCTTGTTCTTATTTGATATTTAAATCCTATGTGAAATAGCATGCCCGAGACAGACAAGAATTTCCATCTCCAACCTGTGGCACCTATTGCAATCCAGGGAGTTAGTTCTCTAAGGTAAAGTTCATGGTGCTGTCTGGTATTTAGGATTTTAGGTGGGCAAAATATGAAAAACCTGGTCAAGTTTTCAAAAGCACCATACTCTAGCTAACGGGCAAAAGGGTTGCTTTTCAACACGTGTCTGGTGGAACCATAGGGAGAACATAAACTGTGACTAAAAGCAAAGAGATGACAGTCTATATTGGCAAAATTTCTGAAGCTGAGCACAGAAAAGGCCCAATCCCACTGGTCTAGAGAGGTTGTGACCATTTTAACATGTGCCAATTGCTTACAGGCTCTGTTTCTGGAATTAAAAAAAAAAAAAAAACTCAAAATTTATGCTTACCAAGGTAGAAAACCAAACAGCACCTCTGCTTGGAATAGAGTTACGTGGCCAGCACTGAAAAGCTGCTATTTGACCTAATCTAAAAATGTATGTGTGCTGAAATCAAAATCACTAAGTCTGGATTCCTGATTTTGCCTTAGTTCTTAATCACAAGACCATTCCTCCCCTTTGCTTTGCAGCAGGAGTCAGATTTCTCACCCAAGCAACAGTGAGCTCAAGTAACCAAAAGTCTTTTGTTTCAGTCTTAAGACTCCTTTTCAAAACAGTGACAGTATTTAGTGATTAGGTCTGAGCTCCCCAGGCTCTTCTCCCAGAAATTCCCACCAGAAATTAAGTTTTGTGTTACTTGCTCCAGGGAAAGACAGAGCACAGATTTCTTTCCTGCATTTGTACGGAAAGTCTGTCAGACACACATGTTTCTAGACACTAGAACGAAGCTCCAACAGTACCAGCAAATTAGCCCCAAATTTTCTGACATGGGTAAAGGTGACAGTTTGTGCTCTTGATCCTCAGGCGAGCCCCGGGATTTGTGTTTCAGTACAGCTGATAAAAGTTCAAAGAACAATATTGAGAAAAGTCTTCTTTTCCCCAAAAGCTAAGCAGGTTTTCCAGTTATTAACTCCAGACAGCACACTGGATGTCTCTTGTCTCCCATTTGGCTGAGATTTTATGCCAGATGCCAGGGCAGTACATTTTATCAGCCACATTAATCTCAAAAGAGAAGGCAACAGGCTGCCACTCTACAAGAGGTTTCCACCTGCCAGCAGAAAGCTATTTCCAGGCACCCCCTCAAAGGTATTACTGGGAGGGACTGGAAACAATTTGAAGATTAGCTCTTCCTAGCCTATTCAGAGCTGGGTGAAAGGGGAGAAGAAAAAGAAAAAAAAAAAAGAAAAAAAGTCCCCCAAAATCAATTTCCAACCTTCCCCCTGCTCAATCAACATGTACGACACCACCAACACAGACATCACCACAGTACGACAGCAGGTAGCCAAATAATTGATTTATGCTTCCATGTCTTCCACTTCTCTACCAACAAAGCCAGTGCAAGTCACTTAAGGAGCGCAGAGAAGCTCCACTTGCTGGACGGTCATTTCATTATTGAAAACAAACTGTCCCCCTATATGTTCTTTACAGCCCGTTTTAGGAACGCACAGCCCTGCTGATGCAGCAGGGTGCTCCTTCTGACCCAAAGCAGGACAGTCAAGTCGTGCCAGCACCGCTCTCCAGGGCTGTTTCAGAGCTCTGCACCTCGGTCAAGGGGTTTGTGCTGTGCTATTTCTGTAAGAACAAACCAGAAGCCCAGCAGTGCAGGACACTGCATTAAATAACAGCAGATGTGGGGATTACATCATCTAAAGAGAGTGAGACACGTCTCAAGCTTCTGCCTTAGTCCAGACAAAGGGCAGCTCAGTAGAAATGCATCTCCTGAAGCACTACGGCCTTTTTGGTAGCTTGTACGCTGGCTTTTATTTAGAGTTTTAGTGTCAGCAGGGGTTCAAAGACCTCAGAGAGCTCTGTCTGCAGCACACAGCACGGTAAATGCGGATGAGGAAGCATCTCCGCTGAAAGCCAGGAGGCCTGCGGGAAGACAGGAGGGAGAAGATGAGGAATCGAGACCACGCACCTGGCAGCAGCTGCTCTAGCTCCATCGCATGGGAAAGGAGCAAGGGGAAAGGGTTTGGGAAGAACAGCAGATGTGCGGATCCCAGCTTCCTCCAGCACACGGCAGTAGCTTTGCAGGAATTTAACACTGCATTCTTCAGGTGCCATTTCTCTACGCTAATAATCTCTTCCCAGGTCCTTCCTCAATAACACAAGCTGGGAAGGATGCTTTATCTAAAACGTCTCCTATTTCCTCTCATTTTCTCAGCTGCAATCAGCTTGTGTCGAGAAATCTGCTCCTAGCAAGCACTAGAGCTTGGCTGCAAATGGAGCTTTGCTTCCCGCCTGTAGCTGTTAGAATCCAACTGAAGGGTGAAATAATAGGGAGCTGCGAATTTAATGAAAACTAAAATCCCACTGGGGTCACAGTGGAGGTTACATAGTGCACAGCGCGGTCGACGGGTACAGCCTAATGGAAAGCTGCTCGTATCCAGAGCAGTATGTGCTAAGGAATGTCCGAGTGTGTGGGGTGAGGTTTCCAACACAGCATGCAGCAGCAGAGCGCAGGTTTTCAGACGGCTTGCAGTATTTGAATGCTCCCTGTTAGCGTTATCATATGGTATTACAGGGCTTGAACATGTGAGTTGCCACTGGTTAAGCTGGGATTTCAGCTATGCAATGACAAAAAAACTGAAACTGCTTTTCCCAGAGTAAGGGGAAATCTTTTCATGGGTTTTCACAGACAACAGAGCAGCTCTTCAGCAAGTGTGACACTATGGGGGCAAGGTAAAAAGCTGGGTAACCAACTGCAGTTTAAAATATTAGAATGACCTTAGAGGGTCCTTAGAGATGAGAAGCAGGCAGAGCGCATACTTGCTATGAATGTGCTAGGGTAGGCAGGCTACTAAATGAAAAAACAACAAATTTTACTAGGGGAAGACAGTGTCATGCTCGCTGGCTCATCAAGGTCAACTGCGTGCTGCACATGGGAGGGGAATTAAAACAAAACACCCACACTAAGGACAGGACGTGCTAGCATTTTTTTAATGTTTTTTTTTACTCTCTACTTTAGATGTCCCTCCCTCTCGCTACCCTAAATACATGAAACTGTTTACCATTAGGGATCATAAAATACATCACTTCGGAGGATAAGGACACAACTTAAATTTATCTCTGTTCACCACTAACAAATGCTGTGAATTTACCTTTTTTCCCAGTAAAACCACGAAACTCTGAAGATGCCAATGAAGATCATGTCTATGAATCCCTTATATATGTTCCACGTTCCTGCTCCTACCAGGCTGCTAGCGTGAGAGGTTCTGTACATGTAGCAAATATGCAATGTGACAGAAGAGGTTTTCCCCCCTGCAGCCAGGCACTTGTCACATTGACAACATGGATCAGCGCTGCAAGAGCGGCCCGGCAAGAGTCAGTCCCTTCACTCCCATTCCCTGTCACAGCCAGCACCACACACACAAACCTCAAGGCACTGGCAGACACACACTCATTTCTGCCAACCCATTGAAGCACTTTCTTAACAAGTCTTGGTTTCAAAGGGCCCGTTATTTCATTCTTTTATGTGGCCGCCTTGTTTGAAATGCTCACCTTTCACAGATCAAAAACTTAGTGCCACGTCAGGTTTGTTTCCTTTTATTCTTTTAACCATTAGCATCTATATTTAATGGGCGCATATTCCATTTTCTTTTGGTGGTCAGGAAGTCAAGGAGCCAGCAAAGGAATAAAAGACAACCCTTGGCTGTTTTTTTTGAGTGTGATGTGAATTTATTTTTTGCCATGGACTTTTCTCAAGTGGCCTTTACATTTTCCTTCTTTGAGGTGTGACAAGGAAAGATCACAAGGGGTACTCTCTCCCAGTTTACTACAGCTGTATTTGAGTGGTGAGAATACAGAAGTGTCATCTTGTGAGTAGGAGAGGAAAGAAAGCAAGAAGCAACATTAAGCAGCTCTACAAAGCAGTCCACACACTTCATAAGAAATTAAGATTATTTTAGGTAATCCTAAAACTTATCTTGACAGTTTAGATCCTTCTTCCAAAGTCTGCATACAAGAAACATTCTCCTGCCTGTGATTTCTGCCTGCTTGACACAGGTTTTATTTTAAGTGCCGAAGAGAAGATGAACTCGTCAAACTACTGCAGGCATGAACGATGTGCATGCAGCCGGGTAAGGCTGGCAATATTCACTGGGCCCTGTGTGCAGGGCTGCTCAACACTTCTTGGAGCGCAGTAGGGAGATTCCTACCACCCCCTGCCAGGGAGGCACAAACCCGAGTTTGAAAGACAATGATAGCTTGAGCTTTTCCATAAAGCAAAATTCCAAGTCCTTGACAATTACAAAATATAGAGCACATCTTTTGCAAGAATAAAGTAATTTTTCTATAAGGAATTATAGAATAAATTTTATGAAGATTTATATGTAATTCGAATAATTAATCTGAGATAATTCTTTAAAGAATGTATTTTCAATTTTTGTAATTGGCAAGAGACTCAACGCACTCTCTCCCTGATCTACTTTTTGCTTAAACTCTTGAAAGTTGCATATTAGGCTAAAACTTGTTATGAAAACACATTTTTAGTCAAGAAAGCACTGCCCATGGGTATGATTATTCTCATCCTCCTCAGCTTACCTCAGTCTCTCCCTATCCTGCCCCTTAATTCCCCCACAATCTTTGCCATCCTTGGAGACACAGTGGCCACAGGAACTCTTGGACGTCACCTGGCCACAAGAACACTCTCCATCTGGAACCTTGCAGAAGGTCCCCTGCTCTGACAAGCAATGGTCTTCTCACCAGAAATCTTTACTCCACCTCCAAATCCTTATTGCGAGCTTGGCTACCTGCTTCTTAAGACAATTACTAATTAAATATTCTCCTGACAGGAACAATTTACATTTATAAAGTTATGTGGATGGCTTAAAGGGTTTGGGAAGAAAGACTTAAACATCAATTATGAAGTCAACTATTTTAAAAACACTTGTTTTAGAAATCAAGTGGGTTTTATACAACAAACAGCCAAATAACCAGTGTGTGACAGGTCACAGCTAGGGCTGCACAGATTTTACAGTTGCCCTGAAGGGTCTATCAATCAAAACAGCTGTTCCACGTGCATGTGAGTATTACCTGTCCTGCAATATCAGCTTCAAAGCTATATCTTGTGATTCAGCAGCTCACTTTGAAGGAGGCACTTTTGAAAGGCAGAAAACATTAAAACTTCTGAGTTGCGCACTAGGACCGAAGAAGTGAAGTCCCACCTTGTGTAGGAGCCAGAATGGCCACGCGGCATCACAACCTTTCACCAGAACAAGCCTTGGACCAGAATCCCACCTGTGCACAAAGCCCAAACACGAAACATTCCCTATTCGAATTTCAAGATAATGTTGTGGGGAGGAAGAAATTACTTCAAAATTAAGAGCTATCTCATGGCAGAGCTACAGCTCAGAGCTTTCATCTCATAGCAGAGCTACAGCTTGCAAACCAGTTTAGCTATTCTTACATCCATTCTACTATTTTTGTTATTATTTACACTACCAGTTCCAAGCAGCTTCAAGTCAGAAGCCATTATGAGTTAATGAAAAATACTTCTGCCAAATATCAGGTGAAAAATATTTCTTCCAGTTGAATACATCCTGACCACTTCCATCTGTTACATAAATGGGGTTAAATCATTAAGAAAATCTGGAATTTAAAGGCAGTTTACATTAATCCTCATAAAAAAAGAAGGATATTTTTCTAGTGCAGCAATAAACATTTGCAATTGCAAGATTTAGGCCTGCATCCTAAAAGTAAGCTTAGCAAAATGAGAAACTGCAAACCAAGGCAATAGAGCGAGGAGCAAAGAAAAACACTCACAACAACGTGTCTAAGGTATTTAGTGTTTGCTGTGAAAGCCAGTAAATACTGCCATTTGACCTAGAATTTTTCTCTTTTCAGTTAACTTTTTTAAAAAAGAAGACACATTATGAAACAGTCGGGTTGTGTAACTTCTAAAAAGATCACCGAAAACTAAAGTGGGACCCACCGCCCAGCACAGACTCTCTCAATCTTTACTCAATCTTTCTTAACAGAAATCACTGCTAATACTAACTTCTTTAGTTCCTTTTAGTATGTGTTACAACAGCTGCATGGTGGTTAGTTAACAACATTAGCTCAGCCATAGTACCAACGCTCTGCCACTACGGAGAGTCGGAACAGTAACTCAGCCTCTAGAACTGAACTGTGCAGATTTTACAGTCAACGCAGGCTCCACAGCACTTGCTCACCAGGAGTTACTAGAAAAGCTTTTTTTTTTGGCTTTTTTGTCACACAAGTGACTTATCCTGTGCTCCACCACACCAAATCACTAAGGGCAGACCTGCACATCCTACTTTTTGCATTCAAAGCCTCGGTTAGAACAGCAGCTGGAGCACAGAATTCAAGGTCACCTTAAGCACCATGGATCTCCATAGAGGAAGTAAATGTTTGTCTTCATCAGTGTGGACTCTATGGCACGTGACTGGTATGAAACATCTGCCCCAGGTACTGGCAGTGTAGCGTATCATTCACACCTGAAAATTGCATGCAAATCCTTTCAAATTTACCATCTAACCCAGCAGCTGCGAGTAGCCCGTGACACTTGGCGAATGTAGAAAGGACTGTCTAACGGAACTGTCCCCAGGAGGGACCATCTTTCCAGACACTGCTATGCAGAAGGCTCAGCAATCAGGTCCATCTATACTGAATCAGGGGAGTCTATCCCAACACTCAAGAAAGCTCCACATTTATGTCAAACAACTCTCATGTGTGGGTCTGATTACAAACAAAATTGATCACTCTCCACATGGAGCAGGTTCAACTAATTTGTGACTTCAGTGACACTAAACTACAATCATCTCTTACACATTAGTATTGGCTCACATTTGCAACACGCATGGCTTTGGCTAACTCCATACAGAAATGCAAACAATTACAAAGTTAATTTTCAAAGCACCTATACTGACAAACTGTACCAAAATGTAGCAATTCTAATCTCATTTTATTATCATGGTAATTTTTAGAAGGCTGCATAAGCAACAGTGTTTCAGCCTATTTGGACTTCATCAACTTTTTCCTCACCTATTACTGTGCTTGGACTTTTCCCGGTCTTTTTCCTTGTCCTTCTTGTGCTCTTTGTGCCGGTGTTCTCGGTCTTTGTGTTTATCTTTGTGTTTGTGAGAATCTGCAAGCAGAGAGGCAAACAAAATTAAGAAATAAAGTTCGGAGAAATCTCCACGCCTCCCTCATGAACCTCAGCATTTTCCCCACCCCATTACAGTACTTTCTGTAATTCAAAATAAGTAGCAATCAAAGAAAAAATCTTAAGTTTCAGTAGTCCTAAATGGTCTCACTGTTCCTGTGTGAACAACTGGTTTTAGCAACAGCTGCATTTGTATGACCTTTAGTCCAATGACTGTTAAAAGCTTTACAGACCCTCAATAGTTGCAACCCCTTTGATAATTAGTAAGTCCTGCTACATCAAGTGTAATCTTAAGTAAATGGGAAAATTAGCTTTCTGTGCCTTTAAGTATTTAATGATCAAATAGTAGATTATAAGGATACAGGGTCAGAGCATAAAGCTGAAATATTAAACCTGCTCGATTTTAAAAATTAGACCATTCTACTGTCATCTAACTAGACAAAGAGGCCTTAATTTCTTTTAGATTTACACTTACCCATGGAGCGCAGGGTATGACAGGCCCATAGCAAGAGAAAGGAGCGAGTGATGGGCAAAGAGAAGGGGCAAGAAAGAAAAACGGATGGACTAGGAATTCCCCCCATCATGGTTCTCTGCTGCAGAGTTGCTCATTTCTGTAAGATCAGATCCACCAGGAAAATTAAGCATGACTGCTTAATTGATATGTTTTCATTAGCATGACTGCTTAATTTCTGATAAGCTGGTGGAAGGCCACCTATAGAAGTCAGCACTCATCCAAATTAAGTGACAAGAGAAAGATGGGAGATGGTATTTAAGTCATTGTGTATGAATACAGTCATTCTACTTTCAGTTTATGCATACCATTTTGCTCAATATCAACTGCACAAAAAGTAATGAAGCCCTTTAAAGCACCAAAAGAAATATATAATAGTACAGTTTAATTATAACTAAGCATATTTAAGGATCTAAATATGTTCGCAACTGTCCTTCACAGGCTGGTTACCACACCAAGTCCACCTCAAAAGGCAAAATCATCTAAGAGTCAAGGTCATTTTTACTCTAATGCTGGCAGCAAGTGTGCTCGCCTGGAGACTTTCCCATCTTTTTAGGTACATGCTCCTCCATGCCCTGAAATTCCGTAGCTCTTCAGGAAACCCTGAAGGACTTTGCTGACTTTGGCAGCTGCTTTCGGCTAGCAGCCAGCAGCAGCGTTTCCACCAAAGACTCCTGGACGCGGGGTACTAATGATTAATTAATTGCAAAGAAGTTACACCTCTGCAACAGCTACTATCCCTACGCAAAGAATAGCAAAGTGCAACACACGGATTTTGCGGTTTCCCAGGCAGGAAATCATTGTGGAACTAGAAGCAGATCTCAGCCCTGAGTCCAAGCTCTGTGGTGCTGCTTTTTCTCTTCAACCTATATCTGTTCTTTGGTCCTCAAAACACACTATTTGATTTAATGAAAACACACCAAGGGTCACATTTCATTGATTTTAGTCCATTTTCTGCATTTTTATGGTTTTTGGGTGTTGCTTTGAGGTACTTGCAATGGAGTAAGCACAGCACAGTTAAGGCAGGGTTCCTGCCTTTGGAGAGACTGGAAACAGTTGTAAATTCAGCATTTTCATGCAGTCCAGACATTCCCAGGAATCAAATTATTCTAAAATATTTGCCTTGTATTCTGAATCAATTGCTCCTTTCCACCACGCTGACACCAGGTTAGGTTAAGAAAGAGGACTTCAAATGGGTTTATTAAACAGTCTTTAGCTAATGCATGCATGTCACGAGAGGCACTGAAGTTCCTGGTGTGTTTTTATTTATTTATTTTCCTCCTCAAGTGTGGAGGTAAGAGTTGTACAACAGATTAGGGAGTTAAGGAGGACCCAGCTTATTTATCTATTGACTTATCACAGGAGAACACTTTTTTGCCAAACTGACTTTATCTAAAAGGATGGTTATTTGGGGCTGATAACTTTGGCCACTTCATCCCAGTTCATGGAGCCTCATCACAAACCCAGACAGCTCCAGCAAAGAGGCAGCAGGGAACAGACTTGGAATTTATTTTTTCAGTGGGGACAGAGCACCTCCTAACAAATCTCATGAATTAAGGAACAATCAAGGAGCGTGTTCATGACTCTTATCTGTATCTTCTCTGATCTATTCCATGTATTTATTTCAATCTCACCATCCCCTCTCCCAGTTTACAGCAGATTAACAGGTAACCAGACCCAGCGTCACAGGAGGCTCCAGGATGAAGTCGCATGCAGCACCACACACATGTAGTTTCATTCCCCACCTTTTATATCTTCACTTAGAACTCTGAAACTCGGCCCTAATGCTAAGCAAGGAACTAAATACTTTTGCTTTACCAGGAGGAATTAGTCACGGAGTCCATTCTAGTGTTAGCAAAGCTGAACCCTCCCAAACTAGGATGATATTTAAAGGATTTCGGCAAACAGAGCCTCTCTCTGGTGCCAGGGCTATCCCAGAGACAGGGTTACGCTCACTTGGCAAGGATCCATCAGCCTGGAAGCTCTCTCTTTAGCATGGGCTGACCCAAACGGAGCTTTTGGCACCTCCGCCGTTCTAAGGAGCTTGCCGGCCCTGGCACTCGCTCTGTGCCTGTTAATGCCGAGCCTGGTTCGCCTCCAAGGGATGACCGCAGCCGCCGGGAATTCCTGTGAGCGCCTCCGAACCGCTGTCACGAGCAGCCCTGGATTTCTGCATGTTGATTCATGCTTTAATCCCGGGTAATTAAAGAGCCACCGGTTTCAGCATAGGAAGGCCTCGGCGCTCCCAGACTGCCCTCGTGGCTCCGGGGAAAGGTTGAGTCAGAGCCTAGTGCGCAACCCACCTGTGTTACTAGAACCTGGAAGTTTTCCTTCTCACGGGGGGGCTGGGAGAGGCCAGCAGGGCTGTACAGGCAGTGTGGGGCATGCGGGGACTTGGTGCCAACCGACAGAAAAGGTGCTGAACCCACGGAGGCACCCAGACCCCCACCTGGGCCCAGCAACGAGCTGGGAGCTGCTCTGCTGCTTTAATCCAAACTCGCCTCCTTCCAAACCCTCTGAACAGTCTCTCTCTTCCCACCCTCCCCAAGCCTGAGGTAGTTGCAGGTTGCACTCAAGGCAACCAGATCTACTCTCTATATTTCTGTTTTTAACAGCATTTTTTCCAGTTAAACCCTAAAATTGCACGTAGAGCATGAATTACAGCACACATGGTCACTACAACCTTCCCTGGGGGGATCCTCTGGCACAGGGGATCACAAGCAGCCCATTTCATCCCATTCACACCTGGCACTTTTTTTTCTTTTTAAAAAAAAAAAAAACATTTTATCCCACTTTCCTCAAAGAAAACTAGAAGCTTTTTTAAGCCCTAAGAAAGATGTGAGCAACAACCCAGCCTTTCTCCCTTCTCCTAAATTAAGTGAGATAGAAAATTAACCCTTGCCAACCTCAATTTCTGGTCAAGAGTTGCTGTATTTACTGTCCTGGGCTCACCTTCCATAATGTTTTGTGGGCATAATCTGAATATCTCATTAACCTGCTCATAGAAAGATTTCTTTCAGCAGCTTTTGGTCTTTTAAAATGTTTTAGCAGCTCCTGGAAATACCAACTTTACAGTTTTCCCTCTAGTTCTAGCAGTGCTCAGTTGTTTCACTGCAATGAGACAGCCTGGAAATACCACAAGACAATGTTATTTTAATGTTTTCTTGATTTGAAGTTTTAGATTATGTCAGAAACCTGACAAATTAGCTCCCAGTCACCTCCTCCAGAGCAGGAGTTTGACTGATTATTAGCTAATCCCAAATTCAACGCTAGTCATCATCTACTAAATTTTAAACACAGTTTAAATCAGATAATTTTACATCAAGCCCCCGCCCTCTGAACACCCTTTCTTCAGACAAACTGCCCCTCTTTTGTAATGGCCAAGTTGCACCAAATAACTAAGAAATTACCAGTTTTATTTGATTTGTTAAGTTTGGAACAATTCAATCACAAGCATATTTTCTGAGATGATTAAACAGTATACTTTTCATTGCACCTGATTGAGTTCTCACAATTTAAAATTACGAGGAATCCTTAGAACAAAAATGTTACAGGGCTTTAAATTTTACTAAATCTGTTTCATAAAATGTGATGCACTGTGTAAATTTTCTAGCATAAAACAAGGAGTTAACAGGAGTAGGGACTCAAATACTCCCTGGTAGGCTATCAATTATCAAATCCACTCAGATGACACCTTCTAGAAGGGCTAGGAAAGAGCTCCTCAGACTAAATGCAGCACGAAAGACGATGGAAAAAGAAATATCTGAGTAAGCGGCTAAAGAGAATAGCATCAGAAAAAACCCCAAGGAAAAGCAGATGGACCCAGGAAAGTAAAGAGCTTCCCAAAAAAAAAGAGCCAGGAGCTCAAGAGTCCCAAAACCCCAGGACTGCCCTAGTAGAACACAAATACCTGCCAGGTCCCTTAAAAGTCTCTTCTTAAAATAAATAAATGGCCATAAATGGCCTGGAAAAGGTTTATGTTAATTCACCAGCTAGCAACAATTGTTACAATTCATGCTAATTTAGTATTTTGAGATTTTAAAAGTTTTAATTTCTTATGTATTGAATATAAAGAAGCTGGGAAAATTATCAAGAATGAGTTCCCAAAATGACACCTAGAAGGGCTATAAACATTTAAACATATGAATGCAGTTCAAGGTGTCTAAAACACTTCAATTCCTGGCACAGATAATTTTGCCTTAGGCAAACCAGAACTATTCCCTGTCACATTCAGCTTTACAGCAAGGGAGGATCCTAACATTAAGCAGTCATTCAAGACCTTTATTATGGAGAGTGACTTGGTTACCACATTAGCTAGATTGGTGACTGCAGTCCCATGTGCAAGAGGGTTGCTTTTTGTTGAGGTCCTGGTCGACTTGGATTATAACTGTACTTATGAGGAAGCAACTACTGTGTGGAGGTGCAAAAAATGCACCTGCAGACTCCATACAGCTCAGAAGGTCGACTATATGGAGAAGGTGAAACAGTCTGGGGCACAAGGGATTAAGAACTTCATTGTCAGGTCAGTTATAACAAAGACATCTGAATTTACATGCATTGAACACTCCCTTAAAATCGTTATATCAATAAATGCACATAACAAATTTGGAAGAGGTTTATTTATTTTATAAAGTATTTGCATTCCTGCTGAAGAAATTCACAAGATGATCGTAGCATTTCACTAATTGACTGCACAGCGCATCTGGATTTTGTTTGAACAGATTACCACTGCTGAAGCTCACAAAAGAGGGAAAAAAAATAGTTGAGGAAAACCAGAATTGCATTCAGGTATCAGATAGCAAAAGCTTTTCCAATAACACAGGGCAAACTGAAAGAAAATAGAACCAGAGGTGTGAAAGAAAGCAGAGAGGCAGCTAGAAATGTCAAAAAAAATAGAAAAATGCACCCAGAAAACACTGTTCAGAGAAGAGAGATGGTGGAAAACTGAATAATACTCTGTAGCACAAACCTATGGTCTAAAACTTCCCTCGTGAAACTGGAAGCTACTTTTAATGGATCTATTTATGCAACCCAAGTGTGTATATGCATTAGACTGATGCATGTGGAGAGGCAGAGCAAATCTGTTTGCTGTGTTATCCTATTACCCTGATAACTGATTGCAAAATACACAGAATCCTGAAATGAAAGTTCATAATGTAACAAGACCCAGGACTTGGATCACCATCAGCCATTACCTAAATGAGAGTAATTTGGACTGGAAGTGAGATCCACAATGTCATCTCCAAACTGGCAGCTGGGGAAACAACGCTTCCTAAGCAAGAGATGCAATGAAAGAAAGCTTTCAGCAAAAGAAAGTTTGAGTTTCCAGTGTGTCTCAAGACAGAAAACGGATACAATGACACTGAAACAAGTCTGCAGGGCTTTCCCTTACTCAGAGGGCCTCACTTAATGAGGTTATCTTCTAAAAGCCGCTTGACATGCAACCCTAACCCTGCTATATCCCTCTTTGGACGACAATTTTTACAGTTTTGCTTGTACCTACGTTACAGATGGAAACAGCGTTATCTGGCATCTGTGCCACCGAGACAAGTATATCTAAATCCCATTACATCTCTGATGTCAAAAGCAAAGTTACAGCGCTACGACAAAATTATTTTACCGCAGGTGCATCACTGTGTCAGGTGCAACAGTTCAAGGTTGATGTTTTCTTAACAGTGCTTAAGAAGCTACTGCTTCTTTCCATAAACCAGAATAAGACCTATATTTTATACTTTCCTGGAGAATAATTCAATTTTGACTAAGTGCAAGGAAAACCCCCAAAACATAGTTTGCCTTTGAAGCCTCAGATTATCTGTCATTTTCCAACCACAGAAAAGTAGGAAAAGGAAGAAGGGAAAATAATAAATAGAAGAACAGAAGCTTCATGAAAAAGGAGTTTGGAAAAGGAAGTAAATAGTGTTTTATCCTTCCTAAGGTTCAACTTTATTAATAAAGTAGAAGCCTTCTCAAAGGCACAGACTAGGTTTCATTTAACCTATTTTCCAAGCTACAATTACTCAGAATGCAGGAATCCTTGGACTTTTCATTTTGTGAAGGCTGAAGAGCGAACAACCAGGCTCATGCAGAAACCTGTGACAAAGTGACCAAAGAAAGCATCCAATTCTGCCCTCCCAAAGCTTGATAATTGAGCATTTTTGACAGAAAAAGGGAAGTTAAAAACCTTACAACCCCTCTGTGTTTTTCAACATTTACTTGAAGCAAAAGATCCCCAGAGGGACAGATATTAAGACATTTTCCTTAAAAGGCTTGTGCTAGGAAACTTGGCTTCGGCAACCAGACAGACCCCTTAGCTGTTGCATTCTTTGTCAGTCTTGTAATCCCAAGGCCCTGTATTCCTTGTTGTTGAACAACAGAGGGCAAGGACAAAACCTGGGGAATTACTAGGTCAGGAATCTAAGCAGGGCATACATAAATAGGAAAGAAACCGCTCCAAGACTTTCTCCGTCCTTTAGCCTAGGTTCCTGACAGGTTCCACTTTCTCTTTGGCAGGGTTCTGTTATGCGCATGCAAGGATCTTACACAGCATTTTAAAACAGAGTTTACAAAACAAGATTAACGCACCTTCTGCTCCACCGAAACCCCAGGGCAACTTCAATCTAAGGAAAAAAGGCAAACAATGTGACAGCACTGCTGAGGGCAAGAGCGCGCGGGCGAGCCCAGCTCTGTGAGCTGAGCACTTTGCTCCCTCCTCCCTGCCAACCTTTAGGGCTTAGCAGGAATTCATTTAGGAGACCAGGAGGAAAACAAACACAAAACCAAATCCACCACAGACTGATCATCCCCACCTTGCATGACTGAAGCCTCCAGGACATGAATGGCTACGGTTAATCAGAAGCACCACTCTAAATCTATCTATAGAAACTAGGCAGGTAAACAAGACGTGCTGTTGGAGCCTCTGCAGAAATGGAAGGACTGGTATTATTCAGGGAACTTGTTTTTAGCCCTTGTTCAAATTTCTTTCTGCCACACTGGATTAGTCACTTATTTCCTATGCACCTCATCTTTTATCATCTTCTGTTAAGAGAGGTACCAAATTTTCTCAACATGGGTCATTAACGCGAAAATAATAAAGACAGCTACATGGCATAGAGGGATGCTAGTCTAGGAAAAGCCTTACATTGCAAGCATTTTAGCAAAGTATACAGCCAAAAAAATGAGAAGGAAAATAGCAGCAACAACTCTAATGAGCTGCAAGCACCTTTTACTTGGTTTGCTGAAAGAGGGGTTTATTCAGATATGCCTTATCTTAAATGCTGCTTAGCAAATACATAACATCACTGCAATACGTAAGGGACAAGGCTGGGGAAGCCTTATAAAGCATGGAAATACATGCCTGATCAGCACAGAAAGGCTAAATTAATAGCTGTTTCTTACACATGCCAAAGGACTCCCAACTGAGAGGAAACAATGCAGTTTCAATCTATTATTTGCATTCAAAAATGGAAAAAAAATTCCAATGTGAACAGAAACATGTGTTTCCAGGAATTCCCAGGATGTAAAACATTTGTCTGTAACTGCATAAATAAGAGTCAGAGAATAAAATCCGTTAGTAGAGTCCCATTAACTATGCAGAATAAAACAGAGCAGCAAGTTAGAACTTCATGGGAACTGCCAGCATTATTGTACAACTTAAAATGCTGCTTGCCTCCAGAAGAAGAAAACCAGGAACAGTCTCTTAAGGAAACAGGATAGGAACAATCTTGTTCTTGTCCCAAGAGATGTTTATTCTTATAAGGCTACGATATATCATAAGTATTTATTTTTCACAGCCCCTTTCATTCCAGTTTTGAATACCTTGCATATTAACACACTCTCCTTCCTTCCCTTACCGGGCTAGAAATAGGTTCAGCAATTTTTTTCCTGGTGGTTTATGAGCTTGTACCCTCACACATAAACAGTTAACACACTGCACGCATGCACAGTTTGAAGTGGCTGAACTGAAGATCATCTTTTTGCCTGATAGTTTCCCAAGTCACCTCCAACCTCAGCTCTGCCTAAATGGAGCCCAGAACTAGGCCAAGCCACAGGAAAGTCCTTTGAAGGAGCAGGGACTTAGGATTGTTCTATCAGCAAGCACCAAATTCCTTCCTCTCCCACCTCCAATCATCCCCAAATTACTTTTCAGCGTCAGTGAAAAGGTAGGTAGAAAAGCGGAAAGTTCAATAATTTTATAGGCCATTAAAAGGCAGCTTTGCCTTATTACAACGACATCCAAAATGCAAAGTGTAGAAGCAATGAAGAGCAATAAGCTTGAGCCTCATTATCTCTTTTGTCTTGGAAGCCTCACACTGGTAACAAACAATTCTGTATCTGTTAGCAAGTTAAAATACAAGACAAACAGGGAGTCTTTAGGACTTGCGGATGTATAAAATAATGCTGCCAGGGGACCACATAACAGAATCAGCTTAAAAAAAATATTTTGCATAAAGTAGTAGCTAAAGGTAGGTTTGTCATGCGTGTTTCTTTTAAAATTCACTAACACTGAACAAATACCAGAGCATCTAATCCCAATTTTTGCCAAATTCACACCAGAATTTCCTTCCTATTGCGTGAAATGTACACGCAAGCCAGGAAAAGCAGGCTGAGAGAGAGAGAGAGAGACAGAGAGAGAGAGAGAGAGAGAGAGAGAGAGAGAGCGCGCGCGCCAGTCTGGCATACAGGAAGGTAAGAGTGGTTGAAAAATTATGAAAGAAGGTAAAACTTAAGGGGATTCAGATGGATAACGTGAGAATCTTGCCTCTTTTTTAGAGTTAGAAAGCAACAAACCTTTAGCCCAGATCCAAAGCTTAGCACGGTCTGAAGCCCAGCACGCTCCTGTCTCAGCAAAAGCCAACGGGAGACATTCCGCACTGGAAGCGGAGCCACCAAGAACCACCCAGGGTCACTCGAGGCATCCGGCCTCCGCTTGCCTTCTGTCCTGGCTCTCCCAAAGGGCCCTGCACAGCCGGGAATTGCAACATTCACACTCCTGTTTAGGCTTCGGAGCAATCAGCCGACTACACGAGATAACACAGCCCTTACTTCAATGCAAACCAAGGCAAAACAGCTCAGTTAACTCTTATTCTTCTGGTTCATAGAAGCCTTTTTCCTTTGCAGACATTGCAGAGCAGTTGAGGTGCAGAGGTTTTGAGAAAACCTAGCGCTGTTCAACCCTCTCCTCGTGAAGGATGTGCAAGTCCTTGCAGACCCCAACACTCACATTTTGTTAGTGGTGGAGGGCAGTTATAGCAGGGCTTCTCTTTGCTCTCCAGCCTGTTCCACCAGGCTTCTCAACGAATAGGCAGAGCCGCTCTTAGGGAAAAATGTCAATGCTTCCCTCACATCTCAGCAAACAGCAGCTTGGAGGTGCCCTCTCTCCCACCTGCATCACCTCCAGGCAGCCAGAATCATCTGTGGGAGCTTTTTGGCAAAGAGCACCCCAAGGAACAGTTCAGAGTTACTTCAGGAGATTGGGTTGAGGGCAAAGAAAACCTTTTGGTGCAGCCTTCTGGTGACATGTTTGCACTGTGGAGAACTTGCTGTATTTTGAGGCCCGCAGAAACCGAGTCACTGCCCCGCACAGGAGGCTCCGCTGCCTCCAACCGCTCTTTACACCGTTGACAGAAAGGTGCCAACACCACAACTTGTGATGGTGTCAACAGCTACTTACTGTGCACAGTCAACCTTCCACAACAGGAAAGACTGCGGAGAAACAGCTGTGATTCTGAGTCCCTAGGAGAGCATAATGGAAACTTCAGCTGTGTCATATAAATAAAGATATTGGTAGGATTTGGGGGAAGAATAAAAGTTTCAGTTCTAAAAGTGCATTAGCCAGCAGAGCTGCTGTGCTGTCAGAAACTTTACACTGCAACGGTGTCAACAAGAAAACTATTTTCACTTGCTGTCTGTGCAAAGTTCTTGTAAATCACTAGCATTTTTGGATTAACTAAAAGTGGGTATCTCACCAGCAGCTCAAAGAGAGCCTGTATTCACACAGGGATGGTCTGGGATGTTTGGTTATCCTGGGTATAATCCAGGACAAGGGCTCCCCTCTAAGCAAAAATGTCACAGAAGATCCCAGTAAGACAGTTGTACTGAAAGGCTCCTGTGACTGCGGTCAGTGACTAAGACTCTCGTCAGCAGCCAGAATCTTGTACGCAGCTCATGCACATGGGAGTAATACGAGCTCTACTGGCGTCCCCAGAGGAGACACTTTAGTGGCATTTGTTCAAAATCTTTTATTAACCATCCCAACATCATCATAAGGCAGCTTTGGACACTGCTTACTGCAGTCAGAAAAGATCTGTGGTTCCAAAGCATGCTTGACAACAGCTCTTTTTTTTATTTCTTATGCACACTCCCCCCCCACCCCATTCAGTGTCTTTTTTTCAACTGCAATCAATTATTTCAAGCACACGAGTGCACCGGATGGTTACTAACCTATTTAACCACCTTCCACACAGCTGACAAGTTGTGACCACTCAGCCACACTGCGCTAATTTCTACAGTTGTTTGTAGATGTCTCACCACTAGCATCAGCTTTGCCCCAACCTCCTCTCAAGGTGACAGGAGAAGTGTAATTCCCACCCTTCTAAGGAGGCATCGTTGCATTTAATAGATGACAAGAAAGTTCATTCTAGCCAAAATACAGGAGAAAGTAACTAAAAGGTTTAGGGGCAGTTGAGACTTCTGCACTTTATAAGCTACTTGTTTATAGAAAGGAAGAAAAAGTGGATGTAGAAAGAAGCATGTCATTTGCAGTGGCACAGGTCTTGTCACTTCTATCAGTGTGCATGATGCTACAATTGCAATACTTAAAGGGCTAACAGGTACAACTCCTGGATACAGTGAACCAATTCCACTAAAAGTCCTCAGTTTAAAGCAGCAGGCAGGAAATGTTACTTTTAAGTCATTGATTTTTATCTTGTTATGCATTTGTAATCCTTTTATGTTCTTAAATCCAGGTCAAGTCTCACTAGCTGGCAACAAAAATCACACTGATGTAGATAGTTGAATACAAAATGTAATCTGTCTGCCATGTGAGCTAATGTGCTCTGCTTACCTGAATATGCATAATAAAACCCTAACTTAAGAAAAAGTGCCCCCTAAAATATTGCAAAACCCACAAATTCTAATGATTTGCATCATGGATAGAAATCAGAATCCTATTAATACATAAACCAAAGATGCCAGATTCTTTCCAGATCCAAAACTCACATCTCCCTCAATTGAGGCTTATGAAGAGAAGCAAGTTTTCCTAATTTGTTTCATATATAACATCTATGGAGAGAAAGAAAAGGGAAGTATTCTTGCAAAGGAAACTGAAACAATTGCTTCTGTTTATTCCTGCCTGTGCCATTTTTAAGCATAGCGGATCCCATCCCTTCTTTATCTAGGCAGAAATTACTAAGTGTGAAAATCAGCTGTTCCTCCCCTTCCCAGCTTTCAGTTGGATTCTGTCATATGCCCTAAATGAGCTGCTTAAACTGAAGAGCTGCAGGTGTGAAGTGTCATCAGAAGTTGGATTCTCTCTGCACTTCAAACTTCAAGTGCTTCACTCATGACTTATATCATAGGTTTTATTTTATGATTATGGTAACATGACTGTGCTCTTTCCTCTTTTTTCTGATTATGAAGTCTAACATTATGTAAATATTTTTGAAGAGACTGGTTGACAAGAGGGTTGTTCCTTTAACTAAGATCACTACAGAAGCAACCCTATGGATTCAAGAATCTTATTATTCCCCTTTAACATTAACCAAAATGAAGAAATGAATAGTACAGCTCCAAAGGAAGAGTTAAAAAATATTTTCCCCCACCCACTAATTCTATGGCAGGATTTGGCAAGGAAAAGAGGAACACCTACCAATCTTTAAAAATCTGATAATTTATTCCTGCATGATTCAACTAAAGGGTTGCTTTTCCTAGCCTTATAACAGCTTCCTGACTGTCAGTTTTATTATATTAAAAAAGAATTTTAAGTTTATTATTCCTGTAAGAGTCAAAATTGAGTAGATTCATGTATTAAAATTTAATATGAATTTTAAACTGAGGAAAAGCACCAGCCTAAAAGCCACAGACACCAAAGCCAATTTAGTTGGTCTGCTCATGTGCAAACAGGCTAGAGCAGTATTTGCATTTTTCTCCTACCCTTTCCTGCCAACACATTTCAAGGCTGAACTAGAGAGCAGCACTGCAGGGACAAGAGCTTCGTGCAGGTTTCCAGGAGCAGGACACGATGCTCACAGTGTAAGCTCTGCTTTATCCCAAACAGCAGAGAAACTTTTCTCCACACCCCCAGGGATTTCCAAATTTCCACTATTGGGACACACTCCGCTTGTTTAAGAATGGTATAACTAAAAACCATGTACATTTTTGAAGTATACCATTTATTTCTGAACTTTTACAGTTTGTAGCTATCTTCTTGCAGTCTATTCTGAAGCAAACCAAACAACTCTTTTTCCCCCTGCCTGTGATCATGTCTGATCTGTGATCAGCTTTACTGGATATTATGAGATCTAAAAGGGCAGCGATAGTGGAATCCTGGAGTCTTAAGCTTATTTAATGCTACTTCCATGTGTTAACAAAAGCTTGTGAGAAAGCACATGATGAGTAGCCCTAGTAGCAGAAGACAGGATGGATGCACATAAACTATTCTGAGAATTGGTAAATGAGATGAGATGCTTAACTTCACATTCCATTCCCCCAAATTAACGGGTTCAATGAACAGAACAAGATCCCCTTGCAGGAAAGGGATAATAAAATTGAAAATTAAATAACAATCAAAATTTCACTTTCCACTTCTTTCTCCTTTCATTTTTAAAAATCCAGTTGGAAACAAGATTAAGTTAGGTAAATTCAGTACCTATACTTGAAAGTCTGATACATGACCAGAATGATCCAATAGTGGTGCAGGTTTTTGCAAGACAAGACTTAACAGTATCTTGAAATAAAAATATGAAACAAGACACTTTTTGCCACTAGTCAGTAAAAAGCAGGAAGACAGCTACCTTCATATAAAACCCATTTTTTTTTACAGTGAGCGTAATAACCACAGAGAAGTAAAACAGGGAGACAATTTGCTACCAGCAAGCAGAAACAGTTCATCAAATTTGCAGAAAAAGATAAGCCCAGTAGAGCTAAAAAAAAAGCTTGTGCTTAAGGTTACATCAACCTGCATTTGTTCCATTAAGGAATGCCTTTAGAAGTTGTTTTATGAACTATCTACACATCTGACACACTAAAGTAATTTTGGTAATGATTAAATACAAGGCAAAGCAGTGGTCAACAGTGAGACAACATCGTCCAGTTCCCACTACACAAAGATCCTCAATGAGCTGTTTTGTACTGATGTTCTTCAAGACAATCAGGCTGCATTAAGTACCTTGAGCTGAATTTAGTTCTCCATGTTATCCCCCCTCCTCACTCCCCCCCCCCCCCAAAAAAAAATGCATCATAGGATTTAGAAAGTCTCACTTTGTTAACAAAACGGTACAAACATTGCCTAGAAGTGTATTGCTGTGATAGACTGGGCAAAGGGGTTAAAGGGTAAAAGTACAGCTTAAGTTATAAAGAACAGAGCAAATGTCACTGACCCCATCAAATTTCCTGACCAAACCACACCATCTTCAAAACGTGGAAACAAAAACCCTATGAGATACCAAGAAATGCTACAAGTTCTCAGTCATTTCTAAGATTTAAAATACTTCAAAAGTGCTTAGAAAAAAAGCCTTTCAGAACATTAGGTCTTTCCTAAAACAACTAGCAAGAAACTTACCTTCCCAATCTTCAAAAATATCATGAAAGAAAAAGAAAATTGTAACATATATTATACTTTGTGATCTACATGAAACTAAGTTTTGTAATACTTTTTGCAATATTCAGAAAGAACCAAAGCAGAGTCTTGACTGCATCCTCCAACTGAGGAGTTAATTGCCAGGCTTCAGAGCTCTCCTGAGATTAAATTGTTAATACACATAAAAAAGCACTATAAAATCTCAGTCAAGAAAAATCAAACAGCATATTTTTCAGTTCCATTTAAAAAGTAAATATTTACCACGTGCAAGTTAGTAATGTTCAGCCCTAGAACATCTTCACAAAAACAAAACTCAAATTTGTTGTCCTCCCAAGTCACAAGCACTTCATTGCTGCGCAGGGAGGACTGCTTGAGCCCCATGCTAACAAGTTCCCTTTGGGTTTCAAGTGTTATCACCCTGGATTAGAGCATGAGGGGGAGAGATGGATATTTACAAAGCATGCGGGCAGGGAAATATAAGAACTTAATTTAAGGAATAAGGTTTACAGCTGTTTTGAGCACTTTCCTTATCTTAGGAAGTGTAGCTGGAAGGCTTCTTTCACAAAGTAGTTTAGGTTGACAGCTTTACACCTTTATTTATGAAGGAAGAAATTGATGGACTGTTAACAACTTGAGTGCTTTCATCTTTTGCATAATATTCAATTTAAGAATTAAATTACTGGGATAGCTTATCACTAACTGTCCTGTCTCCATCCACCACAGGAAAAGCTGCAGTCTGCTCAAACTACACTGCGCTGGGCTCTCCCAAGACCAGCTGCTGCTAGTAAAAGATGCCAAGTGTAGAGCATCAAGTGAGCCCTGAGTCATAGCTTTTCTTCACATCTAGGCAGCTAAGAGTTTAAAACCTACAGATAACTTTGGTTTAGATGCAGGTGAGGTTGAACAAGAAAACTGGTGATAAAAGAGAGATGTTAATTATGACAGTTACCAATTCCAGAGAAAAAATGTTTTAAATTAGGAGACTAACTGATCATAAAAAGACTAACTAGCCATAAAAACAGATATTTTAAGGACAGCTTTGTTATACTTCCTTAATAAAACACAAGTGACATACAGCTATAACATGATGACTCAGACAAGACACTAGCTCCTCAGAAAGACTTCCTGCTTTTGGAATAAAAGAACATGAGAGGACATAAGAAATCAGAAGTCAAAATATTCTGGACAGCCAGAGCAATATTTCAATCTGCAAGACAAAATGACCTGAGCACACAAAGCGCTCCCATACAACAGCTTGTAAGTATCAGAACCATGCGCAGCAATATCCCAGCTCTGATTTGCACCTGGGGTTCTTTGCTACAAAAGCTGGAACAAGATAACATCTGCAACAGCGCTGTGCAGTCCTGCAGACGCATCAAAAACACTTTCATTAAAAAAAAAAAAAAAAAAAAAAAAAGGCCATCTCTTGCACTGCATCTGTAGTGACATGAACCTACTGCCTCTTGATCCAGCAATTCACACCTGAATGCTAGAAAGGAACTCACACCTTAATTCTTCAACTGCCAGAGAGCACTTGGCTCTCTTTGCCCTCTATCCATACTGGTATTAAAGGAAACCAATCTTCAGTCAAAAGCAGTGCTGAAAAATATGCACTGTAGGGGAAGCACTAGTAAGGAGAGCTGCTTCTGATCCCCACATAAGGGGGTTTACTGTTCACAAGAACATTACGATAGACGTAACACATTTTAATAGCGTTAATGACATTCTCAGTCCTCTAAAGAAGAGCAGGCAGCTTTTTATTCCCCATCTGGTGGTCATTAAGTCTAGAGTACAAACCTCAGAGTACGTCATTAGTCCTGCTTCATGCCTCCATTTTGTACACGCTGCTTGCGTTGCAATGAATCACCCCTCACATGGAGCTCTCCAAAGAGCTCCTGCCTTCAGCGTCCCAAACGGCTGGATTAACACAGAGAGTGCTCGTCTAACTTGTAAGAGTGCCTCCCTAGGCAGGTAGAAACTGGTACCTGCCCATCCCAGCCGTTTTTATCTCTCCAATAATTGATCTTACTCATGGAGTTACTAGGATTTTCAAACTGGCAGAAGGCATAATATGCCGTGTTGATGCTCTTCCTATTGCTTAAGGCATTGTTAGGAGACACCCAAACTGAAGTGACATCTGGTGCAGGAGCCTAGCCTGAAAAATACTTGACACCAGAGCCCAGCATCCAGTGCAGGGGCTGTTGCTCCAAACACTAAATCCAGTAGTTTCACTAATTGAAAAATTTAACAGGCAACGTTTTAGTGTTTGCAAGACAAATTTAGTACCACAGACAGAGCAGGGTTCAGCTCCTGAGACAAGTACTGCAGTTAAGGAAAAAGACATAAGCTAAAACTGCACAAGTTTTTTCCTTTGTACAGCCCTGCCATCAGCATCTCAGTCCCCAACTGGAGAGAAAATTCAAAATTGAAAATAAAAGACAGAGTTGGAACTGGACCTTAGTTCTAGCCAGGCAGCTTTATATCTATTTTTGCGTTGGAAGAAGTCGCTTCCTCCCACTCTGTTCTGTTCTTTACCTCCGAGAAGAGCTTAACACTCCCATCTCCCACTGTGTTGCCTATTTAGAGAGCATGGCCTTTGGACAGGATAACAACGTACAGTATAAAGGACCTTAGTCCCAGGCGGAGTGCCCAGATGCAACAAAACGTCCCTCCCTTGTGCTTCCTGCCCCCTGCTTCAAAAGATGCTCCTTCAGATTCAAACCTTTGTTTTCCCATAGACTGTCAAGCACACAGAGCAACACAGGCTACACTGACAGCACCAAAACAGCATCCCACAAAAATATGGAATAAGGAATTACTTTACTTGCTTTACTGATCTAACAGAGGACAGAAAGAGTTCACCTGTGACCAGCATCTACTAGAAAACATAGTACCCTGATCTGGTTATCAGGTGTCCAAACCATTGCAGGGCACAATCTCTGTGACAGGCATCTTCCCTGCCACCATTTGTGCCTTTCTCCTCATGAAACTCTGCATAGACACCACAAAAACAGCCCTCTCTGTTACACTATCCAAACCTCAGTAACCTTAGGTCTCTCTGAAGTTGCTCAAAAACATCATAACATGTTTTTCTAATATATCTCTCAATACCTAAAAATCCACAGCACACACTTAAAGATGGACTTAATATATTTCACAGGAATAAACAAAAGAGTGCCCACTGATCCCTCACACCCTCCCCAGAATCTTTCTAGACCAACTCAAAGCATGTCTCAAGCAAGAAACTGCAATGTCAGAGACAGATGTGCAGCTGTTTTGGAAAGTCTGGCCCTTGTTCAAATATTGCAGTGTAAGACTCGAGCAGTAACGTGCTGCCATCGACAAAAAGTTCACCTAAAGTACATCACTGGCCCTGACACACAAGTCATCTCTCCCATGATACGTATAAAGGTGAAAACTAGAGAAGTTGCCATTCAAATCAAAAACGAAATTAAATCATCTTTCTTCAAATAGAAGAAAAGCTGCAAATAAAGGAAGAAAATGGGTCCTCTATGACATTGTGCAAGTTTATATGCTCACGAGACAGAAGTGATCCAGAATAAGCAATAAATGCCAAGACAAATTAAAAAGCTATTGATACTTAGGCGTTGTTCCATTCCCAGTATTTTGTTGGCTCTTTACCATAAAGCTGTCCATCTGAAAAATCTCTTTAAAAATTTGTGACAATTATTCCATTTGGACATTGCTGTCCACTTCTTTCAGCTGCACTATTACAGTCACTTGACTGAGAGCAAAACAACTTCTGTATCCATGTAGTTTATACCGATCAATGGAAGAGACCCAACACTTCAAGAGTTACAGAGCATTTGGAAGCTCACTCCAGAGCAGCAAGGAAAAACAGTACTCATGTCTTAGCCCAAGGCGCTTTAGACAGGACAAGCAGTACTCAGTCTTACCCATGATGAATATAAGACATCGTATTTTATTTCTTCCTATCACTCTATCACTTATTCCACAACTAACCGCATAATTCTCTGCTGGTAAGGTCCCAGATGTTTGCTGCAAAAATTAGTAAGATGTTGCAAATCAACAATCAGGATTTCAGAATAAGCAAGTAGTAAAGGGAAAATGCATGATTTTTTTTTCTTACTCTAGAGAGATTGTGTAAATTAGTTCTTCCAAGTGTCCCTTACTCTCCTATAATACTCTCTTGCAGCTGAAGACACGAGAACATTTCTACAAAAGAACCTGTATCTGCTAAAAAGCTCTACTAACTACCGCACACAGCTAGCAGACCTTCACTATAGCACAGAGCTTTGAAGGAGGTAGACACACGGCCTCACCGAAGGTGAGCTCTACACACTGATCAAAACATTTCAGTGAGGCTGCAAGAACACCCCAAGCTTTCCTGAGGCAGAAATCAATCTCAGCCATGGAAAGATACTCCTAGCTACAGAAATGCTCTGCTTCCGTGCTGAATCCCATGAATGACCATCTGTCTTCAACAGCAACCATCTATGTAGGACATAATTAAAAAAGCAAATCTACATTTTCCAGTGGGCACCATGAGCCTCAGTGCTCTGTAATACTCCCACAAAAACAAGTTGGCTTTTCTGTAACACACCCTGAAGAACCCTCCTCTTCTTGCTCATGAAGGTATATGGAGTAAAAAAAATACATACATGCACACCCACACACCTCTAGTGCACTGAAGCAATATGCTAACAGCTTGGGAACATGCACAAATACTCTCACGGTAGGGATAGTCAAAAAACACTGTAAAAAAATCCCCTTTTCCTCCCACCCACAGTCCTCCCCAAATCTACCAATCAGTAGCTTTGTGGAAAGGAACTTCTTGTGCTAAGAGACTGGTGGATCCCTCTAATAAAACAGGATTCCACCATCCTGGTGCATCCCTCTTTAATCACAACCAGATTACTTCAAGCTTAGAGGGGGAATATATGTAGTTTAGAGACAAAGGTATCTTATTTTCTTGAGCAGATATTTTCTGCTGAGGCTGAATAACAGCTGAATGATAGTTTTCCTATTATGCCTTCAATAAGTGAGCCTGCAGTGCCCTCATCCCACAAAGATCTGCATTTCAGATACTTTCCAACAACAACTCCAAGGATTTCCAAGGCCAGAGTAAAGCCTGCTCAGTGCTCTCCTTCCTTGTGGCTCCATGTTGGACACTGGCTGTTCCCAAACAGCCCGCAGTCTGTAGTACAGACTGTCTCTAAGCTGAACTACGCCTGGGTCTGTCTTCTAGTGTCACCTTTTGGATTTCAGTTAGAATTAGGAACAAAGAAAACCTCTGCAGGGTGAAATGACTCACACCTTTGTGTGAGCTTCTTGGCTATTCTACCTTTTCCACACAGAAATATATTATTCAAGCAGGTACTGAAGCCAGAGGATGACAAAATTACAAATCTGCACCTTTGCAATGAAACTCCAGCAAATGTATGGGGTACAATAACTACTGTCCCTTCTCTGCTCATCTATTCTGTTATCTTAAAAAAAAAAAAAAAAAAAAAAAAAAAGATGCTCATTGCTGTCAAGTATGTTTTACAGAAACAAGTTTGGGGAACTTTCACAGCAAGCTCAGTTCTTTCCACTGTCATTCTAGGTCTGGAGCTTTCATGTGTTCACATCTAAGAAGAAAAAAATAAAATCCAAATCTCATTTTGAAAATACACCTGTAAACTGACCCTTCTGCAGCCAGACACTTCTAAGAATTCTTCACTGCTTGGAAGATAGTAGGACACAAGATTTAACTTTACTTCTTTTATATGACTTCTTAAATGCCCTAACTGCAACACCAGTAGATGATATTGTGACTTCATTTTTAATCTTTATTGTTATTATTAAAAAAACTAACTTTGGAGTTGGAAAAAAACCCTAAAATTTATCAAATCCACTAGAATTATTCCATATTTTTGTCAGCCAGTGCATTTTGAATGAAGGTGGTGTTAAAAACGCTATAGCCTTATGCATGCACAGAAACCAATACTACAGCTTGTTCAGCTGTACTACTAAGTAGCAGAGTAGAAAGAGCTCTGCACAGAGCAGCACTTATACATGGTGTTACTTCTAATGTTAAACCAGTGACAACAGGAGCCACCAGAGACCCATGTTGCACAAATTTAACAGGAGATCCCTAGAGCAGACAGTTAGTATCAGAGTAAGGACAACAGCAAGTGGAAATATTATTTAAAAGGAAAAATTCTATTGTAGCAAACAACTTGTTTTTAAGCTGTGATTTCCTAGCCCTTCCTCTGGAAAAGCAAGTTAGCAACAAACTCACACACTGCTGAAACAACAGCAAGTCCATGTGCTTTCTCTTGTTCCCTTAACAGAAGGAAGAGAGAGATAGAGAGAGAGAGAGAGAGAAAGAAAGAAAAAAAAAAAAAAAAAGGCATTTTGGAACCCAACAGGGATACCTATTTAAACGCTGACAATGCTGAACAGCTCAGAGCTGATGGTTAGGCAGACAGAAGGCAGGGACAGGCATATTTTCATACTCTGCTGTCTCAGTCAAGAGAAACAACTCCAAAAAACAAGGTGAGAAACGTTTCTGCAGTGAATGTTTTCTTTCAGAAACCTAAGACATAACTCTTTAAAGACACATGTAGCAATGGAATATGTAATAGTAAATAGCATCCCACTCCCATGATTTGGAACATTAGGTTTCCTATAAAAGCTGGGACAGTTTCTATAAAACTAGCAGCTGTACAGGCAATTCCAGCTAAGTAGCTGGTAAATACTCCTGAATGACTGGAAGCCTTGCAAAGATATCTGAAACTGTATTAGCACATCCAGCTCAAGTAGAATTGAAAGAGGAACTACTCCATGCTGAAAAATTAAGAAACAAGTGCAGCTGTTTTATGTTAAATACTCCTTTTCATAAAGTCACTGTGTCATTAAAGTCCATCCCTTCAATCCAATAACTGAAAAACATAAACTGTCAGAGCTCTGCTGATTTTAGCAAAACTTTGAAAGTTTATACTGCAAGCAATGCTCTGACAGTCTTTCTTTAAAAGGGCAGAGACTTGCGCTATTTCAGCAGGTATTACTTTAACAGGAATTCAGTGAAATCATTAACAGAGGAATTTGAGTCAATGAGATGTTAAGTACTTGCCATAATTACATATTATTGCTGTTTCTGCTGACAGTGCAACTGAAGTGGTTGGAATTCAATGAACTATCCAACAAATAACTGAAATCAGAGTTGTAACTGAAATTACATCTCAATTTCTGTTTGAATCCTTCGATGCATTGTCTGTAAAGTCATGTAAAAATTTGCACTTCTACATAAATATTACAGTTCCACACCTAAAATTGTTTTAGAAACTAGTCATGGTAACAGATTAATCAAAAGATAACACCTAACACTGTAGTTAAAGAACTTATTATGAAAAAATGCTAGAAGTAGGAAGTGTATGAGCCATTAGCCACCAAAGGAGATCTTCAGCCCTTTTAGGTAATTCTGCTGAGTTTTAACAAAATCCAAACAGGCTGCAGCTCATACACACACATGGATCTGCCCACTCCCACTAGAAGCCCATTAAGTTTTAACTCAACACAGGATGTGTCAAAGCAATTAACACAACAGACCTCAAAGGCTTTAGTAAAGCCATTCTGAGGCTACTCCCAGAAAAAAAAAAAAAAAAAAGGCACCACACACTCATGTTGCACCTGAAACTTAGGAGCACCTTAACAGCAAAATCTTGATTAAGTTTTCACAAGTTTTATGTAAACTTGTCATTGCTGAGATACAGGTCAGAAGTGGTGAACTTTCCGCAACAATCTGCAGATTCCTTTAGCAAGGCTACAGTGTTATTTCCCACAGGCCCTGGCACCAAATCCCTGTGAAGAAAGCTCTGAAAATCAATGCCACAAGCGGGGAAAAAAATGTTGGAAGTGGGGTCTAAAGATAGATACTTTAAATAGAAGACAGAAGCAGTTTCAGACTTAATAGGACCCAAATACTGTTCTGGGTCTCGACTCTGGGCAGCACTTCTTACAATACAAGCTCATTGATCACTTGTCTTTTGAATCCCCAGTCAAATATTTGACATTTTAAAGCACTGATGACATCGGGCTCCAGGAGAACATAAAGACAGCTTTGCTTTCACATATGCAGGATACAGCGCACATGCGGAAGCACAAACTTCCTTATTTTATCTTTTTTAGGACAGTAGCCATCAGGTAAGCACAGAGCCTTATGTCAGAAGCAGCCCTGTTCAAAAAACAGCAACAAAATAAAGTGGAAAAGCAAAAACAAACAGGAAAAACACACACCTAAGCAGAGGCAAGTGGAAATGCAGCCTTCAGTAGATTATTTCAAATCTATTAAAAATTAACTTTTTTGGTCTTACTGCTTTGTTTTCTAATAGTACTTAAATCCTCCATCCTTATTCACCTCTACCTTTTAACTGCCCAACTCTTTCATTGTAAATGAAAGACTGCCTTAATGCAAAACCGAAAACACATGCTGATATTCCATAACTCGCAGGGCATTTGCTGAGCGCTCTTGCTAAACAAAGTAACTTAATTTCTTTCTTGCTCACTCCCCTTCACATCTTTGCCCCGATACACAAACGTACCACATGAATGCACAAGGCAGCGTAAAAGCCTGACACTTGCTGATAAGAATAAGATACAGAAGCAAGAACAGTAGTGTGTATTTTTTTTTAAACATCCCTCATAATTACTATTAAAGCAAGCCCTTCATTCTAGCATATTTGACTTATGGAAGCTATTTCGATTCTGACACACACACTTGAACCCTGTTAATATACAGTAGCTTTTACTGTAGTGATATCGGTCCCAAATTGGATCTTAACAATATTGGTCAACTCAACCAGAGGAAAAGCATGAGTTAGGGCACTGAATTTTTATACAAAACACTGCTGAATTTTACAGAAGTTCTGTTCATGAACTGATGAACAGCAACAGGCTCCATTATATGGCAGGAAAAGCATGAAAAGCATTTCAGTTACTGCTGTTTAGTAGCTTTGTACTGATTGGTATTGCTTTGAAAAAAAAAAAAATCTAGTGTATTCCACAAACACATTAAGAGAACTCAAACTCAAGATAAATTCCCTTTAGTCTCAACACTGTTTGCTGTAACAAGAAGGGGCTATAGATTAAATTCCAAATTTTACAAGTCTAAATTAATAAGATTCAAACAAGTTTTGCATATAAAGTGATTTGCAAGTTATTGGGAAGACAGGAAAGGGAAAAAAATAAATCTCCTTTCTCAAGTTTGTAGTTACACCTTAAAATTCACATCTGCTAAAAACAGTCTAATTTTACGGACCAAGCTGCACTTAGTTGCACATTTCCCTTCTACAGTGCCACACACTGTGAGGATGGAACTTGAAAAAGGCTGTTTCAGTATAATATTGTTCTGAGAATGGCTTGCAAAGAGCCACTGCTAGAACTGAAGATGGAGAAGTCTCTGCAGCACAAACCACTACCAAAAATATAGCTAAGGTTTAAAAAACAAACCAAAAAAAACCCCAAAAACACCTCAGTACGGCCAAATTAAACAGGAGGGAGAATCTGGATATTCAGATGGAATGCAACTTACCCAAGCTGGAATTTGCCCAGACACTCTTGTTAGAGGGATCCAGCTATTTAATGACAAGAAATAGCCAAGAACATGTATTTACATTTGGCAGCATCTCTCACATCTAATACTCTGTTGCTACTAGTGAAATGGAGGTCTGATCAGAGCTAGGGTCCTGGTTCAACCAGTGTGCTCCTTGGGGACCTCCAATCATCTAACAGACCCATTCCCACCCACATTACTACAGTGGCAACATCTTTGTTTACTGAAAACTCCACACATTAGGTCCATTGACCAAGATATGAGAGAGATTTGTAACAACATAAAATTTCAAAGTGCTCTATCCTTGCTACAATTTCCAGAAGTCACCCCAAACACTTTTTATCAACAGAACCACTTACTGCTGGTACACTTAGCTCTTAGAACTAGTCAGCACCAGCCACAAACCTTCACTTCCCTCAAATGAAAAGGGAAAAGATGACTTGGCTCTACTGTAAGAGCTGTCTGACAATAACCAAAGTGCCAACCAATTCCGGACAAAATAAACCGAAATTCCTACCTTATCTTTGCCCCAAAACAGGATTAAAACAAGAACAAGCTCTCATCTATGCCTAAAAGAGAATTGAGCTTCTCACAGCAGCGTGTGACAGATCTGACAAAAGCACAAGGTGCTCCTATGCAGAGGAAACAAGCCAGGGTCAAAAACAAACCTCAGAGCAAAGGGAGGTGGCTGGTTTTCAGGAATATCAGTCTTAGTCACAAGGTCAGAAAAGACAGTGTCTGCACGGCAACATTCCCTTGCACAACTAACAGGGTTACACACACCTCTCATCACTGAAGTTTTGGATTCCAGGGAGCTCTGATCAGCCACAATGACATTTTGGGACAGCCGTAAAATAAATACAGTGGGAGGAAAACAGGGTCAATACCTATACTATGTTTAGTGTGTTTGATTCACCCATAATGCACTTTTTCCATCTAGATGTCTATTTCAGAAGCTATGTAATGACTTCCTTCAACACATGGTAAAAATTGGAATTAGAGGAGTTTTAAGTGGTGTATGCCTAAAACTTATCTAAGAATAAAGTAACATCCAGTCACAATGGAAGAAAATACCTAAATATGTACACTAGAAGCTGCAATGAAATAGCCAAAAATGCATCACTTCTCCTATTTAAAACAGTATCTGAAGCTTTCCAGGGGTTATTTTTCCCTAAATAGAAGTGACCATTTGGCAAATACTTCTCAGCACAAGGCTACAAATATTCCAATACATGCTTACATTTGAGCTGCTTCAAGAATTCCTACCACATTTTTGGGGAACTCTACTTCTTCCCTTTCTTCTGTTAAACACTGTTAATTCCACTGCAGCTTGAGAGTTAAAAGAAAAGTTCAGAAACTGCCTATTTGAAACCTCATGCTGCTATTGCACACACAATCACACCAATGAATGGATAGAGGAGCACACAAACGTGGATCTGTAAATATTTACATGCAGTAGCTTGCAAAGCAACCAAGCACACGCACATTGTGCAGAAAGGTGTGCTGAAAAAATCAGCGCTGCTGTGAGGTTGCATTCAGCCAAGCTAAGGTGTCTTCCCTTCAACAATTTTCTCCTCTGACATCTCAGCAGTTAGGGGACAGCTCTGAGCTTCTCCAAGACCCCCAGCAGTGCGACAATAACGCATGAACACAAAGATAGGCTTCTAGCTCCTCTTCCACCCCATATCATGCCAAAATCTAGCACACTAGGGAGAAAACAATTTGCCTATTAAAAAAAAAAATGTAGGATCAACACTTCCCTCTAAAGAGTCTGTAGCCATCAGGCTTCTTAAAAAACTTAATTATGCATATATATAGACACATTTATAAGAGACCTACCAATTTTTATACATAATCTTTCTAACCAAAAGGTGCATTCAGCTCGCAAACTTTCTGAAGTGATGCTGCCTACCTTTCTGGAAATGTCTACAGGACCTTTTTTTTTAAAATAGTTTTTTTTTTTTAATTAGAAAGCCCCACCCAAAAAGGTAAAATTGCATCAATTAAACGGCGAGAAAAGAGCTCAAGAGTGCTCTTAAAATGGATGCAGCAGAACCCTTTCAAGAGCAACATGTTGCAATCACCTTTCATTTTAGGGGAAGGGAGGGATTCCCTGAAAGGAACTGAGCAGGGGAGTCGTTGCGGGGGGGGGGGGGGGGGGGGGGGGGGGGGGG
>JAWLRI010000180.1:4888460-4941488 GCA_034781795.1 Crypturellus tataupa
CCCCCCCCCCCCCCCCCCCCCCCCCCCCCGCCCCCCCCCCCCCCCCCCCCCCCCCCCCGGCGGCGATAAAAAGAAAAAAAATATATGTATATAAAGAGAAAGCGGCTCGAGGATTTGTTTTAGCAAAAAACTACGTCGCTTTTCTGCCTGCTCCGAAGACGCTGCTCGGCGGAGGCTCCTTGGGGCAGCGCGGCGAGGAGGAGAAGCAGAGAAAGGCGCACACAGAGCGGAGCGGAGAAAAAGAAAATGGCGCAGAGACTAAGTCCCGACCGTCGACAAGGCGACTTTCCAGGGAGCAATGGGGGCCCAAGGGGCGGCCGGGGGCGCGGGCCAGGCGCGGAGCGGGCACCTCCGCAACCGTCTCCGTGCCGGTGGGGGCCGTGGGGGGCGGTGGGCGGCGGGCAGGGGGCGCCGGGGGCGGCTCGGTGGGAACAATGGGCCCGGTGAGCGCGGAGCCGGGACTTAGTCTCTGGGACGCCATGTCTGTGCGCGCGCCGCCTCGCTCGCTCCACTCACCGTTGGCTCGGAAATCCGCCTCGATCTGCGGAGAGGGGAGACAGGGGGAGACACCGTGAAAACGCCGTCCCGCCACCGACCGGGGGGGGAAGGAAGGGGTCCCTAACGGGTGGGGGCGCGATGGGGTTTCTTCCCCCCTCCCCCTCCACGCATTTAAATCCTCACTTTCTGAGGGAATTAAAGCACAAATGGGAAGAGCCCGGCTCGGCAGGAAGCGGCACCCGTGCAGCCCCGGGGCGCTGTCCCCCCTCCCCGCCGAGCCCCCTCCCCTCCGCCCGGGCCGCGGCCGCGTACGGTCCCCCCGCCCCTTCTCCCCCCATCCCAGCTCCGCCTGGGCCCCGACCCGCCAGGATGGGGCCCCGGGGGCATCTCGGCCTGACAAGGCCCCGCGTGAGGGCGGCCGCCGGCCGAGAGGGCAGCGGCGAAGGGGGAATGGAGCCGAAAGCGAGGAGGCGACGGGCCCCGCGGCCCCCCGGCGAGCGCGGCTCGCTCTGCCCTCGCGGGGGCCTCTCACCTGGGAGTCGTTGTGCAGGTGGTCGCCGCTCATGCCGGAGGAGGGAGCGGTGCAGAGAGGAGAGGCGAGCGATGCGGCTGGGGAGCCGGAACGCGACGGGGAGCGCGGCGCCCTGGCCCCGCAGCCCGTTGTGTAACAGACTAAGTCCCGATTTCGGCGCACTGCGCACGCGCGCCGCCTTTTAGCCGCGGGGCGGCGCCAGCCGGGCGTTACGAGGACCGTTAGGGGCGGGGCGAGCCGGGAAACGGCCGCTCGGGCCCTCGCGCCGGGCCACGCCCTCCTTATTTGCATTCAGGCCACGCCCCCTCCCCGCCGCCCTTTGCCGCTCGCTTTTTTGCATATCCGGCCCCGCCTCTTCTTCCCGCTCCGCCATTCGCGTGGCCAAAAGACGAGTCATTTGCATAACCCCGCCCCCTGCTCTGGAAGGAACCCGGAGCATTGTGTAAGGACCCGTGCCCCGCAGGGCGCGCAGTGCGCGTGCGCCCCAGGTCGCCGCGCGCGCCGCTGCGCCGCATTTGCATACGACGCCCCGCCCACCCGCGGCGCGGGCCCCGCCCTCCCGGGGGAACATGGCGGCGCCCTGCGGCGGGAGCGGGGAGTGGGCCGGGGAGGGGGCCCTTCCCGCGCCCTCCCGGGAAATGTAGAGATAAAATATGCATTATATACAAGGTTATATTTATATATATGTGTATATCGTCATAAACCTGACTACGTGTTTGTACTAGGGAGGAACACGGAGGCCACTGTACCCACAAAAATATCCCCCCCAGCGCTCGGAGCCCTACAGTGTCCTGTATCCAGGCAAAAATCCCCTGTATCCAGCCAAAACCGCTGCCCTGCAGACGCGTGGATGGGGTGGATTTGGGACGAGATTAAAGGCGAGGCCGGCGAACAATGGTGTGTTGCAAACCGGAGCTTTCTGCTCCAAAACAGAACCAGTCAGCAACATTTTTCTTCTTGTGTAAACAAACCCTTAAATGTTTTTCTCGTATGAGGAAACAGGGGAAAAACAAAACAAGATCTTCTCTTTTAGCCAATGTGGGAATGAATCATGAGCCTTCCCTGCAAAATAGCAGCAGCCTCCTCAGATCCGCAGCTGGAGGCCCCTCTTCCTGGGGCGCAGCAGCCCTCCCAAGGGCTGTCTGGGCAGTGGGCTGGGTGCAGGTTTAGCTGCGCGGCCGGGACGCGTCTCCCGGGGCTGCCTCCCGTCTTGGCGCTCCCATCCAGCGCCACGACGCAGGCTCTGCCTTTCCCCGGCTTCTTTACACAACCAGGGCTTTGATTTGACGCTAAAATAATCCCGCGCTGCCAGGCTATCTCAAGCGATACATCAGAACGTAAGCAGCGACAGCAGCTACCTGTTTGCACCGAGTATTTATATCCTGTAAAGGGAAAACTCTGTCACTCTCTTTTCATCTTCAGAACAGGATCTGAGGACTTCCTTTTTTTTTTACTGAGAGCAGGCAAGTATTTCAGGCTCCAGAGCTGTTTATTATGCAAACCGCTTTAGTCACTGTTAGATTTTTAAGTATAAACATAATGAAAGGGCTGTTTCAGAGACACCTCTCCTCATGGAAGAGGTGTTTGCCTCTAGCTTGCAAAAATAGAAGGGGCTTTGATTTGGGAGCAGCCGAGGGTGCAAGCCCATCCTCATTGCTGCACGGAGGCGTGGGGGAAAGCAGGGAGCAGCTGTGTGCTCGGATGTGGCACAGCTTGGGAAGGGCTGTTAGCTCCAGCTCCAGGCATTAGAAATTCCTAAAAGCTCTTTCCCCTGAAGCAGCAATTTCGTTTTGTATCTTGTTTATCTGCAGCTTCCCAAGACGTGCTCGGGTGGCCTTGCTGTCTCACATGAAAAGAACCAGCTGCACCGCCTCACCGCACTGCAGCTGCAGCCAGCCCTGCTCAGAGGAAGGACTCGTTACCTCTTTGAGCAGCTGCTCTCCTCAGAGGCGCTTGCAAACACCCTTCAGGTTACAAAAGGGAGGTCTCAAGAGGCACCAGAGCTCCATGGCTGCCCCATCTGAGCTGACAAGCAGACACCACAGCTCTGAACGGAGACAGAGTAGGGACCTTCCCAGGTTGTTAGCTGTCCCATGATACCTGGGACAGAGAGTTTAGTGACAAAACCTTGTGCCACTGCTGTGAGCACTGCACTTGCGGTGAAGCAAAGCTCAGACAGGGATCCAAACCCGTACAAGAACTTCCCAAAGATCATCTGCCGTGTCTTGTCTCACCTGTCTCCCATAGGATGCAGGGAGAATTGTAACTTGCTCAAAGGTGAACCCAGCTGTAACACCTCTGCAGCTGCAGCTGTTGCAACAATCTGGGAAAACAAACAAGCAAACAAACAAGGTTTGAAGATGCTGCACGAATTTTCAGGGACTGTTGTTCCTAGAGATGACAAAGCAAAGGAAGAGAAAGGCCTGTACAGGACATGTAGCCATATAATCACCCCTTTCAAATGCAGGGGCTGGCAATGAGAGAGTTAACGCAATTAGGCTGCTTCCCTGGCAAGACTGCACACCCTGCAAGACAAATGGGGGACGCTGGCACTTCCGAGTGCTGTAGTCTCTCCCCATCTCTCTGAGGGCTCCCCAGGATGGCAGTACCTCACCATCAGGTTAATGTAGTATAGGTGATTACTTGCAAAAAGAAATGTCTGGAAACGTATTTAAATTAAATCATAAATTGTCCTGAATATAAAATCTGTAAAAAACTCTCCAGTGGTCAGTGCCGGCAAATTGTGGCTTTTTAGGGTCCTTGGGGCTTCTCACTGTGATCGCTCAGGATACCCATTTGGGGAAGAGGGAGGTAAGCGCCCTTTTCCTTTTTCCTCTGCAGCTGAGACAGTGCATGAGGGTGGGATCCTACGCTGGCTCCAAGCTGCATTGTCACACAGAGACCTGCGAGAGGAAACCCCCTGGCCAGACCAGACCTGCGTGCACACCATGGTTGCAGCCTCCTCTTCCGCAGTGCTTCCTCCTAAAACCTGGAGCAGGGAGCTTGGGTGACAAACAGCTTCCCCAGAGCTGTGTCCTTCACTGTGCCCTCAGCTGCCCAGCTTTCAGGGACCTTTGCCCAAGGGTTATGTGGGGTTGTTCACTCGCCACCTTCCCATGCAGGATATGGGGTGGCAGCGCTGCAGCTGGTCACTTTTGCCAGGCCTCGGTTGGAAGCAGGTGTGAATGGGGCATTTGACATCAGTTTCTGACTCAACTGGCAGCACTGGAGCAGATAGCAACTAGCTCAGGCTGCGCTGTGTCAGGCCTAAAAAACTGAAGGTAAATACAAAAGGGAGGCTCTAGGACCTCTGTAGGACATGAAATCTCTGCCTCTGCAATCCTGGGCCCTCCATAGCCCTCTTTCCAAGTCCTTACCTTCCCTCATACAAGCTATGTGCACAGTGTTGCTTGCATTGATTCTCTTTTATTTTCAGCTTGCTTGGTTATGCAATGCATTTTAAGTTTCGATGCAAATCAGCTTTTGAAATTAAATGTAATTCTTTTGATTACAGTATCCAAAGCTCAGGATGTTCACCCTTCTCAGAGAGCAGGAGGAGACCCAATGCTGTCAACTCTTCTGATGTTAATGGCAGTCCCAGGATGTCCACGTTTGCTCATTTGGTTTTCTCTGACATTATTTCATAAGATTTTCAACCTTTGCTTAGAGGCAGCAGCAAGTTTCTAGCCTTTGGGTCTTAGGGTAAGGAGCGGAGGGAATTTTTAAGGTGCTGCCAGGAGTGTCATTTGTAAAAGGTTTAGTTAGGATGCCTGTATTTCTAGTCTACAGTTACTCCACAACAAGAGAGACCTGCCTGATGCACAGGATTCCAGATCAGTTTGATCCTAGAATCACTAGGACAGAGTGACACTTGTACAAAATAGGAATAGTTAGATACACAAATCCTGTCTCTTATTAAAATAACTTGCACAAAACATTCATACCTATTATGTGCTGTTGAATATTTTGAAACAGAATAATCTCCATGGTTTGAAGGCTTTTTATTTTCTGCGTTAATAAACCACTGCAATTATTCACAGTTTTATATGTACAGCAGGGGAGCAAATTAAGCAGAAGCAGCAGATACCATTGCGAGTGGTAGCTTTCAAAGGTCAATCTTAACTACCGAGTTTCACCTGGGAAGGGAGAGGCTTGTAGGAATCCCAGGAATTATTAATTAGAAGATCACAACCGATACCAGTTGTGCTGTACTGCAAGAAAAGTTCTGTTTGGTGCCCTCATTTGCTGATGCTGAAATAGCCAGGAGCAGCACAAGGGTTGGTAGGCAACATAAAAAAGGGTGGAGAAAAGAGTGTTTGGATCATTTTCTAAGCAGTAAATGATATACATTTGCTCACCGAGTCAGTTAACATATACAAAACCCACGTACGTCCTTAGTGAATGTTTATGGCTGCTTGTATGACCATTGCCTAATGTCCTGTGCGAATATTCCCCTGTGCCACATTGCCTCCCTGTGCAAATATATGTACCTTTTCCTTGAGGAAGTACCAAGAAAGCTGCAGGCAGAACCCCGCTCCAGCTGGTCCTAGTTTTACAGCACAGAGAAATGCCATGGATTTGGGGAAGAGGCTGCCCGTCACCTAGCACTGGGTGCCTCGGCAGGCCCGGCACACCCAGGAAAGCCACCACTGCACAACGTGGCAAGTGCAGGAGGCAGCAACACGGCTCCCAGAGCTGCAGCTTTGCAAGTATAACTGAGATAGGGAACCAGTTCTTGTAATCAGGGCCCTGGAATGATTTTCTAGCAAATTTAGGCTAGTTGGTTTCACTTCTTTATCTCCTTAGGCTGATTTCAGTTGCTATTTCTTATGCAGTAGCATAGTCCTGTGATGCAAATTCCCAACATTGCAAGGAAAGGATCCAAACATTTCTATTCATATCAGAATCCCTCTTAAAAATTACTCAGAGTTAAATTTGGTACTCACAGTTATTAAATGGAGCTCCTTCACTGTATAATGAGATAATATTTCTCCTGTCTGGAGTGTTTTCCATCCAAGGGAAAGAAGAATCCCCATTTTGGGAAAGAAACTGCTCACTTGGAGTGCTTCCATTTCTGGAGTTGCACCGCATGAAGAATGCTGGGCCTAGCTCCAGGAGAGCTGAGCAACCTAAACCCATCCAAGACCTATGGGAGCTCTGATACTCATCAGTCTGAGTGCCAGGCCAGACGTATCCCAGAGACAGCCCATTCTAAGCTGGAGAGCCCTTCTGAAATGCTGCCGTTGGAATAAATATATTAACTAACTTTGCTCAAATTCATAGCAGAGCTGAAAATATAATGGGAGGTCATAGCAAAAAGGACCAGGGAGAGACCCCATAGACCCACAATTAAGGGCACCTTCCTTTCCCTGCTCATCCCATTTATGCCAAAGCCACTCAAGCTGCTACCTCTGCATCCAAAATACTCCTCCTTGATCTGCTGCCCAGATGCCATCGAAGGACTCTTGGCCCTGCATTAACCTGAGGGCTTTGATTTGAGGCAAATGAAACTGGAGGCAAAGTTTAGCCAGTAACTAAACAGCAAGAGCCCCTGCACTGCAGGGACTGTAGTCTTGTGGGCTGGAGGGAAGTGTGAGCTAACGCAGGTGCCCTCGGACTTCAAAGCCTTAACGAGGTGCGAATATCTCCCCCTTTACTCACAGGGCTCTATTAATGCCTCCCTAGCTTTGGTGGCTGTGAGCACCCCGGCCTCCTGGGGACGAGGGAAGGTCCCAGGTGTCCTGGCTCATGGCCTGGTGGAGACCTCCCCTCAGGTGCTCCTCACCGCTGTGGCCACACTCACCAGGTCACAGCTTTTGCTGCCTCAGGACGCTGCCGTGGAAATGCTGCACCTCCATCTGCACACAGAGCCTTTAGTGCCTGTCCTTACACCGGTGAAGGAGCCACTTAAATACCTCATTCAGCATAGAAGTGACCTTGTGCAGCTTCACCAGCCCTTGCAGCTCTTTCCACCTGTCCTAGCTCTCTCCGCTCTTGGTGGTGACTCCAAGACTTTGCAGCACGTGGGACTTCAGCAGGATGGTGCAGGATCAGTCCTCTTCAATGAGTCTTCTCAGCTCAGCAGGACAAACTTAGCTCATTAGAAAATCAAGACAGAAGGATTAGCCCAAGTTAACAAACAGTAAACTGTTCCCCATGAAGCAGCCACCCAACTGGGATTAAACCTTCACCACCTGCACTACACTAAGGACAGCCTGCCCTGTCAAGGCCTATCTGCTTTCATTCTTCATCTGGCAAATGAGGATCATGGTTTAAGGCAGGTGATGGGGTGTGAGGTGCAGGAATCTCTGCTAATCAGGTGAGAATGATTCAAGGAGTGAGGGCGGTTTCAGGTTTAACCTCAACAGCCTGAATAGCAGGGCCATTACTGAGCAGAGGTGGTTCAAAGCTGGGGCTGCTAAGTGACACCCTCTCAGTGACTGTGGGTCACAGCTTACCATCCCCTCACGACAGGAGTGAGTCCATCAGATTGTGCCAGGCCTGCGTGCAGATCCTTGGCTCTGTGTCAATTCCATGCAACAAAACAGGGGCAGAAGCAGGAATAGGCCAAGGACATTGCTGTACTCCCTCCCAGCTGGACACCCGGGCTCCTTGCACAGTCACCCGTTGTGATGGGACATCTTTTGTGTTCTCAGTCTTGAGGTGTCAGTGCGTGCACAGGGGATAAAGGTCCTGAACAGTGAGACATGGTCTCTAGGTTTGTTTTAACCCAAACATTCCCCAGGGAACATGAGCCTATGCAGGCCTCTGATCCCACATTTGGGAAGCTCCGGAGCAGGAGGCTCCTACACCAAGAGCATGCTGCGTTTCCATGCACAGCCATGGACAGAAAACACTAACCCACTGTGCATTGAGATGAGGTGTCCCCGTGACAGGTCAAAAGATTTTTGTGACAGGCCTAGGAGGTCTAAGCCCTTTTCCAACTATTACAGTCCATTATCAGTTAAGCCTGCTGATTCTCTAAAAATCGATCAGCTGCTAACTCAAGTGTTTAAGGGACTCTTTCAATGAGACTTTAAAGATTAACTCTTGGAACCAAATTTGTACATTTTATCAAAATATATACAGCTCTGTTTTAAAAGGTTTATATCATTAGTTTTACAATAATTTAACATGATTTTAGCCAGAACACAAGCCTCACCTTGAATAATATGCCACCTTAATATTGCAACAGGGCTACCAAACTCTGTGAGTGAAACCCACCTGGAAATCCCTCAGAACCACAAGTGGAAATAATGCGTTTAGTGTGATTTTGTCAAAGAAGAGGTAATGAAGATACTTTGCGAAGCGACTCTAATCAGTCTCAAATAATGAATGAAAATCCAAATTATTATGGGACAGATTATTAAAATAATGAGGTTTTAGTTAGAAAAAATGCTTGGTCTTTTTTTTTTAGCTGAGTTGTAAACTTCCGGGGTCCCTGAAAAGTCCTTGTACCCTTCTGGAACATTATTATTATTATTATTATTGGCCTAAAGAAGTCTTTATAAAATAAAAGTGCGGGGTGGATATTGCCAATGTCATGCTTTTCGTAGTCTGCTTCAAAATCCACATCCCAGGAGTGTGGATGTAAAATAATAAACTTAATTTGCTTTTTGAATTCTTAGCACTGATGCCTTGAAGGTGTTTTTTTATCACCATTTTGTATGATGAGGTGGAATAGAAACTTAGACCTGGTCTGCTGAATATAGCTACACTGATTTGATATAGCAGCAAATCAGTTTAATTAGATCAGTGATTAGACCTTATCTGGGCACTCCTTCATATTAGGGGTGACTTAAACTACCGGGGAATTACACCTTGAGGCTGGAGAAAATAAAATAATAATAAAAACCCACAGCTGCCGAATAACAAAGATGTTAAAGATGCTTGAAAGGACTTTGCCCTGTGGTCCTTTTCCAGGCCCTGTGGAGCGGGCAGGGTAGGCGCGAGGAGCTGCTGCAACCGCCCGTTGTTGGTCAGGGAGTGGGAGAGCCTGGTGGGGCAGCAACATCTGGGCCCAGGTCACCCTGCTTGGATGCCCAGCAGAACATGGAGCGGGTGTCCTCTCCATACGTACATATGTGTGTGTAGATATACATATAAAGCGAACATAGATAAAAGCCATTGCTTTCCGAGGGCTAAGAAACTCTGGCGATGCGTTACGGTACCGAAGAGAGGCCTTGTGCTGCCCTCTGGCCCGAGGTGATACCCCAGCCCTGGGATGTGTCGCTTCCCGGGAACAACTCTGCTGTTTCCCGGCGCAGGGGAGGGAAGCGGCAGCTCTGCTCCCGGCGGGACCTGCCGGTCTGCGGGCCGCGCGCTGCTGACCTGGCACGGCTGCTCCCGCGTCGCGCTCCAGAGTATTTCCCAGGGCCTGGGCTGGCGGCCAGGCCTCGCCTGGACGGGCGCGCGCTGCCGGGCCCTCCCTGCCACCCAGCCCGCGCGCTTCAGCACTGAGATGGCAGGAATCCAACCTCCTTCCTAAAGCGTCTCAGAGGAAAAGCCCTGCCGAGGACACAGGCTTTGCTGTTGGGCTGGCAGGGCAGGAGAGCCGAGCGAAGCGGAGGTGCCACCCGGGAGGCTTCGCAAAGTGGAAAACAGGAGAGAGGAGCCAGGTCCTGTTCTCACCTGAGGATCAGAACAAGCGGCCTGGCCTTGGCCGTGTGTCTGCGGTCATTCTGGATGTCCCCCCTTAAATCCCTCAAGCCCCACTCTTGCCTCCACTGCTTGTTGATTATTTTTCATCCTTCTCCCATTCCACCTGCAGCAAATAACTTCTATCAGTAACATCCACCTTGACAGCCCGCCCCGCCGCACCCCGGGCTGCAGCCACCAGCAAGGCACAAGGTGGGAGCTGGGGCAGCCTGCGGAACGACAGACACTGGGATCGCGCGGCTCCAGGACACCGGGATCAGGCTGCTCCAGGACACCCGGATCGCGCAGCTCCAGCACCTGCGCTGCTGTAGATGCCACACACATGGGCAGGGACGCGCCGTGCCCTGCGCCACTGCCGAGAGCTTCCAGGATTCACTGCCCAGAACGCTCGTGGCCGAGCACACCTGCATGGCTGTGCCTGCTTTCACATGGATTTTCTTCTTTTTGTAACTCAAAACTTTCAACTCTTTTTTTTTTTTTTTTTTTTGCATTTCATTCATCTTGGTGGATGAAAATAGCCTACGCAGTTTCAATTCCTTTTTCTTTTTTATTCTTTGTTTTCTAAATCATCAGTTTCATTCTCAGACAATCTCTTTGCTGCAAAAAATAAACTTGTCTAGATTAAGCGCCCTGTCTTGGTTTAAAAGCTACTGGGAGCGCGTCCCAAGTAAGCGTTACCTCTGTGTGCCTTCCGAATACAAATCCTCTCAATGCTCCCTGACTGCCAATTCCTCCCATTAGCCAAAAGCTGACATTGAGGGATGAATTTCAAGGGCTTCTTTCTGCAATTAATAACCTGAGCAGCAGAAGTACTCCTGAATCTTCAAAACTCACCCTGACCACGGAGCAGCCACGGAGATTGCTCTGCATGCACAAGAGAGACGGCTCCAACCCATGGAGCTCGACCATGGAGTGCAAATCACTGCTCCCTTCTCGCTCCTCCAAGGTCACACACCATGTGCAAAGTTTCCAGCCACAGCATAAAAACGGAACAATACTGTAACGCCAGATAAAAATACACACTCCGTAGTTATACGTAGCTATGTACATATGCGCAAAGGCAACAAAACTCATGAGCAAACACACGATACAGCCGTGTCTTTAAAAGCAAAACTGGGAAGCCGTGTCTATTAACACAGGAAGGGAGAGGGAATACAGTCGGATATTGCAGGCGAAGAACAACTGTTAGAAGTGACTGAAATCCAACCTGCGAGAGGCCTTTCCCAGCCGTCCGGGGCTACGACCTCTTTCCACCCACTGGTTGGAGGGCAGGAGGGGGTGGGAGCCGGGTTTGCGCCCGGCTGTGTTACGAGGACGAGATGGGCACATGGGGACACAGTCCCCGGCTTCCCGGGATAGCCATGCTGGGGAGCAATGGGGCTCCGAGGTCTGTCCTAGCTCCTCCTTGTGCTGCTGTGGTGCCCCGTTTGGGGTCCCTGAACCCCCACCAAGCTCTTCAGTGCCTGCTTGAGTCCTTGCGCGCTCGGGCCCGCAGTGAAAATAAATAAGGAATCGCAGCTCCAAGGCAGGCAGAGGAGGCTGCTTAGGAGCTAAGATTTAGTTACAGCAAAAACAGGGTTGTAACAGGAGTCAATATTTTTCTTCTTTTCATTTGCATTTCAAATGTCACCGTGGGGGCTTTATTGCTATTTGGAGAAACGTCCACCTTGAGCTTTTCAAATGGCGATCCTGCTGCCACACACAGAAATGAGAGATCATCTCCCACTGCATGGACACTGCCCCTCCAAATTTTATCGTCCCAAAGAAACTAACTGTGGGGGTGACACCCTCCACCTGAAATGCAAATCACAGATCAATTTCTGAGCTTAGGTCCACTTAGACCATCTCTTAAAATAAATCAATATACAAGTTTCTCCCAAATGCTACTTGTTATTAATAAATAATTAGTACATACCCCAGGGCACAAGTTTCTATTCTAAATTGCTCTTTTTGCTACTAATTTTGGGGCAGCACCCATGGAGTGCCTGTAACAGCTGGTCCTCTCATGTTACACGCACAAAGAGAGGACCAGGAGATAACTGCAGCCCCAGAAGAGAGTGAGTTTTTGGGAGGTTCTGGTGACTCCCGCGCGTCCCAGAACCTTACTGCAATGGCACAAGGGCCTTGTATGAGCAATGCGTGTGGCCAGAGTATGTGCAGTTGTTATTGCACATGAAAAGAGCCTGGGCCTGGAAGCGAACCCTGGGATTTTTCCCAGGGCAATGTGCATTTAGGAGAACAACAAACAGAGGATCGCAGGGGGCTTTGTCGGGTCAGGCACCATCTGGTCGCTCATTCTTGGCTCCAGCGAGACTGAAGGGCTTGTCCTCAGCCCACCATTGCTCTTGGAAATGGTTAGCACATGTGTAGGCTCTTGGCATCCCTAGCACCGTCCAGAAATAATGGACCCTTTGGGAATATCTGATTTTTTGGGGAAAATGAGGAGCAAACTGGGCTTAGACATGAACTTGATGCCACGATGGGGGAAGACAGCGGGTGGTTGGAGAGTGGACAGGGGAGGCACCAGCAGCCAGGCCAGCAACTGTGAGCGTGGAGCTCGGGGCACTGGGACTGTCACTACTGGGTGCACCTGTGCAGTGCTCAGTGCCATGGGAATGCCACCCTGAGCACCACCTTGTCCCTGCAGACACATCCTGCTCTGCATCCCGCCGACGATGACGGGCATCATGCGACCGCACCATCCAGCTGGTCCCTTCCTGGCGCTGACACGGCTTCCTCCACTGCTGGCGACACCGGAGCGAGGAGCAGCTCCCGCAGGGCAGCTTGCACAGGCTCGCAGCAGAAAAGGGCTGGGATTTTTGGTGATGCTTTTTTTCTTTTTTTCCCCCTCAGATGTTCACATTCTTTACTCCTTGAAAACACTCAATTTCCTCCTCCTCAGCAGGAGGAGAGAAAAAAAAAAAAAAGCTGCATGAAAAGATCTGGAACATGCTAATAACCGCACCCGCCTCTCCAGCATGTATCAATCTTCCTGGGATGTTCCCATGGAGATGGCCTAATATGCTGCTCTCCCCTCCTTCCATCTCAGAGCTCTTTAACCTGCTGCACAGGCAGGAAAAGTTTATAAAAACAAATCCCTACAAATGCGTCTGGCAAAAGCCTCCCAGGAAGGAGGGTACAAGGCGGCCTGGAGCTCCCACTGCAGCAGGGAGCAGTGCCCAGAGCCACAAGAGGGAGGTAAAACAGTCACCAGTCAAAAGCCTCAGCACCTTGGCTGGAAGAAAAGCCCAAGAGCAATGGAGGTGGCATCGCTGCAGCCCCTGCTCACCTGGGCACAGCTTCCCTCCTTCCCAGCAGCATCCTGGAGCATCCTGGCTTGTAAGCAGTGGCCTTGGACTTGTTGCAGTCCCTGGATGCCTTAGGCTGGGATGATAGTGACAGATTCCCAGGGACTGCAACCCAGGGCCAGCGTGATAACTTCAAAGGTCACTGCTGTCTCTAAACATGTCTGGGCTACGACTTGCCACCTCTGGAGCTGCTAATTGCCCCTCTGCGGCTTGCAGCACTTTTACAAGGAATTGCTGAGCCCAGAATCTGCAACTTCCATGCAGCCCCGTGACTTGGGATGTGAGACCTCCAGGACCTCCAAGAGCCACTGAAAAGCTGGGTTGGTGCCTCTGATGCTCCAGGTCAAATCCAGGGGATTCATGTGGCAGCTGTATTGACCGTGTCCTGCACTGGGGTCAGATGATGTTCCCATGACCCACGAGGATCTGGTGGCGCTGCTGGTGGCGACTGCACTTCTGAAACCGCACAAAGTTTTTGCTCGACTGTTGCAGACAATCAGAGCCATCGCAGCACAGACACGTTGCCTGTTTCCAGACAGCGTTTGGCTAACGGGGCTTGGACCACAGGGGGAGCAAATTCAGCAGGTGCCGATTCTTTTTTTCCCTGACAAGGACTCAGCTTTCGCTGCAAAGCCATTGGGCTTCAGTGGTTGTTTGGGTCAGAAGTCAGCCAGGATACAGCCAGATTTAGTAGGATCTTTCCTACATTTTTTCTGGTCCCCCTCACTCCCCAGAAACACTCATTCAAGATTACAGCTGCAAGATTTGACTTGCAAAATTGGGAATTTTCATCACATAAGGTACTTGCAATAGAACTTAAGGAAATTGGGTGTTCAAAGCTTCTCCTACAAGGGGCTTTGAGCACCCAATGCTCATTGTGTGTTTTGAAAATCATCGCCTTAGGTACAAACCATCACCTGAAGTCACCCCAGCTCTTGTTCAAGTGTTAACTGCATCCCCTAGCTCCCTCCCCTTTAGCCCCGGCTGTCCTCATCAGTACAGATATGTCAAAAACACAACATGGTGCAGTCTGAGATGCAAGAGAAGCAGAGAGAGGCCTTGCCATCTCCTAAATGCTCTGTACCTGAATCCTGCCTGCCCAGGGAGGACTTGGGGGAAATAAGGAAAAAAAAAAATTTTACTGGGAGAGTGACTGATCATTGGAGCAAGTTTGTGCAGTCTCCAACCTTGGAAGCGCGGAGAAAGCATCTATGCAGATTTTGGGCAACCTGCTCAAGGTGACCCTGATGGAGCTGGTGGCCTGGACTGGGTGATCTTTAGAGTTTCCTTCGAACCTTGACGCCTGCGTGACTGTGCAATTCTGCAGAACCCTTGAACAGACCAAGAAAGCCCTGGCAGCCTCCAGGGAGGACCAGGAGCGAGAGCTCCGAGCACCATCTTGTGGCACGGTGCTGTACGGACCACGAGCAGCTCTGCAAACCGCACTGCTCGCTGCATTGCTCACTGCTGTGCAAACTGCACTGCTCGCTGCTGTACAAACCACGCTGCTCACTGCACTGCTCACTGCATGCAGCTCTGCACACCACGCTGCTCGCTGCCCTTTCACTACACACCACTGTGCAAACCGCACTGCTCCACACTGGCACCCAGCTAATGCATAGCTGAGCAACTGCTTCCTTCCCTTCCCCTGTGCACAAATAACCCTGCATGAAAGCCTGCCATGAGTTTTGTACAGAAGAAACTAAAGCTGCTGCAGCCCCCTGCAAGAGGGCCAGTAACTCCCATTATTGGCTACATCTCCTTTCCCTGAGCAGCCTCTTAATCCTATAGAACTTGGTTCTACAGCACTTACCCTTTCTAGAGACAGGATTATTCTAGGCCTGCCAGGGTTAGGGAATGTGGCTAGGGGTTTGACACTTTTTCCAAAAGCACACAGTTTTGGAGTTAAATCTTTTGGAAAATTTATTATTATTTTTTTTTAATAAATTAACAGAAAGGAGAAGGAGGGTTTCTGTTCTCTTTTCAATGGGAAAAAAGGGCATCAAAATAAGAACCGTCTTCAGGTCCGGCAGCAAGTCTTGCTCCTCAGATCTCTTCAGGAGCCTCAGGAGAGCAGACAAGCCAAGTTATTTCACATCCGTTTGCCTCCATTTCCTCTCAGGATAGCAAGGACCATAATGTTCACCTAACTGAGTGTCAAATGATCTGGCACATAGTGATGGGTGAGGTTTATTGCAATGAAACTCTTCCCTCTGGAATGGAGATTTATGCCATAACCGCACAAACAGCAAGAAGGTGCAGGGGAAGGAGGGGAGAAATATCTCTGCAGACTCCCAGGAGATGGCACTCTTGGTCTTCGAATAGAGCCCTGGCTCTGCGAAGATAACTCCCTCCACATAAGCCAATAAATAGCCCTGGACAGGCTGTCAGGCTACATGATTTAGGGACCAGAAATAGCGAAACTGTGGAGGTTTCTCAAAAATTAATTTTTCTAAAATGGGAGAAAGATGAACCCAAGTAATTTTTTTCTGCCGCCCTAGCAAGCCTCTTCCCTACGAGGAAATCAAATCAAACTCCTCGGCTGCAGCTGCCCCAGCAGGGTCAAGGTGGCCTGAGGGAGGGAACACTCCTCTTGGTCCCGTGCCATCAGTTAGAGACGGTTGCGCTGTCACACAGCCTGGCTCCATGGGGGACATCGCCCAAGATCCCAAGAGAAAAAAAAACCACGACTGCCTCTCCCTTCCTGCCTCCAAAGGCACCCAGGGTAAAATTATGCCCTAATTATTGAGCACCAACTGTCCCTATAAACAGGAGTAGATCCCTGCTTGCTCTCCAGGGGCATGCTCAGTGATTTTTTGCTAGAACATTTTCAAACAAGGATTTTGTGCATTTTTGCATTCCCTTTAAGCAATTATTATGCAACATTTTAATAATTATTTGCTGCTGTTTCGTGTCCACTCTTGGTTAGGAAACCTGCTGGTAATTCACTAATCCCGCTCTGTCCACTTCCATCCTCTCTTCCCTGCCATCCTGTAATTGGGCATGAGTTACTGTTCACCCTCTGGTAATACATTACAACAGAAGCAGCTGCAATTTGTGGGCAAGGAAGGGATATTTACAAAACAAATAGATTTTACTGGGGTGAAAACAAAATATAGCTTGAGCAAAGACAGGCTTAATTTGGGATCTTACAGGCATCATCCAAACACATAAGAGATCCTATCCCAAAGGATGTACAGGCTACATCTAATGTGGAATGAGCACTGGGAGAGCAACTGGTGATTTGGACAAGTCCCCTAAGCAAGTCAGCTGCAGAGCTGGGAATGGAGTCCCAGGGTGACAGGATAACTACCAATTTACACTGCTTCTACATGAGAAGAATTAAAAAGATTAATCAATACTATGAAGAGTCACATACGATCTACACTTCTGTAAACCTGAAAGATGACTGGCGGTGCATGCGTGTCCAAACCTGGGGTATTCTCTAAAGACAGAAATGAGAAACCTTCTTTAGGGGAAGGCAACAGCATTTTAAGTAATTGTATTTTTACTAAAAGAAGACTTAGAAGGAAAGAGACTCTAAGTGCATCTGTGGCTAAACATGGAAGTGTCTCTTTCTGCAACATAAGCATGAATGTTAATGGGTTTTACAGGATTTTTAGTGAAAGACCACCCAAAATAGACAGCCTGTCCATTCACTTTAAACCCCTCAGGCAATGCCATCACCTTAGTGACATTCATAACATCTTTCCTTTCGAGAAGAGGGGCCTCCTCTCTATAGTGCAGTCTAGAAGGACAGCAGAGCTGCCCGCTGTGTCATTTGAGAAGTTCATTTCTCCTTGAGATTACATGATTAGGGGTATAATTGTTTAATAGAGTCACATCAATGTCTTGTCACATGGGGCAGGAGAACTGATCCGTTCTCTTTGTCAAGGGGTAAGTCCTAAGAATCTGTGTTAGCCAACTGTTGTATCTATAGATGTTCTAAAAGGTATTTTTGACAGATGAAGCTAAAAGCTCAAAGATTTTAAGGGATCTTAATAACTTGCCACTTAATTCCCTCTCAAAAAAAATCTCATTTTAAGAGGGCTAGAGAAGTTTTGATTTTGTTAGCTCGCCACCCCAGTTTTACAGGGCAGTGAATTCCCTTCTGCTGTATTTCTGCCTTATTCCTGCTCTGAGGATCCCAGCCTTCCTTCTGAAACGCAATACTGCTACCCAGTCATGGGGCACAGTGAGTTCTGGTGAAGATTGGCCATTTTTCACAGGCATTTGCAGATCTGGGAGCATTTTACCTGACCTAAATTACATGGCTAAGACATCCAAGCAATGTCCAGTGCTGCAAACATGAGCAATGGACTAGTTTCCTCAATGTGCAATTTCAGGACTGTTTCTGACAAACGAAGCCGTCTGCTTACCTTAATCAAGGCATCTTGTTACAGGCTTGTCCTAGAAGTAAATATTAAACATACTGTATGCTGGCATTATTTATGACTTATACTGACACTGCATCACTCTATTATCCATACTTATAGAAAAAGACCCACTGTAAGTATAATTAGTTAATAAATCACCATGAGTGATAAACAGAATGATGGATGCAGGTTTCAGTTGATCACTTTTTTATTAAGGAGAGATAAATCTGCATCGTATTGTTGCTGTAAACCTTTCAAATTGGTCAAAAATCTTGCCATGCTGAGATACAGCAGGGAGGTGATTAACATGTCAATTGTGCAGCAACAAATTGTACCTGATAATTGATATCAATCAATCCTCCTAATTTCTCTTCAGTGTAATGGCTGTTATACGTCATTCTGCTTTCCTGCCTCTTCAGCATGGCTCCTGCAACCTTAACGATGCCTGAAAGTCTCTAGGATTCCCCTCTAGTCTCAGCGTGCCTCCCTGGGCCTGCTTACTGCAGCTCCACGTGCTTTGCAGCCTTCTCCAGACCAGCATTGCTCTTCTTTGCTGGTACCCCAAGCCCACCCGTTCTCAGGATGGAGCAGTGTAGCCCCTGTACAATCATTCAGGTTTATTTTCACCCAGTGGATGTTAAAATCCTTGCAAAGGCAGACGTTGGGGAGCAGCAATGTATGTTAACAGCTTGAGGCAGGCCCAATCTTCTGTCCAGGTATTCACCCCAGTTGACTCATATGCAGTCTGCAACTTGCTTGACCTGTTTTTTTCTAGTATAAGGTGAAAAAACAGCTATAGGGAGCAACATTCCTTCCTCACCAGGAATACAGTGGTGAGAGGACAGGGATGTGCCCAGCTCTCTAAAGGAGAGGCACGGACCAGCCCTTGGCTTTGCACAGAAACTCTTTGATCTCCTGCTGACTAGCCCCTGCTGTCATTTCCTTAAGGAAGGGCATCTTCATGATCCCAACAGAACTAAAAGCAAGTAAGCAACCTCCACAGATCTCAGGGAATGATTTCTGTGGAGAAGATGACCCCAGGACCAGCCTGTCCTGAGGCAGATGTGCTGCGGGTGCCTCTCGGGTGCTCTGCTCCATGGCTGCCAAGGGCACGAGTCTGCCGGGGGGTCCATGCACAGACAACAGCAGCAGCTTCCTCCCCTTGGGGTTTTCCCTCCAATTACTTACTATGCTGTTTGGCTACACTGCTGACCTGGTGTCAAAGTCCAGGTGCCCTGTGCTACCAGGCTGTGTAGGACTGGGAAGACATTCCCAGCAAGTCCTTAATGCTTGGCACAGGATACCACAGGGGTCAGGGTTTGTACAAAGGCTGATACTCTAATTAGCAGCTGCATTTGGATAGCAATTTGATCTTAGTTACCCATTCAGGCAGTGCAATTTTTGCCGGCAGCTAAATGCAGGGGACAAGATTGCTTTGGATTTGCTATCAGCTACAGTTTTGCGAGCATAAAATACAGAGGCTTGGTTTGGAGCAGGTGGGTAGTTTGGCCTGTGGTATGTGTTCAGGGGAATCAGGCAGGGCACTGAGAACCAGGAAAGAAAAGTAGTCGCTTGCTTTGCCAGCAGCGGTGAAGTCTCAGTACGTAGCTATATTTAGTGAGCAGCAACATGCCCCTTTCTACCATCTTCCCACGTGGGCCTGACACCACTCAAAACTATGAGAATATTTACATATATATCCATGTTGGAGTGCAGTATAATTGGGAGTAAACAGCTGCTTTCTGACATGCCTACATACTTGTAGGTCATCATCTGCATGATGAATATGGCCTGTCCATGGCAGGGCATGCTGTAATTCACATACACAGCAAGGAGGTGTCTACAAGGAAGTGATAGGAAACTTTTCTCCATCATCAGCAGAGGATGTGACCTGCAGCTCATCCTCACACTAACCCATCCTCCTGCTCCATCCACACAGCCTGCAGCTCCAGCTCTTCCTGCCTTTTCTGTTTCATCGTGGTCTCTCTACGTGCATCATATCTGTCAGGTCTCATATCCCCATGACATAGCATCCTCTCGTATTATACTTGCCATAATACAGAAAAGATGAATATTGCCCCATAAATGCCTCTTAAGTTAATGTAAAACTACATCTCGCTACATCATGTATTCAACAAGCCATCATTTTCCTCATAAATTTTGAAGAGTGTTTTAGCTTCTCAAAACGATTGGCTTGTGCGTCCGGCTGAGAAATAATCACAGCCCATGGCCCAGCCTGGATGCAGGGCTGTAAATCAATCTGAGGGCTGTGCAGCTACTCTAGCCTCCCATTCCAAGCCCCCAAATTTGCTGCTGACTGGCTTTATGGCAGCAACTCAGCAAGAATGACCCAATTCAATAACCAGCCTTTTAAATCAGCACCAGACAGGTGTCACTCTGCAAGTAATATAACCTCACTTCTCTCTCATAGTGAAAAATTAGACTTTCTGGTGTCATAGCATTGCTCCATTACAGAAGCAAACAGGCTTTCTACAGCAATATGTTAGAGACTACAAGACTGCTGCTATTTTGCTGCAACATTTCTGACATTTCCACTGCGGCTCTGGTGGGTAAGCTCCACTAGGAACAATCCAGCTTCTGGATTTTCACTAGATTTTCCATTCTGGCACAGGACTGTCAAGCCCAGCACCCTTCCCATAGCTTAGAGTCGCACTCTCAAAGTTGCAATCCACGTTAACCCTTTCTGGGAGGATTTGGATGCTCAGGGCAAAAGAGGCTTTCATGATTTCCACACAGCAGGCACTACCATTTCTGACCAGGCTTTCTCTGAATCACTCTTTGTAAAGCAGGACCCTGCAATTGCTCCATAAGCTAGAGAGTCTTCTATGACACACACACCCCCCTCTGGAATCTTCTAAGAAATATATCTTAGCATAAATAATTGGAATGAGTTATTAGGAATAAGGTAGTAAGCTGCTCACACCTCTATTCCTTGAGAGTCAGAGATCAGGGAAGGGAGAAAAAAAAAAATCACCCAAACCCTCCTGGCAGACCCTTTTTGGTCACTGCTGGCTGCAGCAGCAACCTGCTGGGCCTCCAGCATTTACCATGATAAGGCACTCTCAGGCACTCAGACACATGCAACCTGCTTCAGCTTCTGCTTTTTGGATCTGCACAGAAGATATGGGCTGGGCTCCCCTGGAGGACACAAACCCACCATGGGATTAGCCCCTTACTTCTAAGTACAAAGGCAAAGCAAAGCTCAGGAGACACCGCAGTAGCCCCCGCTGCTGGCAGAGCCCGGCTGAGGCCGAGTGCTGGGAGGCTCCTGGCTCTTTGCTCCGCGCTATTCCTAAGTGCCAGAACCCCCCTCCCAGCCCAGGACAAGCTTTGTAGGATGCAGATGTGCCAGGTCTCTCCCTGCACAGCCCGTGGCACCGGTGCCCTGCATTTCCCAGCAGCTGGGCTGCCCAGAGCCACCTCTGCAAGGGGACACATGTCCCCCCCACACTGTTTTTGTGCAGAATTGCCTTTTGGGAAGCTTCAATAACACCAATTCCCTCCTGCATTCAAGTACCCCTGAACGAATGACCCTGCTAGTGGTGCAGTTTTTCCCTTCACCCACCCCCCGCCTTCCCCCCTAACTTTGATTTGATCAGGCCAAATCTGAAATGATGTGTGAAAGTAATGATATTTTGTAATTAAATCTCTGGTGATGGCGCCTCTAATTTGTGGTACATGCATTGTTCATAAGGAAAAAGGCATCAATTCATTTTCTGACTGGCTACTCCAGGGACTCGTAATTAGACCCAGTTCATCTCTTGCTGCCTTGCATATTAAAGAGCTACTGAAACGCAAAGGGAATTTGGGAAAGGGCTTTTTTTTTTAAGCCTTCTAATAATGTTAGCTCAATTAGAAACACTCAGGAATTTTAAAAAAAGAAAGTTCTGGATCATACAGAAAAACAATTTTTATCAAATTGTACAGGTCAGGGGTTTTGCTGCCCCACCGCTTACACTGGGGCAGATCTACCTTCTCTCTCAAGTCTGTGAGATTTTCAGCCTGACTTGTGAAGGAAAAACCTGCTGCAAGACTCAAGGCAAAGCCCTCTTCTAAGGTGCCGCTCTTCTGCTGCTTCTCCAAAAGAAATCAGAGAAAACTTTGTCTCACTGATTTGAAGTGAATCATCAAGGAAACACATTAAACAGCACAAAAATTGGGAAAGGGGAAAAAGAGACAGAAGACTTTGAGGTTGTTTTGTAGGGTCAATACTATAAATTAAATACTGTATTATTGTATAGTCACAGAACTTGCTGGGGAACTTTTCCCACAAAGTACTGACTCTTGAATATAATACACTCACTTTTATGTTGTATTTACTAAATAAAAAAGAAAATTCAATAGGTATTGACAATTAGAGGCAAAAAACTCCTGATATTCCCCAAGCCTCCTTCTTACAGGAGCCTGAGAAACTATATCCTCTTAAATTCTTGTGGGATGGGAAGGAATTCTCTCCCTGAACTAGTACAAAGTTAAATTCTCAAAAGCGCCCATGCTCTGTTCATCCAAAAAAAGTCACTCGGGTCAAAGTATTTTGATTGGGCTTAAAGAAGTTAACTTTGTCAGTGTTTACATCCCAAGGGGAGGCATGTCAGTCTGAGAATGAAGCCTTGAATGTAAAGATGTTGAAACCAGACAAGGACAATTTCAAGACATCTCCCCATCCCAGTCCCTTTTAAAGGAAAAAAAACAAAAACAAAAATCCTGTGGGAAGTTTCAGAGCTGGGAAATCTACATTTCCAAACCAAAATATAAAGACAGTGCCCAGCCAGGACTCGGGGTCTCGCAGGGCAGCCTGTTCTCCATCTGGAAGGCTTCACCTGGGAACATATCCAGACCCTTCATTTAGCTGAGGTGTTGCAGGTAGCAATCAACTATTAAAGTAAAGTCTGTACACTTTTAAAACGAGTACTATTTTCAATAAATTCCTCTGCTTTTATAAGGGGGACCCATCTTTTCATTCTCTGACGTAGCCAAATTGTCACTGCACTTAAGCAGATGCTCAGGCCAGAGGCTGGCTCAGCAGCAGAGCTGCCAGTTTCTATTGACTGGAGCAGCACAACGCCACCAGTACAGGAGAAGAGGAAATTTGTTTCTTAGACAGACCTGCTTCTTTAAAGAGTTGCAAATGCCTGCTCATGGCAAGACCAAACTGCACAAGATGGGAACTCTCCTTCCCCACCAGGCAGCTGCCCCTCGAATCCCACTGCCTGCCTGAAGCCTCGGTAACTTATTACAGGCTATGGCCATACTGAGGAATTGCTAATGCACTGGGCCATGGCTATCATTTCTAACAGAGGAAGGTATCAACATTTCAAAACAGTTTAATTATTCTGAGAATGCTTAGCTATTAGCAAAGACAAGAGAGCTCAGGGCTATTTTTCAGCATTAATTTTCCATTTGAAATGAATTCCTTTTGGTTACACTTTTTAAATGTTTCTTTTAATTAGACGCAATTACTTCAGAAGAATTGCTTTTATTTCTAAGCCTGAGATCTCAATGATAAAGCTGTTAACTGGCCGAGCTGAATGCAGTGTATGGCTCATTTAGCTGGTACACTAAAGTATATTGAACTAGGAAATTATACAGTGAATCAGCTATTAATTCATTTTATGATCCTTTCACTCTAACATCGTGAATGAGATCTTCAGGGGGAAATTTAGTCACAACACATATAATTGTTCAACTATATATATGCCACTGGTTTACTACTCTAGGGTTACAGGCACTGCAGAGCTAATCGGAGTGCAACTGTGCAAACAGCATTGATTCCTGATCCCAGCACTGCAGGGAGCAGTGCCAAGGCAAGACACCCCAGAGAATCCCTGTACCCAGGGTTCGGGACGGAAGGAGCCATGGGCATCTCCAGACCTGCCACAGGGATGTGGCACTGTACCAGGAATGGGTGCATCACCAGCAGGGGACATGGGCTCAGACCCCTCTGCAGTGTCTCTTAGTTCTCCTGGGAAACCTGTGTCGGAGCCAAACCCATTTTTCCTGGCATCTAAAATCCTACTCAGTGTGGCACTGGTTTCTCAAACAACTGATGGGCCTTAAGGCTGCAGTAAACTGACCCCTGCAGCATAAGAACTCATTAAAAAAAGAAATAGTTCAGTGCTCCAAGAGGACATGAAGATCAACCACAGGCAATTAATCCTAGAAGGTTCGGGAGCCCTTTCCCGCATAGCACTGATCCAGCAGCACCAGGGCATGGCATAGCTGCACATTCATGCTCCAGCTCCCAGCACTCCTTCCCACAGGGAACACCCATTGCTGTTTCCCACACTGGTGGGGATGAGGACATGAGCCCTGTGCCCAGAAATGGTCTGACAGCACAGCACGAGCCCTGCTAGCATTGCAATAAGGCCAGGGTGCCTGTTAAGCAGTTGTACATACTGCAGAGTCACCATATGGATATTCCGTAATTGAAAATGTAATGTAAACCTTGGCACCCAGTGCCTTCTTCTGGAGAAATCATTGTGGAAATGTCATATAATTAATGAATTGCATTAGCCAGCAGGGAAAGAGACATTTTAACCACAGGATCATGGGACTTTATTACTGTAGATGGACTAAATCTATATCTTCCAGCATAGATCAGTCCTGACAAAAGTCTGAGGCTGCCAACTGGCCAGGTTTGTTTTTACTAGCTTAGCTCTCTTCTTATTTTAATGAAGTCCAACTAAAGCCGCATGGAAGCCAATTTTTCTTAATCTTGCCAATAAATTGGAATGAAGATGTTGTGTATCAAGATTGGCAGGTGCCTCCCTGAAAACTTATAAAGCTTCCAAGAACAGCTCCCCTCACCCCCAGCTTTAGCAAAAGCCTTATCCAGAAATTGCCCATGGAAAGCAACCAGACAGTGGAGTTTACAGCAATTAGCAAAACCATAATTAGTGCCAGCTCAGCATCTAGCAGCAAGGATATGTGCAGAGAGCATCCCTTAGAGCCTGAGTTGCAGGTCTAGAGCTTGCAGCAGTGGCTCTGGGCAAGATTTGCAGTTTGTGGCGCCAAGGGGAGCAGAACTTGCACCCTAAGGGTGTCACAGCCTGCATCCCACCTATTCAAACCTAAAATGCCTGTGGCAGCAGCCAGAATTGGTGTGAATGGCAAAGAAAAGCCCACCTCTTGCAGGACAGATGCTGCTTGACTATGTGCCTACACAGGTACCTAATCTTAGGAGTTAATTTATTATTATTATTTTTTAAATCTGAATCTCTCTAAGGTATTGCAAATGTATAACAGGGGTGATACAAACCTATATAGCAAGGATCAGTAAAGGGCAAAGGGAAAGTGAAGACAGTTCAAATATTAACACCCTGCCCAGCATCTGCTTCTGTCTTGTTTTCCTGTTCAAGTCTAGCTAAGGGACTTTTTGGAACTTTGCTCAAAAGTGTTTGCTTAAGCCATAAAGTGCTAGTGTATAAAACTATGCTGTTCAGGAAGCACAACTACTGGAGGTTATGGTAAGACTACACATTCATATAAATTAATGAGTTTACTTAATTAGCCATATAAATACTAATGTAGTACTCTAATTATATTTATCAATTAATGAAAAAGGCTTTTATTGTTGCCATTTCACATGTTTCCTTAAATTTAACTGGAGTTTCTGTAGAATCATATTTCAAAAATTCAGAAGGATGTATTTCTGGAGATAGGCCTAAGTTGAATGGTTTTCATTGAGCTTTTCCTTTAAACTTGTGTTTTGTTTCACTTGCATGTGTTATTTAAGCTTATTTTGGCAGTAGAACCTATTTGAATGTTTTCCTTAGTTTTTAAAAAGTGAAGCTTCCTCAGCTTTGTGTAGCTTTACAGATGACTAAATGGGCCCTATCCATCTCACCATGACAGAAGCAATCCTTAGTTATTGAATCCAGTCCCTGGTACCACACACAACTGCATCATAACACCCCTTTCATGAAAGAGTGAAAAGGGGGCAAACCTCACAAATTCAGTTAAGGGGTCAACCTGCATCATTCCAGTCCCTGAGCTGACAGATATGGACCTGCCAAGGACACACATACAAGGATTTTCAAGGGCACATGAGGCTGCTTAAAGAGCAGGAAACCTCTGGCTCCAAGGGCCGCAGTCCCATGTTGTATATCAGGCAGGACTGACTCAGAGCCCCCAGGTTGCAGCATGCCAGACAGACAGACATGCACACACACAAGTGTTCAATGCATTTGCAAATTTCTGCTTCCTTTCCATTGCCAAAAGGCTGACAGTATCTTCACAGACATATTCCCTCTGACCCATGGTGCCACTTAAGTCCACATCTAGTACGGATACTTAAAATATAACAGGAAATAAAAGTATCCCCTCTTTCTCTGAAAGAGGTGAGCAGCACATTGAAACATACAGACTCACCACCCCTTCTCATATTTCTGCTACCAAGAAGTGTACAGCAACAAAGGATGTGATTCAGTCTAGTTATCGAGTGCTGGGCCTTCACATTTGTCTTCCAGTGACTCTTAAGTCTTCCTTTTCTCTATTGAGTTCCATCTCATTGACTTCCTATAAACACTAATATAGAGCCACAAGCATGGAGACATGCCTGGAATACAACCTACACTTCAGACACTGCCATAGTCTGAGCTGGGCACAGAAAGCCCAGAGGTCAGTCTAATTCAATCAAACTAGCAGAATATTTTAAAATAAAACTCTCTTCCCTACCCCCTACAAATTCCCCAGTTTCACAAGTGACCTTCTACCTTTTAGGATTTTTCCTTTCTATATTTTCTATTTGAAGTGGAAGCTGAGATTTGTGCACATTCACTTAAATACCAGAAACTGGAATCTTTGTGGAGAAAAAAAGCCTTCCTGCTCTAAAACAATGAAATCACGAAGCAAGAGTCTCCACATGACACCGAAGCACTGTTAATACTAAACTACTCGTGGAATTCAAAGTGTGTCTCTAATTAATCACCAGTTAGCTGGCTTCATCTGGTGTCATCTCCCACCTTGTTCCAGACAATGCTCTTCCTCCCTTTTTGGGGACATACAAGTTCCTCTTCCTGTTGGGCTTGACAACTGCCAACCTTCTCACCCATCCTCCTTCCATCCTACCCTCTCTTCCCTCCACCCTGGTGAAATATTAACCCAGGTGGGTGAATGGCTTTGCTGACTGCTACACAAACACGCGAGACGACTGCCATGTATCCATCAGTCTGCCCCAGTGTCTGCTCCATTAACATCCAAATGTGGCCGCCATCAACAATTGCCAGGACAACAGGAAAAGGGATGAACAGAACTAAGGAAGATAAACAAAATTAAGAGCAGGAGCTCAAATGAAGCTGGGAAAGGAAGTCACCATGGATATGCTACTGGAGACACATTACCCTTCTATTACACTAGCTGCTCCATAATTTGTTGTATGGGATATCACTATTAGATCAGCTCTTTATGTGCATCCTGCAAGTCGTTGTCTCAGTGCCAGATGTGCTTCCTCAATCTGTTAAAGGACATTAAGCTTTAATATTCATTTAGATTTGTATTGTTCCTGATGGAGTGTTGGAGAGGCCATATATAGGGAGGATATTAAAAAAATGCCTGCCTGAACCATCTCTTTGGGCAAGCAGTACATGTGCAGAGAACAGGCAGGCAAGTAAGCCTTCTTTCTCCTTAAGACTCATTAGCTCGCAGAGGCTATGGGGGGATTTGAAAACAGTCTAGACAATAGTAATTAGGAACAAGAACCCATGCACATGGCAAAGTTAAACCCTGTAGGAAGGTTAGCATCATGCATCTGATACAACTTCCTTTTGGATATGATTAGGAAGCACTGCCCTGTGTGGTTATGACTGTCAAGGAAGAATCATGAGGCTGAGTTTCTAGTCAGCAAAATCCAAACCACCAGGAAACAAAAGTTCTCAGGTTGGTCAGTATAACCCCACCAAAACATCCTGGGCATTTCATGTTTGACTGCATATCCCAGCCCTCCCTCACCCTTTGAAAAGATGCTTCCTGGAGGATGTGCCAACCCTAAGACTTCTCAGGTACCTCTTTGGAGAGATGCTTTTAACAGCATCCGGGTTGCCTGCTCCTCACACTCCAGGGTCACACCAGGACTTTCTTTCCCTTCACAAACACAGGGAAAGGGTTGGGATTTCAGAGCAAGTAAATGATCCTTACCCTGTACTTTGTGGAGAAGTCAAGGAACCAGAGTGTTGTGGTGGACAGGAGGTGGCTGCCATGTGACTTGGAGATTTGAATGTGGTGAGAAATTGTCCAGCGTAACTCAGACTTTGAGAGCTTGAAATTAACCCAAGTCCACCCAAGGAGGATGGGAGAGATGGAAGGGTGAGTATGCGTGGTCCTTGTACTGATATTTTGGGTGAATCCAAGAGTTGAATGTGATCCAAACACATTCAAATATAGACATTTAATCTGTCTATAGATTTACTGCTACTGTTTTGATCCCTGGATACCAATAGACTGGGACAGACAAACTTCTCAAAGGCCTTATGCTTTCGGTTTACAGCACTGAAGTTTTGAGCACAGACCTCCTTGCAAGCGTGAGTACTTTCTGAACCCTGCACTGAGCCAAGCGGCAGCCTGGCAGGGAAGCAGTGCTACTGTTTGCGATTTTTCACACCTTCAAAACCTACACCCGCTCCCACGCTCTCCTCTGCTTTCCAGCAGCTCTTTGTAGGATTAAAAAAAGAATGTGATAAAACATCTGATGATGCAGGTGGCACCATCTGCTCTCTCACCAGCTGCTGCTGCCACTTAACCATCTTTTTCTATGAATTATTAGAGAATGAAGGTGACCACAGATGAAGTTTTAGGATAGACACAATGCAGGCAGCAGCACAGTTCTTGCTAGTAAGTTTTGCATCTAGAGGCATCAACTGACATCCCTTTCCTACAAAGGAAGTCTTGGGTACAACATAAAACTGTTGAACCTATTTCCAGTGAGCCACCAACACAGTTCTATCCACAGATCTGAGCTGAATATCAGGCATTGCAAGCCAGGGATTTTCCCATCCTGAGGGGAACAAAGCCCATGCTCCATGAGGACTTGAGAAGGATCTAGACCTACTCCACATGAGGATTTGTCAACGGGGTATGCAGCCTCCTCAGATAGAGGTGTCTGCATTGGCCTCAGCACAGGGCAAGACAGTCCAACAGGAGAAACCCTGAGCTTGGGCCAAGCACACCACAGCTGTCCTGTGGCATGGACACACTGAAGCTCATTGGACCTTGCTCTCAAGCCTGCTCTTTAGCTTTGTGTTGTCCTAATCTACACGCCTGCCTTTCCTAGCCTGCCACACAGAGGCAATAGCTCCAATCAGCAGAACATGGTGCTTTAGTTGTATGTTTCAAACATGCTTCTTCCAAAATTTGGTGAGAATCAAAGTGCTGAAAAACGGTAAATTGATGCTAAGATATCCTCTGTTAAAAAAAAGGGGTCAAATTCATTTGTTTAACCTTATGCACACACAACCTACCACTTAATCATTCTCAGCTAAAGTCTTATAGGCTCATTGCATCCTAGGATCACTTAAAACTAATTTTAGAATCATATCTAGAAACAGTGCAAATAATTTGCCAGAATCTCCTCTAGAGCTGGTACTGGAGCCACCAAGACCTTTACAGAATAAGCTGTCACTGCAACATGCCATCAAAGGGATTTTGTTGTCTTTCTGCAGAAGTATGTGTGAAGCTTCTCTTCTCACTTTACTCATCACTTAAATTTCTGTCATTACAGCAAGTCTAACTTTGGTGTCAGACACTTCTGTGAAAAGCTGAAAAATTGATAATGGAAAGGAAATGGCAGAAAGCTGTTAAAATGAACAATAAATCAGGGTCCTAATATTTAGGGGTCCAGTGACATCACTGCACATTGTGACATTAAACAAGATCTGTGGTACATTAAAGTGCAGAAATTCAGATGGGCTTTGGGCTTTTGATGCTGTCTGTATATCCTGGGTGCTTTATGTCAGCTGTCAGATGGAGGCAAGAGTGGGTGGGATGGTGATCAGTCATTATTCAAGTAAGATATGATATCATGAGCCATTTGGTGATTATTTCAAATCAATCTGATCTTAATAAGAGGATATGCTATAATTTCTCAATAGAGAAGCAGTGACTGGACCGTAATTGCCCATCAGAACACAGTAATGGGACAGCATTACGCACTTCTCAAGCAAAGGTGATACATCGCTTTCCTTCCTTATTTGCATGTTACCTTCCCTTTAAACAGTGTGGTTTTCATCTCACCTCTGGCATCTCTTTCTGACTCTTCTCCAGGTACGTTGAAAAGGGAGGTTGAATTAGAGAGCACTCAAGTACTGAAGACTCCTGTCAGCTAGATTTCAACCACACAGCATCTAGCAAAACCACCCACAATTGGCTAACACAGTTCAAACAAAATGGAATGAAAATGACTCTTAGTATCTGTGGCTCAAAGTAGGGCTAGATGCTGATCACAGCAGCAAACTTTTATCTTTTGGTTAGTTTCAAACACAGTAGTGCTTGGAAGTCTTTTCTAGCAGGACATAAGAGCAATCTTAAAAAAAAATTACCATCTTACTTAATATACTATTTTCATAGTGGCAAATAGAAGATTCCTAGGGAATAGTATGAATAGGAGAACAGGCTAGCAATCCTCCAAAGTTTCAGCTCTGCAACTCAAGGCCTCCCCAAACCAGAGAAGATTGTTTAACACCCACTGATGGATTTTTGTCATGTATTTGCCTGATTTCTTTTGGATATCTCATAACATATTCCAATGGCTGAGGGGCTGGGATCAGCTTCATCAGCCTCAGTTTAACTCCTACACAGGAAGGCAAGATCCCACAAACCTTTGATCTTCATGTCTCGGTCCATTACTAAGTTTCAGTTTAGTGACAGGAGGTAAAGGAACAACAGAACCACTGGGTCTGGTGGTCATCTCAGATTGCTCTGCAAGAATGGTGTGGTGCTAGGGAAAGATCTCACACTTAGTCTGGAAGCTTTGTTTTCTGGCAGTGCTGTCTCCTCACTAAGTGAAACTCAGTTTAAGACAGACCAATGGACATCTTTCTTTCAACAAACATCCCAAACAAAGGTTTTTTTTTTTTTTTTTTTTTTTTTTTTTTTAAATGTATCACTGATGTAACTCAGTGTCAAACAGACTTAGAGCTTTGCTAAGCTGGATATTACTAAGCCAGCTGTTCTGGCAACAGCTCCAAAAATAATTTTCCAAAACTCCTATTCTACTCTGCAGCACTCACCTGAAGGTTGTCTTAGGTATCAAGAACCTACCCTTAAACTCCCTAACAACCATTTTTCCAAAGGAAAAAAAAAATGCTATTCTACAAAATCTCTAATCTCCTCCAAAGGAAGATCAGAAAGGTAGTATCTGTATATTTATCACAAACAGCTGCTAAATTCATCACTCAAGTTCACTTGTGATGTATTATTTAATAATATCTAGAAAATACATTGCAAGTGCAGGGTCTTTTCCTTGCCAGTTGATTTTAATGTTATTGATTATTCTCTAAACCACTTATTGTGATTTTGCTCTGAAGCATTTAGCCTTTGGGCAAAGGTTCCCAAAGCAGCTTCTCAATTTATAGCCACAATTTTTGCTTAAGCAGTTCATAGCCTGAACAAAGCTGGCCTTTCGTCTACACCAGTAAGGACAATTTTTACATGCAAAAAAATATCCCAGGAACCTAAGTGCTTTTAGAAATTGGTCCTTACTTAGAAATGCCTAAGTATATGGAACGTTTGTTTATCCATTCTCCTTGATGTTGGCAACAGCTTTGTTGTCAATTCACCTTAGCTACATGGAGATATGATGGAGGCTCCTTTGTCAGCAGCAGATTCCCTATCCCTGGAACCATTAGCAAGTTACTTAATGGCTTATATTTCCCCTTTTATTTACTAACAAGCTACTGAATTTTCTATTACTAATATTCACCTTTGGAGGAACACACAGAGCATCCTTTTGTCCTAACCATAACTCGTTTCTCTTGGCAGCCAATGCTTTTGGCAAGTTACCTTAGAGTAGCAAAGCTGTTTTCATCACAGGGCCTAGTAGCAGAGCAAATTAGTACCTTTGAAGGTCTAGTAGGTCAAAAAACACATATCAAAGCCAGGGAAGCATTACACAATGCATCTAGAGTGTGGACTTGCCTGTCTAGAAGACTGCTGAGTGACTGGTTTTAAGCAAGCAACTCCCATTTCCCCTTCCCACATCTCTATTGCTTTCTCAGCTTTTACTCTATTCCTAGCCCTTTCTTTAAGGTTGTTCTGAAGAATTTTAGCATTCTAAGTGCTGAACAAATAAGAATTTTAAGCTCAAAATTGTTTCTAGATTATATTCCATCTGATAGATCTTTGACTTGAGTGCCTCTGCTTGCTTCCCATATAGAAGCAAGGAGACATCCTCACATCACAAGGCTGGAAGGACATCCCAGAACAGCAAAGCTCTTTGCACTGAAGTCCATCTAAAGTATTTTGGTGATCTGCACCCCAACAGTACATCACAGCAGACCCAGGCATCCCCAAGTTGCACCAACACCTCAGGGAGCACTGGTGTTAGTAAACACCCTCCCTCTTGGCTGCTTTTTGCCTTGTCTCAAGCTCTCTGCTTCTCCTTCCTTGCTCTTGGCTGGAGGTTTGGCAGTCAGCCCAAGCTTGGGCTGCAGTTTGCTGACTGCTGCCCTGGGAAGTCCCCTGGTTGCTGCTTCGTAGCAGCAAACAGTTGCACCCGTTCATGGCCACCTACCTCTGCAGCCGCCTGCTCCATCAGCACTATCCGCAGCACTATCTGCCTTCCCAGCTATCTCTGGCTGAGATAGGTGAGCTAAATGCACAATTTTAGGCCTATATTTTTCTTCCTGCTTGTGAGGGTCATTCCACATAGAGCGGCACATCCATGTATACTAACCTCTGTGATCAGGATGCCACATGTGCACCAGCATAGACCACCTTGGAGCCAGGGCTGTAGGAAGGTGAGTGAAGGAAACCAGCCAGCAGCAGCTAGTGAAGAAGGTGGATCCAGCACCCTGACCTCTCCCAGCTACAGCCTATTTCAGCACCAGCCTAACAAGTAATTCCAAATTCTCCATTCAAACATCATTCTTGTTCTTTACCTTCATCTGATACTCAGTGATGAGTACCAGAGTCAACAAGCTTCATTCATGACCCACAGATGGTAAAATTTTCAGGGAAAAAGGCACTCCCAAATCAAACAGAGCTGTCATAACCTAACTCAGGTAGGTAAAATCACCACTGCACAACCTGTGATTTGACACATGGTTAAGGAATATCTTTGCTAGACTGCACCTTAAAGATGTGTGATATGCCCTCCTAGCATCCTCACCCAACTGAGCATAAAGCCTCATGGCTCATCTGTTTTGACTAGGCAGACAAGCTTCAAGGCCAGTCTTGATGCAACATTCTTATCAATATCTTGCCATACCATCTTTCTTTCCCCTCACCCTGAGCAGTGTGTCCTTCCCACCCTGCCCGTGCAGCATTTGGGGTCTGTTGTTAGCATAGGCACCTTGGGCATCCTCCGTCCTGCCTGCTCAGCAAGTGACTTCTGGGAGCAGCGACCACTAGAGTGAAGGAGCCAGGAGTTACTGCTGGTCCACAGACAAGTAGCTGCAAGATGAGGCCAATGTCTTCACCTGTCTTCCCATTGGTTTAAACATGTGCATACCTTGGAAAACTGAACAACTGTTAATTGTAAAACACGGACAAAAGGGATAATCAAGAGCCAGGAATTAAAGATGGCCCTGAAAAGCTTAAGGGCTTTAGGAGAGCCCTGTTACACTCAGTCATTGAAATCCACAGCTTTCTGGGAGTTCACCGCTTGCACCAAGGAGCATGCCTTGACCGCATGCACGGGCAGCCTGGCACTTGAAAACTCCATGGAAACCAGCTCCCAGCAGAGAGGCTCAGCAATACTTTCCATGGGCTCTGCTTAGCCACATTTCTAGCATCTGCCACTGTCAAGTGTATTGCACGGTCTGCAAGGTGTCCTGCAGGGCTGAACAAGGGCCTGAGGCCACCTCCACCACCCATGTCCCACAGGATCTGCTAACAGGAAACCTCTCCAGGATCAAGACCCATAAGAGTAATCTTGGCCTCCTTCTTGGAGGACTGAGCTATATTCTCCCAAGAACAACTTGTCTTGACATTTTATGCCCTGACTCCCCCAGGATTTTTTCCAGACCTGTAGAACAGGATGAAAAGCATCCCAAACATTTCAGAAGGCCAAAAAAGATCTTTAAAGTGAATGAGTATCTACAGAGTTCTTGGATCTTGAGACTTCTTGCTTCATAAGAACCAGCTCACCCATCATTTCAAAATGATTCACTCCCAGCTCCTGAACACAACTCCCATTTCTGCTAATCTAGCAGCTATTGTCTTTCATCCAGCCTTCACAGAGATAAAAAAGCAAAACTAGAATGGTTCTAAGATAATAATCTGGAACCTTTTAAAATCTCCAGAGCACCCTGTGAAGCGGCATGACTATTACACTTCTGCTGAACTTGGAGGCACAGGAATGAAAGGGCAAGGAGGTCACTTGGGGAGGCTACTTGACAGATTTCTGGTCTCATATAAGGCCTTCAGTCAGCTCTGATTCAGCTGGTACATCCATGGGCACGGAGTGGTGCCTCACCACAGTGGCACTTCCAGTTTGGGGCAGCACAGCCTGTTCAGCAGGGCACTGAGCAAACTCAGCATTTCTTCCTGGGGTGAGTGACCTGTTGAGCACGATAGGTGTTTCTGGAGCTAGCACTGATCCCCTTCCATAGCACCACAGGGCACAGACTTCTCGTAACAGCTCCCCTGGCTTTTCCTAGTGCTACGAGGCCAAAACCACCAGCCTGGATGATGGGAAAGAGCCCCACAACAATAAATCTTTGCCAGCTAAATTGCAATGTGTTCATCGCCTTCGTACCAGACTGCCTGTGCCTGAAACAGCAGCTGCCCTGGGAAGCCACCCAGAAATCAGGGCAATCCAGACAGTTTATTACATTTGCATACCTATGTACAGCGCAGGACATGGCTTGAATCACAGGTCAATGGGAGCTGCAGGGATTCTCTACTTCTGGGGAAAATATATTCAGGCTAAAAGCAACTTCAAAAACACATGTTTAACCTGAATCCTTATCTTTTATCCCTTTAAATATCCAAGCAGCCACTTTTGCAAGCCTGAAGCCTGGACTCCAACTACATTTATTTCCCTCTTTCATCCCAGCTGCAGCTCCTCAGAATTTATCTCTATGGTTAACTTCCCCTTTCATAATATTAGCACAGTTGAAGCACTTGCTTTCCTGTTGCAGGCAGTGATTATATAGCAAATTAACCACAAGCTGTTCAGTCCAAGTCCAGCAGTTGGAAAGATGCTCCTCTGAGTAATGGTTTGTGTAGTTGATGCTTTCATCTGTAATTTGCATGTGTAATAAATGCAGAAATAAAAAATGGGTCTGTATTTAAAAAAAAAGGCTGGAATGAGACTAGGGGGGCATGCAGGCAAGCTGACAGAGGGGAAGAGACCTCCAAGGGCTACATGCCAGAGCACTGCATCATTTCCTATGCAGGGAGGAGCGATCCACACACTTCTGCATGTGTTGGTAACAGCACACAAATCATGGGCCTCCTGCCCAGCCTGATTTTACACAAGCAGAAGAGACTTGAAAAAAAAATACAGCAAAAGTCCTTATTTGGTTTGTGCTAGTAAATAGATTTCAGCTCTTTCCACCAGCAGGGACATAGGGCTGTGTACATGTACTTACACCACTCAGTGGTATCATGGACTCGTGACGGTGCCCATTGCCTCCTGAAGCCCTGCTGGGACATGTCCCTGCTGTCAGTGGTGGGATACTGGGCTGTCTTATCTGGGCTGGAGGAAGCTGCTCATCTCAGGAGATCAGCAAGGCCAGGACACCCAAGGTGCAAGTGACTTCTGCCTTGGCAGGAAACCCTCCAGCACAGAGAGCATGAAGTCAGGGGCTGACTTGTATTTTTGTTTTGATATATAGCTAAAATAGTGGGAAAAACAAGATAAAAAAATAGCTGAACACCCATCCCTCAAGTACCTCCACCTTACCTACCTGCATTTATCATGTGAGATGCAGGACATGGCCATCACATTTTATTTACCTCCAGGTATTGTTATGAAGTCACTCTTAGGTGACAAAAATTTAATTCAGAGGCCTCTTTCAGCAGATGTTCCCCTTTATCCTGCTTGGGAAATCTCAAGTTTTGGGACAGGGACTTGTGGACTCTCAGCTAAAGAACAGACCTCAGACTGCAGCCTCCCCACAGGTTGTTTACTCCTTGCATGCCTTGGCCTTTGCCATCAGCTTTGCCAGTGCACATGGCCCTGGGGCACATTTTGTGGGATCCCTCCCACAGCTTGGAACAAGTGGATGTGGCTCTGCTCACTCAGCCGAGGCAGCACACGGGAGGTGGCTTTGCCTCTCAGCAAGGATAACACAGCAGAGGAAACAAGGCTGCCTTTGACTCTTGTTCCACAGAACGACCCAAGTCCTGGTTTAATTAAATAAGCAGGGAAGGACAGGAGAGCCAGTTTCTTAATGAAACTTGGTAACACAATTACTTGCTACAATTAGGAACCGATGGAAAGGCTCCTTTCCAACACTTTTGAGGAGCCCAGCATTTTAAAGTTGATTTATCTGATGCTATGGACTGACTTAAGTTTTGTTCTGTGTAACAGCAAGCATATTTTTCAGGACTAAACAAAGGAGATTACTTATGAATCAACACTTATTTATACTTCATATGTTAAGAGCTACTAAAAATATATTAAGCTTCATAAATGGGCAGCTCCAGACAGGCCACATTGCACAGGATCAGGCCCCCAGGTCATCTTTTCCTGCCATACTCACACACTGTCCATACTGGTCTTTCTGACCCAGATCAAATTGCTTCAAGAGGGCTGAGCTCTGGAGCAGTAAGATCTGTGTTGAGTTACCATAAGTTCAGACCCAAACTGTCTTCTTGTGCCATCCCTCTCCTAGTCATTAATATCTTGGCCTGCTTTCCACATCTGAATCTAGGGGCTGATTTAAGAAAAAAATCCTCTTCTTAGTGATGCAGAAATGCAGCCACCACTTGATACGTTCTGCTTGCAGCCAGCTGTCACAGAGCCCACAACAGGAATATACCCAGAGAGGGGCTGAGCTGAGATGCAAACCGGCTGCAGGGCACCCGAGCAGGTCAGAAGTTAAAGCAGGCAGAAGCCACAGCCCCTTGCAGAGGAAAACAGCAGCTCTTCATCATGACACCACCCTCAGTGGTTTTATACTTCATTTTCTACCTAAGTATCAGGGCAGAGTACTGCTCCTTCATGCTCTGCGCATGCATCCTGGAGGCCAGGACTGTGGTATCATGCATGGGCAGCAGCACCTAGCACCAGGGAGCCTCTACATCAGGCCACAAGCAGCTGCAGGGTACCTGTGTTGGGGACAGAAGGGACACAAGAAAAACACTGTCCTATGAGGCTGCCAGGGCCACCCCCTCTAAGAATAAAGAGAAGAGGAAGATGAACAGTAAAGGCAAGGGAGGGAAGTTACACACTGCACAGAGGGGAGTGAGGGGGAAAAAAAAGATTGAATCTTCCTGGAGACCAGTGAGATTCTATAAACATAATCAAAATGTAATAGAAACTTTTTGGAAATGCTGTTAGAAGGAGAAAGCATCAATCTTCATGGAACTCCACTCAACAGGCTTTCTCCAGCTAATCAATCACGGTCAAGACATGGGCCGTCCCATCTGTCTGTGCAAGGGACCAGGAGGAGATTGCTAAGTGCCTGGGCTGGAGCTACCATCTCAGTACCAGGCAATTCGTCATGCAGGAAGGTGCGGGGGGAGACAGGGAGAGAAGGGAGAGGAGGGAAAATAATGCATAACACTAATAAAGCATCCCCCCCCCGCCTTTATTCCCAAGCAATTTTTAGTAAAGGAGCCCAGTCCAGAAGGCTTGCGAGTGGGGAGGGTGGGAAGAAGGGATATGCACATGGGAGGAATCTGGGTACAAGATGCACTCCACTAACCACGGACAATAGCTGTCATCTGGGTACTGCCTGCACTGGCCCCCTCGCATCTGCACAGGGAAGTGTTTGCATCCCTCTGCTCCCAGGAGGATGCAGAAAAGGATGGCAGAGTCAGGAAATGGCAAGGGGAGAGCAAGGTAATCTCACCAGCTAACACTGGATGTGGTAGGGGCAAGCAACACTGCAAACAGCACTGCAGCACTGTTTAGACTGCTCCATTTGTGCAGAAGTTAAAATTCCTCTTTTTCCCCCTAAATGCTTCTGTAACTATTTTGGGGGGCCTGGACAGTAGGCAAAGTGTGGGCTGCAGGAGGCATAAACTGCATGCTGTCAGCACCCAGGTCCCACTTTGCCATCCAAGACAGCAGGGAGAGGGTTTGCAGCCTTGCTCTGCTGGCCCACAAATCCCTCCTGGCTTTAAAACCTCCCTTCTCTTCCAAATCCACTCCATGCTAGAGACCCTTCCTCTCTCCACCTCCTCTATCAGCCCTCTCACTGATCATGCCCCAGTCTTCCTAGTGCCTCTCTAGAAGACCATAGCAGCACAGGAATTCCAGCACACAACTTACAGCCACATGCACAAACTCACATTTGCTTAAAAGGTACTATTTTCTTTACTAAATATGTCCAGCAATGATGCAACACAGCAAGACTTCCTTTCCATCCACCCTTCACCTTTCAAATCATGGAGATTTTTCTCCTCCCAAGGATTTTTTTTAAAACAAGAAGTCTGACTGCATCCTTTGTGCCAACCCCGGTTACCACACGTACATTCACAGCTCCAGGTTGCACAAGTGCAGTGCAACTCCTGACATCATAACACACAGATTTACGCTTTATATGCTTTTGTTGGCCTAAAGTTAGTCTTGTGAATTGCTCAGGTGAAATTCAAGGAGTGACAGCAAACAGGCAAGAGGTTTGTTCTTCCAGGTTGTTCTGAGACCTATGAGGATTCAGTGGCTTCCAGTAAGTGTCTAAATTCATCCCTTTCTTTCCAGATAAAAATAGACTCCACTTAAAAATGCAGTGACACAGGATTTTAGCCTCTACTACAAGTGTAAATATAGCTACAAATTAAGCAGAAATATCCAGTAAATAATACTGACATCTCTAAAGGTGAAGTTATTCTAAGTTTAACTCCAAACTGACCATATACAGATGTGCATAACCACTATCTTCTACAAGAAGTCAGCACAAAGCTTCACTCAAGATTGACACATCAACAGAAAGCTTATGAACATTTCAAAAGCATTGTTTAAAACATATCAATCCATCAACTCAGAAATTCAGAAAGTTCACACCTTAAGAGTATATATAGAAGAGGTGGCTATAAGCATCTAGAGCCTCCACACTGATTTCATACTGCGCTTGCAACCCTAGCTAGTAGCCCACAATGCCTTTTTAGTCAGGCTTCAAGGCACAGCAGAACAAAATCCAAAATAGAGATGTTACCAGTCCATGAAAGATAACTCTAACTGAATGAAGCCACTGCTCCTAGATCATAGTTTTCTCCAGCCTTGCAATAAAAGCTACTACCTAATACCTGCTACCTAATACCTGCTACTAACAGCACCTGCAAAATCACAAGGAAGGGACCATTCCTACAGCAGAGCTCTACACTCTCCTGCAGCTCCAGGCCCAACTCAGGAGTGCACAAGCATAAATGCTTTTTTTCTTTGATTCCCCAAAATCTTAGAAGCTCTCTCCAGGAAAGGAAGAGGTTTGCAGATATGACTAGAGCTCTTTCAAACCTCCTTACCTTTCCTTCTTTCATCTCATCATGGGTAACAAGAACTCAGACCATCACACAGAAGAGATGAGACATTGCAGCTAACAACAGTGAGAACCACCACCCGCACTTGGGAGCAAGCACGTCCCAAACCCAGCACCTCTCCTGGAGGGCCATCCTTCTTCCTGCTCCTCTGCACAGGGGACTAAACACTAACGCACCGTAAGCTCCTTATGTACCACACCACTGGCCAGGGCAGGGAGGAGCAAGGAGAGCAGCCCTGGGGAATGAGGGGCTGACTGGAAACAGCCATGGAGATGCCGATTTCCAAAGCTGCTCTCAGTATCACAGGTGACCACAATATCCCCCCTATAGCCCAAGGACAGGATTCAACCTGGCCGTTTCTTGCAATAAAACTCTTGCTTAGTTGCTGAACTGTTATTCCTCATCTACAACCTGTTTGCTCTGGTTGTAAGCAACCTTTGATGTAAGGTTTGTCATAATGATAATTGAGTTGTGGATTTCTATTAATAACACGGCTTTTCTACTTTACTTCCTGATTTGCTTTATTTTGAGGAGCAAATATAAGGGTTATCAGATCCATTATACACAACCTGATCATGACCTTCACAGGTTCTTCAAATTATTGTCTATTAATTCATCAAATTCCTCTAAGCTTTGGGGGGTTTTCAAAGGGCTTCATGAATTTAGGCTTTGTGGCGTGGGCTGGCCAAATCCTGCGGGTCGCCTGCAAGCTCAACCATTTGCCTTTTTAATCTGAACATGGGTAGACAAAGTGCAGACCCTGTTATGGTGCCAGGAGAGAATGCACCTAAATAATGTTATGGCTTAAAGAGCAAGGATGTGCTGTGTAAATTACCGTATAAACAGGCAAAATGTCATCCCTGGACTTGTAGTTTGTGAGTATTGGAGACTGAATTTCCAGGCAACACCTGACCTGGGTCCTGAAGGGATTTCTAGGGAGAAGGAGCAAGGGAGAGCTTTGCCCCCTGGTCCCGTCTGAGCCATCCCCCCACGCACAGATATCCCAGGTGCAGATCTGTCCTAGGTATCGAGGAAACGAAAGAGCCAACAAAACCCCCATCTCATTTGAGGTTTATTCTTCTAATGTGGAACTCTGATTTTACATGATTGCTAATAGAGAAAAAATACACAAAAAATTAATAAATGCTAACTCGTCTCTGGGGTTTTCCCTTTTTTGCTTGTTTATTTTTGTATTATAAATGACATTCATTTTCTGCAACTCACAATAAATTGGCGGATGAGGAAAAGAGTCCAAAAGATGAGCCATAATCCTCAAGGGGATGTACAAGCTGTTGTTCCAATCAAGATGTATCCTGACAAATCAAGTTGGTGAAACCCATTAATTAGCACTTTTGGAAACAGTTGCAAAGTTAATTATTCTTCTTTCAGATGAAAGAAAGCTAATTTCTGGCATTTGCTTTGACAGTGACATGCCGTAACATTTTTAGAGTTGACATCCCTCAAGATAAATGATGCTCTGAAGTGTTCATGCAAACATTTTGACTGGGAGCTACTGTGGCGAGGTGACGGCACTGGCACTTTTTACTGCAAATATTTTGCATCTGCCGGGATTTTGATCAAAGTTTGGAGGCAAAGAGAGAGGGAGGGGAAGCTTCTTTCCAAGGGAACTTTAGGGAGATTCTGGGTGATTCCTGCTTCTGATAGGAATAGAAAACATTGCACAGACTGTTGTTATAGCTAGAGAAACTCACTAGGGAATTTAAAACTTTCTAGCAACTCCAGGACTGCTCTAGGTCAGCTTTCATGACCTTGTTTTTTTCATTTCCATTTCCTGACTCTTGAAGTCAGGGCTCCACGGAAGATGAGTAAAGGAAGAATGCCTAAAACTGCAGCTGCGTGAGAGGGGAGCAGCCCAGCCATGAGAACGCGCTAAAAAGGAGATGCTATTGGGAGAGTCCCAAGGCAACAAGTGAGAGAGCTAATAACTTATCTAAGATAGTTGAAGACTTTTTAGTAGATTAAGGAAGACCTGACTGGTTTAGCTGTTTTCTGAAAAAGGACATTTTCTAGAGCAGAGAGGAGACAGCTCATACCAGGTGATGGAAGGGGCCAGACTAGGAACATGGGAAGTCCCACTGGCACTGATGGACACGGCCACAAATCTAGGAATAATCAGAATGCTTCAGCCGAGGATCCGAAGACAAATTCACCCTTGGTTTCTCTCCTAACACAGGGTCATGTAATGCATCCTCACACCCTCTTGCTGTCCTTGGTGGCCCTACACATGTGGATTCTCCTCCATGCTCACTTGTACCTGCCCCGATGCTCTCCCTAGCTCCCGCTTTCATGGTCACCACAGAATTTTCCAGTTTAATACAGTGTGTTTCATTATCACTAATACTGTTCTGAAGGGAAACTGTCCGTGCTATATTGAAGTAGAAGGAACCAAGACTTCAGAAGAATTGTCCTCTAATATCCCAGGCCTTAATAAATTAGCAGCCCAGTGTATTACTTAGGGGCCAGGTGACCACCTTAGGAACCTGTTGCTTGTTTGATTAAATCCTCCAGAAATAATAGTTGCAGGCAGGTACATGAAGAAAGGAAATTGGTGGTATAAAAAGTATTTCATTTGCTTTTCAATCAGTAGGTGGGGAGAAAAATTGGACAGCGAAGGTGATCTAAAGGACTAGCTCGTTGGTATGCGATTCACACATGGCGAGGCAATCAAGAATGTGGAAACACCGGGTTCAGAGAGCTCGATCCAACGTGGGAGGGAAACAACACCTTTTCCATCAGGAGAGCCAAAAAAATGACATGTGCTAGCATGCTCTGCAGACAGGCTTGCTGCCCTGAGACGGTTCAGTAAGGACGAGACACCGAAAATTATAACAAAATGAAATCTAATTGCTTCAAGCAGTTCTCCGCTTTGCAAAGAGCAGGGAGGTGGCAGTCCTGAGCCGAGAGACTTGCCTTGCTGGCAGAGCACTGCCTTCCTTTTTGCATATTCCTCGGTCGTACATAATACTTATTGCTTCACAAATTGCAGGGATTATTTTCTCTTAACTGCTAATGGTTTTAGAGACTGTAATTGGGGGTAGTGCTTGTAATTTAGTGCCAGAGAGGAAGGTACCTTTACAGTAGACTAACTTTTTCTCCCTGTGTATGTATGTGTGCACATAGTTACAGTGGGAATATGGGGAAAGAGCAAGCTCATTTACCAGTTCTCCACTTTTCTGTTTGTTTGGAAGGTTTCAGAGGACAGCTTGTTATGTAGCTTTTGGAACATTTATTAATGTAAAATTTTTTTTCTTACCAGTCTATCAACCATATTTCATCTCCTTTTATACAGTTTGTGGTAATATCTCTGGTTTACTTAACAATTGTAGCATGAAAAAATTCACTTATTTAGCAAAACAAAATCAAGGATCAAAACAATTTACTTATCATTACATATGCTATGTTAAATTATAACCTAAAATAATTACTTTTAAGTCCACTGTCTGATAATCTGCCCCATTTATTTAAATGTAATTTTCATCAAGATACTTATCAGCCTTGGCTTAACGTGTTGGTGTTTGATTTATTTAGCAATGCATATATTTATTTACATTTCAGCATCCAAGTGAGTTGTTCTTCTGAGATCGCAGTCAAAGGTTAAACAGCTTGATCCATCCTGGGGCAGCACAAAAAGTGGAATAAACAAGCATGGAGAAACACATACCATGAGAAAACAGGGTTAACACTAGATTTACAGCCACAACAGGCATCGCTCATTCAGCATTGCAAAACCAGCCTGTACAGTAACACGGTGGTTGTATCCCCTGATAGCAAATCATTTACTGTAATTCTTGCAGTGTGACGAAAAAAAAAAGAGCTCAGAAAGCACGTATGAAATGCAAGGGGAAATCTGAAGGCCAGTAAGAAATGGAGGAGCCCAGAAATTAGGACATTCGGCAATGGGGGGGAGCCCCTCCAAGCCCTTGGCCACCAATTGCCAGCAAGCAGGGCCACGGTGCCTGGGAAGGTGCCCACCACCCCAGGCACCACCGTTATCATTTCTTCTGCCCCAAACACCTCCGTTGTCCAGTGAGCAGGATCTGCATGTGTACACACAAGGATGTGCTTCCCAGCCTTGGCTGGGCTGGCTTCTCTTAAATGTCCATCCCCTGGAGGCAGGTGATTGCACATGAACATCTGCTGGGGTGAGCCAAAAAGCAACAAGCATTTCTCCTCTCCTTGGGGCTGTAAAGCTCCAGAAATAACGGAAGGTTCTGGTCTGGGGTTGCTGGAGGTGGACACAGGCCCCCATGCCATGCTGATGTCCCATGCTGGACACGAAGCTCACGTGGGTCTGTACCTACATGGGGCACAGACGCCCCATGGGGCGCCGTGGGGCACGTCGCAGGGGAGACAAACCAGGCGCTAAGGGACAAATCAGCTGAATGGCTTCAAGCCAGGCCAAGCAGCAGCACCGCTGTCCCCGGAGCTCAGCTGGGTGACAAGTTGCCCCCTGGTCCTGCAGCTTTTGGCTGCAATGAGAGGGGTGGGAAGGTGGATGGGTGCTCCCCAACACAGGAGCAGGGACTGAAGCAGTAATTAAGCTATTAGCTATCTTATAGAATATTATTAGCTAATTTATAGAATATGTATCCTTATAACTCTCTAATGTACTGGCTTCTTAATTAACAGAGAAAAAGAGATTGTGTAACTTATTAATACAGATGGCTACTTATTTCTATTTGAATACTTGAAGTCATGTCCCACTCCCGATCAGGATCCACTGTTGGATCACAGGTGAAACGCAGACAGAACAAAGTCTGTCATATTGATGGGCTACATGCAGAAGTCAATGCTACGGAGCGACTTTTTGTTTGTCAAATGAGCTTATTGCAATGTGTTGTGACAGTCACCAAGCAGCAGGGAGTGGGTTCAACAACTGTGTGTGGGGCAGCCATGTGGGCTCGTGGTTCTGAGCTGCCACCACCTGCATCACTACCCTGGGCCTGGATGCTCAGACAGTTGTGCGAGTCTCAGCAGTGTTGAAGGGAAAAAAAGGCGGGGGGAAATAAAGCCTGAATGCCCAAAATGATGCCCAAGAAACCCGGAGGTTAGGAGGCAGTCACAGGCATGGGGTGATGCTGGCCTGGGAATGCAATCAAGGTGCCAGTGTGGGTTAGCTGCATCAACCAGAATGGAAGTATGGAGGGGCAAATTAGGAATAATCTCACCAGTGTTAATTGGAAATGAGTGTTGGGCCAAATCAGACTTGGCCTGCTGAGTGACAGAGGCTTCTCCCTTTCACTTCTTGGGTAAAAGTTCATTTTGCATTACATTGCAAAGCTCCCTTTGCAAGAGAAAAAGGCCTCCCGTATTTTCTTGAAGGGACTCAGAGATAAAAACTGATCACATTTCGCAGTAATTGGACCTTCATATCTATAATTGCATTGATTTCTCCTAAGTTTCAGGCATCGACTCTGAAGAGTGAGAGAGCATTGCAGCAGGAGGCAGCTGCCAAGAATCCTGCTGCATTTGGGAGGTGTCAGGCTGGGAGCCTCACTGTAGTTTGGTAACTGGCATTGCAAATTGCTTTATGAACAGTTTAATGCATTTAAGAGGGTAATAATTTCAGATTCTACCATACAATTTGTTGCAGTGGTGCAGAAGCGTATCTAAAAACTTCCAGGGTGAAGGGAGGCAGGAGGAGGAGGGCAGAGAAGAAAGAAAAGCTACGGGAAGGAGCGATTGCAGGGGGAGAGCTGGAATATCTAATTGTTTTAATCATGCTTGATATTACACTATGAAATTATAATTAACTTAAGAAGTCAGTCAAAAAGAGTTAATAACTGCGGCTCACTGTGGCTAATTGAAAGCAGTAGACGGAGGGGAAAAGAGACCCATGCGACAAAGCTGCTCGGCCAGGCTCTGCTGATAGAACTTGGTAAGTGAAATGTTGAGTGGGGTGCAAGGGCCCTCCAGAAGCTGAGAGGGTCAGCAGAAGCAAGGACCAACGTGCAAATAAACGACTTTGCAAAGCACTTTCCAAAAGATGTGCATCAGCAATCCTCCCTGGGAGTGTGTGGGGGAAACTGAGGCACAGAGACACAAAATGGTTTGAAAAATGTCAGCAGATGAAGAGGTAACACCCAACTTTTCCATAAGGCTGCGCTTGTGTGTTTTCTGAATTGGAGCATCCAGAGATTTCTTAGCTGTCAGAATTATCTGTTCTTAAATATGCAACTCCTGTTCATCTGAGGGCAAATCTTTCCTAGTCACCTTGTTCCAGTCAGAAGGAAGGAAACCCTTAAAATGAGAGTACATTTATGGGTGAATCCTGGTTTTCTCCACCTGTGTTGTTTTATTAATATCTCTGAGGTTATATATGTATGTAGGAGTCGAATCAGAGCTGTGCGAGCTTCATTTCATGTGTGCTGTACCCATACGGGCATGCCAAGGGTTAACGAGCACACAAACTTGGATAACGAGAGCATCTTGATGGTACTAATATCCCAAAATATTTATATGGATGGGCATAATGTTGAATCCTCCTGGAGGCCAACAGCAATAAGGACGCTGTAACTAGGTATGAGGGCTCTAGCAGAAGTATTTGTCACACAGAAAGCACAGCCAGAAAAGCTGTGTGCATCAGATATTGGTGTCACCAATTGCTGTGACACCAATAGAGCAGGAGCATATAAATCTGCAGTCTAGAGAATATATTGGGAGTGCTGGGCAATGGCTAGATATCAACATGGACAGAAAACACAAGAAGAAAATAGAGCAGAGTGTGGGACTAGACCTGAAATCTCCTAAGAGGAAATCTATGTCACTCAAGAGCTTGGGGGTTTCCAGGGCAGGTGGAAGCCCAGGGATGGGATAAGATGTGGGGAGAACAGGTCCATCCTTACAGAGAGACTGGCCAGGCCCAGGCCAGGGTAGCACAACTAGGGACAGCTCTGCCCGGTGCTGGTGACCCTGTTCCTTACAGCAAAGGTACAGGGAGGAGAAGAGGGGATTATGGCCATTAAATGAGAAAATATAGACAAGAGCATGACATTTTGAATGAACTATCAGGCCAGTTGTCCTTTTATTGGCCTTTGTTGCTCCTCATGGAGACGTGCAGTGGTTTGGCAGCAGTACAGTGCCTGACCAGCCCAGGCCGGGCTGTCTGTGCTTCCAGAGCAGAGCTAAGGCTCCTGATCACATTCCCTACATTAGTCCCAAATTCAAGAATAGACCATTTGGGTTCAGGGTTTCTCTGGTCCAATGCCTATTCATGCCTCTGTGACTGGTGTAGCTGCCCTGGCGGACTCAGTGGCCATCAAAAGTTCCACAGGAACTTAAGGAATAATTTTTTGACAGTGAGGGTGACAGAGCACTGGAATGGGCTGCCCAGAGAGGTTGTGGAGTCTCCTTCCCTGGAGATCTTCAAGACCCGTTTGGATGCTGCCCTGTGCCAGGTGCTCTAGGTGGCCCTGCGGGTGCAGGAGGTGGGACTAGATGACCTCTAGAGGTCCCTTCCAACCTTAGGCATTCTGTGATTCTGTGATTCTATGATCACTACTGAGGTACATTGCAGGACAGGAGGTACCGTTTGGCACCGTTTGCTCCTCTGCCCTCTCCTGTGGTACTGTGAGGGACGCAGTTCAGGATGGCATTAGAGCCAGGCAGGCTTTGCCTCACCGTCACGTTTCCATCATGCTGTGGCCTTGTTGCCCTACAGCAGTTGAAGGGGTGCTAGGTAGTGTTGTTTTGTGCTTTAGATTAATTATTACCCTTGGAAAACATGACAAAATACAACTAATCTAGTAACTTAGAACTTTGCACACAACTGGAAACACCTTTAGAAGATATCTACCTATCCATCTCATGTCTCCAAATGGGGCTTCTTTGGACCAAAATGAAGTAAAAAGTTCTACAGACATTAAAGAGTTTCCTCCCCACCCCACTGTTTTGATCTTATTCCCTGTCCATTTTCCTCTGACAACTCGGCCCCAGGAACAGGCCGGAGTGAGGAGAGGAGTGGAAGTGCTCTTTGACTAAGTGGGCATTAAATATTGGCTAACAACCGGGAGACACTGCGTGCCTGGAGACTGGGGGAAGGTTGAGAAGAAAGGGAGAAGAGCTTTTCAATATGAGCATTCATGTAGTTTTGACAGGAGCCATTTATCATGGCCACGGAAGGCGGCCCTGCCGCGGCTGCTGAAAGCCACCCGGGTTAAAGTTTTACCTGCCCCCGTGAGAGGCGGCCTGCGGCAGCGGGGCCGCCCGTGCGGCCTTTCAGGCGCCGGCGGCAGGAAGGGCTGGGGCTCCCCAGCAGCTTGTGCCCATCTGTTCTGGATGGAGAGAAACCCTGACAAGGAAGGGGGAGGGAGGTGGTGAGAGAGCCCTGGGCTTTCCGGCCGCTGGGAACATGCCGGGCAGCCTGTGGGAATCTGGTGGGACCCCCAGGAGATGCTGCAAGGGAGTGTTGAGGATTTGGTCACCCCTTGTTGTCTCCCCAGTTCTGTAAATGGTGGAGCAGTTCCATGGGTGGACTGAGGGTGACGGACACTTTGGGATGTGTGTGGTGTGGGGACAGGGGTGAATAAGACTGCAGAGTTGGGTTACAGGGGACATGTCCTGGTGTGCAGAAATGCCCTCTGTGCAAGAGGTCCTGCCAGCATCCCTAGAAACCATCCAAAAGGAGCAGCATTATGCTCAGGGGAAAGCAGAAAAACATTCCCAACATTCCCAACTGTACTCAGATGGGATACTCCTTTGCCCTGGGATTTGTCATGGGAACGGTGCGGGGTCTGCATTAGCCCACAGCAGTGGCAGCAGGCTCCAGTGCAGGCAGGTACTGCCGCAGCTTTTTGCTACACTTGCAAACAGATTGAAAGTTTCCTGACAGAAACATTTTCCACTGAAAACGGTGATTTGCCTAAGTCAAGGCACTGCACTGCATAGAATGGAATTTGTTGAAATTTTCAATAGAATGACCAAAAACTTCCACTCTCGCTTTATTTTCTGACAATGAGATGACATTTAGCTACATTGTATTGTATTTTCAAAATTTTACTTATTGAAATGGCTATATTTTACAGTGAACAAAAGAAGCCAGACTGTATCAAAAGTTTTAATCCTTATCAAAATGATTTTTTTGGTCTCCAATAACTTCAAGCTTTTTTTTTTTTTTTTTCATTTTACTGCCCTTTCTTCACCCCCGCAATGAGAATAAGATGTCATGTTGGCATCTCAAGCGCTCTGATTTCTGCCTGACCACATTAAACTTCTTGCCTGCCTCTTCTCCCTGGCTGTGTTTCAGCGAGACACATTAGCACCTGCCCATGCTCAGGCATGAGACAGCAGTGGGACAATTCCTGTTGTCAGAGAAAGGAATGCACAGAAATATTTCGCACATTGCATATAAAAAATCCAGTAGTGCTGTTTCACCAGAAATAACTGCAGCCAACTTCCATTTGACAGCTACCCACTCCCTTGACCATGACACGGTACTTTGAGTAAGCAGGGGCACGGAGTCACTCACCAAAGAGCTGATCTCACCTAACTTTAACCATCTCATATGTAAGCTTCATACTTAAGCCAATAATCCAAATTCTCTCTAGAGGCAAGAGAGAGAAAGAGGGAGGTGCTACTGCAGGAGACACGTTGTCCCCCTCTTAAGTGACATGTCTAAGGCACTCTGCTCCATTCTTCGTCCACGCAGGGACTCTGCATAGGAGATTTAGCTAATTTTTAGACTACTTAGGTTAGCTGAGGGTCAGATTTATCTCATCTCTTACTTGCTGTGTGTTTAACTCCAAAAGCTCTGGGATTTCTCATCACATTGAAACAACTCACAGAAATACAAGTTGTTCGAAAGACTATTCAGAAAGCCCTCATGCCAGAGACGACGACTGCATTATAGTCAAAGCAGAAGGGGCATTAAGGGTACGGGTATTCCCACCAGGGTTTTCATGTCATTAATTTGTGATCTTCTGACTCTGAAATAACATTTTCCCCCTCACATTTCTTATTTCATTATCCCCAGTTCAATACACATCAGTGCAGTATGAGGCAAACTAGTTAGATATATTAGGAATTATTTAAATTAGAGAGAGATGTATGGGTAGTTAAATGCTCAGTCTTCTATTCTACCCTAATTACATATCAAATTACACTCAAATTATACCCAAATATGAGGTAGTCCTGAAATATGCAGGAGGTATTAGTGGGAGAAAGGTGAAACTAAGCAGGTGGTACAAGTAGATCTAATGCAATATGAAAACCTGGCAGCACTCTCATTTTCCATTGTGTCCTGTTATTACTAACATATACTTAAAACTTCTTTGCAAAGAAGGCTTCACGATGAATGACTGTCTTTCCCTATGGTAGCTTGTTCTCTGAACTTGGAGGAATCAGTTTATTTTTCCAATGCAAGAAAATTTTGCTCTTTATTTTAATATCCTTCTGATTTTCATTATTCTCTGCAAAAATAAGTGTGTTCCAGTAATAAAACAGGTTTGTCACACTGTCCAAAATGAGGGAGAGAGTGGGACAGATTGATGCCTCATGAAATGTAAAGAGTGTCTTTCTGTCTGCTTCCCATGTAGCAAATTTCAATTCCTAATTAGCCTGCAAAAAACAAAACAAACAAAACACACAAACAAAAATAAATAAACAAACAACAAACACGCAAACAAAAAACTCCACTGAAACTCCTGTCACTAAATGAATTTTACTTTATCATAATTTGTGGATTGCAAATGGACTGTTTATCTACTGCAAGTGTATGCTGTTCTTTGCAAAATTCAGAAAGCCCCATGGTTTTAACTGGAATTCTCCGAATTTTGTGGTGACTTGGTCAGTTCATTAGAATATTATCTTTTATCTCTAAGCTTGTTATTATCTCTAAACTTGTTCTTGATTCTCCTTCTGAATATCTAGAACGTTGAGATGATGATGGATAACAATTGCCAATGGGAAAGACCCTTTTCCAAGGCCCATTAAAATGCGCAGGAAGAATTTCCCCTGATGATGATGGATGAAACCTTAGTTGTGGCAGAACAAATATCTGGTAAAGTGGCATGCTTTGACTGTATGCTCTGCCTTGCTCTGTCACTGACACACTGTATAGGTTTTGCAGAGCTGTTTCTACAACCACACCTTGATTTACCTGGTTAAATACCAGCCATTTATGGGATCATTACCCTCTGTTTGGAGAAATCATTCATTTCATGAACCTGATGCTGCATATCCGTCCCAAGCAGAATAGTCCTGGCTTGCATCAGCACACGGGGGACCTGCAGGATCTTGTTATTGCTTGTGGTAGCTAGCCGTCCAGCAGTTAATAGTAGTCCCAACCACCAGAATGGCCTCCTGCCCACAAATCATTGGGAAAAGACACTGGGAAAGGCCGTACATCACTGAAATACAGTGTTGCACAGCAACCAAACCAACCACTGCAGCTGATAGCCGCATGTCTGGCTCTTCAGGCTGTGCTGAGACACCCGCGTATTCCTCAGCTGCAGAGATGTTACTGGCATCAGCTTTGGAAAAAGTGACAGATGGTCCCTGAAATGAGGTATCTATCCATCAGAAAGAAGTAGCAAACTTCACAGTTGTGGGAAGCATCATCTTTCTGTTTCTTCTTTAAGAGGAGAAACCTCCCCAGCATTGAAATCAAAGCCCAGACAAAACTCCAAACCCGTCAGCAAGGTCATTACGGTCTTGGAGAACCTTGGGATCTGCCATCCACATTGTTCTGCTATTAACAGTATTGCTGTGGCAGAGCAGGGTGCCAGCAAGCCCACAAGCAAGAGCAGCAGGTTCCCACCTCACACCTGGGGTCCCTCCTCATCAGCTGCTGCTGGTGAGAAATATGAAAATAAATTCTGAGTAGAGGAGATGGCCCACACCTTACCACTGCCTCTGTTGACAGCACCAGTGGGAAGTGGAGAGTGCCTTGTATCACTTTGCTTTTCATAGGCAGAAGAGGAGACCGTGGCTAAGGCCATGACAACACAGATCTTAAAAAACTGTCCTAAGACATGAGTACTCTGCTCCCACCCTGAGAACAACCAAAAAGACATCGTCTTCTGTGTGCTGACAGAGTCTGTGGATATTGGAGAAAGTGCAATTCAGTCTCGCGACTGGACGTTAAAAAGATGTTAAAAAGACCACAGTTATGTAAGTTTATTGAGAGACAAAGCAGTAGTCTTGAACACTGAAGTCTCTAATTTGTGAACAAAACACAGATGTACAGAAATACAACACAGAAAATACATAGGTCTGACTAGTCAGAGTCCCCAGCTTCTAAAAGTAGCAGAACTAGGTCATGTTTTACTCCAGTTGTGTTGTGTAGCATTTTAATTTGTTTATTTGGCGCATAATTCCTGGCTAGGCTAGAGCAGCTTGTGGCTTGACATTTGAAATTCAACCTCTAAGTGGCAATGACTGTTTTTGATTTGACACTTAGGTCATGTATTACATCTTTATTTTCTTATTGGACAGGCATGACTTCTAGAATTAGAGGTTTGCTTGGTTTACATAATACCATTTCTAAATTCAGCATTTGCCTCTCAAACTTTAGGACAGAAACTCTAGGTTTCTTTGTGTTTTTAGTTTACCCAGCACAGTCATAATCCAGCAGGGACTAATGTGTTTTACATGTTACACATTACATACCTGATAAAGCAGAAAGGGGGTATGACTGCAAATCAAAGCAAATTTGTTTAAAATATAGTTTTATAAGTTTTTATTTTCTAAAAGATTTTTTTTCTAGCCTCTGCTTTTTGTGTTTCTGCTCTGCCTCTCTTACACCGTACAGTAGTAGGATCTGACAATGTTCACCACGTCCTACAGTGCTAGGCCTGACTTTTCACACCGATGTCCCTTTGCACACCACAGGGGCCTGGCTCCAGAGGGGAAGAAAAAATCTATTTGCATCCAATCGACTGAGCACTTTAAGTGCTGAAACTAGTAGACCAAACGAGTTTATTAGATTATCATTGCGGAAGTTAATAAAGAATTAATTTCTCTTCATGTGACATCCAAAGGCAGTTATTTCAGTGGCCTGTCCATTTACACAAAGCCAAGTATTTGTCAAGTGTCAAACTCAATTCCCATGACCCAGGCCTCCTCAATAATTCTAGATTAGGAATACCCTTAAATGACATTACAAAAATTTTATTCCAAGATGCATTGAGCTCTTGGGACTACTCAGGAATTTCAGGTTAGTGAAGGTTATGTAGTCAGCAAAAGCTTGTTGGATATAAGATCTGGAATGGAAGATGACTGTGTGCAATATATCTGTGACAGGGAAAACCAGCATATAAGAACAAAGATGCAAATTTCCAAAAGGAAGTTTTCAACTCTCTTTCTCTCTCCTGGGAATGACGCAAAGCTGCTTATATGCATTGCAAAATAACCAGCCGGTGTGGTCTCCAGCAAAGCAGATCTGTTGTGCTGCTCTAGGAAGAATGGGCGAGGTGCAGGGAGGAGGAGGAGGCAGAATAAAGTCATCAATTGTTGCCATGGGAATTAAATGCTATAAACATCTTCATTCAGGAAAGGAGTTACGATTTTTGCACAATTTCAACTACCTTATCAGATAGAAAATGAAAGAAAGGAGAATCTCTTTTTTGTTTTCCTCTGGGTTTGCAGAACTTATTAGTTTTACCTTTGACCACTAGAAATACAAAACATACTGGATGGACACAGGGCCTCTTCTCATTCCTCCTGGAGGGAATTGGTGTAGGATGGGATTTAGATATAGGTTCTAGGTAAATGATGAGGAAAAGAAAGGAAGGAGAGGAGAGGAGAGGAGAGGAGAGGAGAGGAGAGGAGAGGAGAGGAGAGGAGAGGAGAGGAGAGGAGCGGAACGGAAAGG